>CM048649.1:18548449-18985949 GCA_026413185.1 Pueraria montana var. lobata
TTTTGTTAATTTTTGTAAATTTTCTCATTGTGACAGTGTTATTGTTCAGGTCATAACTTTTGAAGCGATTATGGTCTTTTTGGAAAGATAACGAAGAGCTATACAAGTTTGTCTCTCACGGGCTTGGGCCAATTCAGAGTTGTTAAGGGTAAAAAATGAGCTACAAAATGACGTCCCTACACTTGGAAAATTCAGTTTTGCATTTTTGGGCTCTATTTGTGTTTAATGGGCCAATTAGACTTTTTAATAGGTTTTTAGTGGTTTAGTGAGTGGGCTGCAAATGCTTTAGGAGAGCCCACATTTTAATTAGTGTCCATGTAATAAATATACTTACTCTCTTTGTAAACACAACACTTACATTACACTTTTAATTTTTCAGATTTAGAATTAAGGGTTCTCTTCCTTTTCTCTCTCTCTTCTTCTTCCCCTTTCTCTTCTCTTTTGAATTTTGTGTTTGAAGCTCTCAATGATGATGATCATGGAGAGCTAAATCCTCTTTTCAATCCAAGGTTCCCTAACTTATGGTAAATTTGAGTTCCTCCATGCTTCAATTTTGAATTTATGAGTTATGTTTTTTTCCCCTTTTTCTGTTTTTCAATTTTCTGAGTTCATGCATGATTATGTTGATATTTGGGAAATTGAATTGGGATTAGGGATAAAATTAATTAATCCTTTTACAGTGATCGATTGATTACTTGCTTCAATATGATTTGTGCTTAAATTCGTTTAAATTGAGGAATGCAATAGTTTTCCTGATTTTGATGAATAGATGCGAGACGATTATCTCATGATTTCGTATTGGATTGTATGTTCATATATTCGTTTTTCAATTTCTGGAATCATGATAATTTACAGAAGCATTGGATCCTTGAGTTGGGTTTAATCTGATTATGTCTTTAATTGTATTTTGTGTTCTGTTTTTAATTTAAGAAATTATGCAAAATTCTCCCTTTTTTCGAGTTAACACCAGATGTTTGATGAATTGTGTCTTTGGAAGAATGACCTAAGTTGGCCCCTATTCTACAAAATTATTGGGGAATTAAGTGCTTTTGGTAGTAATTCGGCAATTGCTATCAACAAAGTTGTTGTTTCTTAGCCTCAAAAAAATTGAAAGAAGCCCAAAAGAAAGACCATATAGATCGGGTAGTGAATGTAATTTCATAAAATGAGAAAACCAAGGTTAATAATAAACTTCTCTTATATTAGGGAACTCCTCCATGCCAGAGTTAATAAACTCCTCATACGTCAGAGTAAGCTCATTCCTCCACCTCTCAATCTTCATCTTCATCCCTTCTGTGCCGCTATTCTCTGACCACTTGTCAATCGCAGAGCTCTTCGATGTGCACAATGCAGGCGGTGACAAGGGATACAACCCCTTCACAATCGCTGCCGCCACCATCGACGATAAGGACCCCACATCGGAAATGAGCGACCCTCCGTTGAAAACGCTGCATGTGAACTTGTTTGAGTGGTGTAAATAAGATTTTCTTTTTGAGCAAATTCTCCAACCAAGGTTAATAATGAATCTCTTCGTGAGGGGTTCTTCTTCCTCCTCTGTTTGAACTTCTTCTTGTTGCAATTTTTCTTTCAAACTCAGATCCTTTTAATGAGTGCCCACAAAGAAGATGAGGGCATTTTTGACAAAAAAAAAATCATTAAAAGACATGTGTTGGGCACATGATCTGTTGGAGTTAACGAAATAGACGGTGTTAAGGGATCAGGGGGTGCCAATGTAACAAATAGCAAAAAGTTAGGGGGTTTTCTGTAGGGCCAAAAAAAGGAGGAAGTGCATGTGTAATTATAGTATAACTGAGGGAGTGTCACTGTAATTTGCTCTAAATTAATATAGTAATATGATGAATTATTCTTAGTCTAAAATTCTAAAGTTAAAATTCTATAGGTGCCCTACAACATGCACATTTCCCAAATTGCACATTATCGATCTTTCTCACAACAATTCTTTGGAAGTTTGCCTTCAAAAACAATCCAGAACTGGAAATCCATGAAAGCTTCAAACAACAGTCAATTACAGTGTGAGGATTATCAAATCTATTTACCAGTAGTAAGGTTCAGTATTTGGACGGTAAAAAATAGTTATTCATTTACAACGTATAACAAAGGGATGGTCATGATTTATCAACATCTCCAAGAGTTTTACAATTTGATAAGCATTGATCTGTCAAGTATAATAAATTCAGTGGGGAGATTATAGGTGTTATGGGAGACTTAACAGGCCTTGTTTTTGCTCAACATGTCCAACAACATGCTCAGTGACAATATTCTTTCTTCCTTAGCGAAGCTTTCAAACCTTGAAGCATTAGACCTTTCTCTCAATAGTTTATCGATCAGGAAAGATTCCCCAACAATTATATTGGAAGAACTAACCTTTCTGTTGTACTTTAATGTGTCCTTTAACAACCTCTCAAGTGTAATCAAGGACATGTGGGGATCCATTATATATTGAAGAAATGTGAGGATGATTCAGGATCACCATTTGCTCTTCAGCCTCAGATGATGATCAAGACTTAGGATTTTTTGTTGAGTTTGATTGGAAAAAAAAACTAACAATTAAAAGAGTAATATTTTATAATCACATGTCACACTTTTATTTAGATATATAAATAAAAATATGATAAGATATAACGATTTTACTTAATTTATAAAAATAACATAAAATAATATATATAATTTTTTTTACCACATAATTATATAACATGTTTTGAAGGGAGGCCAAGTCCCATTCTTGGGAGAGCTCCTTGTGGGTGGAGGAGAACATGAGAGAATGAGGGTTTTTTAGATAAGAGGAGAAAATATGACTCTAGGTTTCATGAGAGGAAAATGAGAATGGCTCCTAAGGCATAAGAGCTCACAAAGAATAGAAGGAAAGAGGGAAAATGGGCTCTCCTCACTAAAGCTCGGCTCAAACCAAAGTACCACACAACTACACTCATCTATCACAAACAACATAAAACATCCTCCACTTAATTTATATTTTCAACAACATAAAATAAATTTAATTATTCTTGCAATTTAATTAAAAATACTTAATCATATAATTAAGAAAGTCACAATGTTACAACCATAGTTGCGGTGGAGGTGGATGTGACGTCTATCATGGCGATAGTGGCGACAACAACGTTAAATTTTCATTTTTGTTTTGTTAATTTTTTTATTATGTGTGTGTGTGTGATGGCGATAGTGGCGACAACAACGTTAAATTTTCATTTTTTGTTTTGTTATTTTTTTGTTTTGTGTGTGTGTGTGTGATGGTGATAGTGATGACAACAACGTTAAATTTTTAATTTTTGTTTTGTTAAATTTTTTAGTGTGTGTGTGTGGTTTAAAAATAAAATTAATTGCCTTTGGTTTCTTTTATTTTATGTATGAATTGTCTTCAGTTTCTTTTAGTATAAGGTAGTCATCGTAAAAGTTACTCCTATGTATATACAACATTTTTAAATTAAAAAAAGGTTTAATTACTATTATAGTCCTTCAATTTGGGGGTCTTTTTTTTTAGTTCCTCAAATAAAAAATTTCTTTTTTTAACCCCTGAATTTCAAATTTTGCTCTTTTTAATCCTTTTCCACACATGTCATTAGTGCATCTAAAGTAGGAATATTAACAATTTGTTGCAGCCTTTAACCGCCAAAATCTTATTTTTAATTTAAATTTTAAAATACAATTTCTAGTGATTTTAAATTGCCAGAATCAAGAAAAACAAAAAAAAAAAAAACAATTCCTAGCATTGAGACAGATCTCGATGCACAACATCTTAGGTATTGGAATGGGCTTGCTCCACCTCCACCTTCCTCAACCCCTCATCGGCCATCTCAAGGAAGCATTCTCTCATTTTCTTAAATTTAGGTAGATCTTTACTACACACACCATCTTGGGTATTGGAACAGGCTTGCTCTGCCTCCTCCTCCAGCAATGCGCTCGTCCCACCGATTAACTATCGCGAGGTTTGGGTATAGGCCACGCTCATGTTCTGTAGTGTCGTGCGAATGGCGTCGATGTTGATGGATTTTTGGTCTTGGAACATCAAGGGCTTTTAGATTTCGACCAACTTCTTTCGATTCTCCGATTCCCCCTCGAACTCACCGTGTGCTACCTCGGCCTCCGCCACGCCGGCATTCCCACCCAACAGGAACCCTCAAAATAGAGGAAGGTCTTCTAAAAGCCGCATTTGCCTGGCAGGAATTGCGATCTGAGGAGAGAGCAGGGTTGTAAGCTTCTCACGAGGTAGTTCCGCAATGACTGTTTATTCATCTACAGTTGGCCTGGCTGCGTCCACTCTCACAAGAAGCGGAACTACAAGTTCTTTAGAGTGGTTCTTTTTTTGTGTGTGTGTGGTTTGGTTTGCATTGTTCTTGGCATGGTGATGGTGATTCAATGTGAGTAAACTTGATGGCACAATTAGTACCTTGAAGGTGTTGACTGATTTGTGTTGGCTTGGGAATGAGGCATTGTGATTGGGTCTTTGGGTTCAAGATTGGCATTGGAGTGGTTCAATTGAAGCGTTTAGTTTGAGTTTTTTTTTTTAATTTTGTGGCGATTTTTAACTGTCAAAAATTGTATTTTAAAATTTAAATTAAAAATAAGATTTTGGTAGTCAAAAGCCACCACAAATTGTAAATCTCATATCTTCTGTTTGGATGCACTAATAACATATGTGGAAAAGGATTAGAAAGATCAATTTTTAAAATTCAGGGACTAAAAAAACAAATTTTTATTTGAGAGACTAAAAACAAATAAGACCCCCAAATTGAGGGACTAAAATAATAATTAAGCCTTAAAAAATATATTATTAACGAATTTGGGTACCTTTTAATGAGAAATCTTGCATCTAAAAAATGTTTGCAATAAATATTGTTTAATGTTTAGTTTTTAAAATGTTAACTAGTGTCCTAAGGACACTTGTTAAGAAAGTAAAAATAGAAAGCTTTTTATTGGGATGTGAAAAATTGGATTATCTTAAGATTTTTAATGCGCTCTCATATGATTTTCAAAAAAAAAATCTCCTTTTAATTCCTTGACCAAAAAGGACTAGTTAGCAAGATCCTATATTTTATTATATAAATTTAAATAATTCGAATGAAATGTTATTTTCATTAACCATTTACTTATCATGTTGTGGTTGTTTGCACATACGTCACTTCTCTCAAGTTGTTCTCTTGTCACCATCCATAAGTTGCAATTGTTTGCTTTGGAATTTGGATTGACTTGAGCATTAAAGCCTCTTCAACTACTCCTAATTACTCTCTCTTCCATTACTCCTAATTACTCAACTATTTGTAACTAAACAACAAAATTTTTATTGAAAATTAAATATGCTATCATCGTTTTAAGTATTTTGATTTTTTCCTTCTTCTAGCTCCAGCACCATGTATAAAATTGTTGAAATTGAGCATAATGTGTTAATGGTAAAGAAGTGATGCAAAAGTCAAGTCAAGAGGCAAATTCACATACTCACATTTCTTGTGATGCCCATATCTCCTTCCTTTGAATTTATATTGGAAGAGGAGAGAGAAATAATTTTTATTTTTTCAAAATTAAATAATAAACTATTATTATATTTTTAAAATAAATTTAATAAAACAAAAAGAAGTGATTCAACTTTTGTCTAAATTTTTCAGTGTAGACTCTAACCATTTCAAATAAAAAAAAGTGTGAATATATCAACAATTTCCTAATATAATATTTGTATATTCCAATATAATATGGGAAAGAAAAACTAAGTACATCTATTATTTATTCGTAAATTACATTGGATATATCTTGTTACTAGATTCAGGAGTACATTAAGGAGGACAGGATCCCCAACTTGCCCTTTTATCCCAATTCAAATTATTCCAACTATGATACATACCATCTTCTCTCACAGACCAATAAATTTGTTGATGGCTACCTTCTGTCCTAGGGTCATACAAATTGAATTGTTTACATTTTGGCGAAGTCCATATCATTATACAACTATGGACTTCAAAATTGGTAAATGTTATATAAGGCTTTCCTGGTTGCAATTCATACCAAGTTTTTTCGAAGCTATTATATAAGTACAATTTTCCTGAGTTTGGCGGCAAGTTATTAACAACAAAAATGAAGAGTAAATTGACGTTGGGGTGATAATTTGAGTTGGGTTGAAAAGGGATAGGGTGAAGAATGGGTGGAAAAGATTCAACAAAAGGTGAACTATTGAAACACACCACAAGTAAAAGGAAAAGGGATACATGCATTGAAGTTGACATTTTGTTTGTAATTTTTTGTATTCTCACCCACTTAGCATTCTATTATATATATTTGAAATTTTGTTGCACTAAATAAATTTTAGGCTATGCTTATATTAATTGAAAGCGGTAAGATGAAATGGAATAAATTAAAATAAAATGAAGTGAAATGAAACATAATGGAGTAAAACATTTGATCTATTGTTTGGATACATTATGAATAATTATGATGGAATGAAATAAAATATTTATATAATCTCATTCCTCTCCCAAATTGGGGAAAAAGGAAATAAAAAAGAAGATAAACAATAAAATGTAGTATTTTATTCTCATTTTTTTAATACAAACAATGAAACATAATACTATTATATTTCATTTTCATCAATTTAAACATAGCTTTAAGCAGTCAATATTTTCAATTGACTTTGCATTTGATGATTTACCATGATATGCATGAAGATAATGACAAAATCAGCCCGCACCCATATTAATATATGCATTTAATTTGAGTAATTAATTGATATTTTGTATTTCTCGCACATACATTAATGCATTCTATTATGTTTATTTGAAGTTTGGCTGTGCTATAATAAATGTCAGGCAGTTATTTATGGGTTAAATTACTTTTTTGTCTATTAATTTATTTAGTAGGTTTAATTTGATTTCTTTATTTTTAAAAGACTAGTGTAATAACCCATGCCATGCATGCGTGTTAATTTATAAATGTGAAAATAAATAATTTCTATATTATCATAATTTTTAAGTATTTTTAATTTTATAAATATATATGTGTGAAATAATTGTGAACATTTCTAAAAAAAGGAAATAATTATGAATATTAAATATATCAATTAATTTTATTTTATTTATATAAACTTATTTTTTAAGAAAAAATTATCTTTAAATATTTCTAAAAAAAGGAAATAATTATGAATATTAAATATATCAATTAATTTTATTTTATTTATATAAACTTATTTTTTAAGAAAAAATTATCTTTAAAAATATATTTATATTTGTATTGTATTAGATTATTAATAGATATTTATGTTAGGAAAATGTTGTTTTGTATGAAAAGTAAATTTATGAAAGTTTATGAATCAATCCAATTGATGGTTTTTTTTTTTTTTACAAAAATTTGTGTAGATCAACCCGATTGGTTAAAAATAAAAAAGTTTATTAATATACATATTTTGTCACATATGTATTATCTTCAAATACTTGTAAATATATGATTTTTTTACCAATATATATTATTAAACATTGTTTATCCATATCGATATACTAAAAATAATTAATTATAAATTTACATATCAAAATTAGCACTCAATGGAAATTCAATTACAAATTAGTTAATTTTGTTTAATTAAAGTGATTAGTTGCACTTAATTGCTAAAAATTTAAATCATCCCATTATCCTTAATTTAGGTCCAAAAAATTTGTTGCAAACTATCTTTTTCTTAATTTTAGAATTTTTTAATTGATTAATTATCCAAATAAAAGATAATAATTATTTAATCAATTAAATTTATTTTTTTAAACTTCACAAATTAAAAGTTTTGAATGGATGCATATTTTATATATTAATTTATATTTTCATTATCAATAAACTAAAATTTTAAATATTCTTAAATGTATATTTTTTGAATATTTTATATGTATTTGTAAATACTTGTAAATATAAAAAAATTAATAATATATATTATTAGACATTGCTTATTCATTTCGGTACTTAGAATAATTAATTTGAAAATTACATTTCAGAATGAACAATTAATGGTCATTCAATTACTTAGAAAAACTAATTACTTTTATTTAAAATAATTTTTTTATCCCGTGCATGGATAAATTATGCGTGAGGGAGATATTTTCTATTAATTTTGAAAGACAACTTATGTGTAAAATAAAGTTCCAAAAAATAACAAATTAATATTTAATTATAATTGAATTAGAAGCTACTGAAAAACTAACACTTTTTTATATATTAAATAATATAAATAGATAATTACCTACTTTAATATTTGGCTAAATTACAATTTTGGTCCCTTTGGTTTCATAAAATAGCAATTTTGGTCCCCCTAATTTATAATTGGCAGATTTGGTCCCCCTACTTTTAAAAATTTGTGATTTTGGTACTTCTGTCAACTTGTATCCGTTGACCGTTAGAGAGTGAACGTTGACTTGAACAGTAAACCACAAAAATCGCTAACAGTCAACGTCACTCTCTAACGGTCAACAGATACAAGTTGACAGAAGTACCAAAATCGCAAATTTTTAAAAGTAGGGGGACCAAATCTGCCAATTATTAACCAAGGGGACCAAAATCGCTATTTTGTGAAACCAAGGGGACCAAAATTGCAATTTAGCCTTAATATTTTTGTCCTTCTTCTCTTTTATTGATGGGTCAAATCTAAATCCAAAATATTGCACACAAAAATGAGAAATGAAAAAAATGCACAAAGGATGCACCAAAAAATGAGAAATGGAAATGGACATATTAAGCATGACTCTCTCAAACTACAAGTACATAATAAGGAAAAAAAGTGCAAAAGCCTATATAAAATAATCTATAAACACAACAAAATTAAAAGAGATTATTAAAAATGAGATAGAAGCTCCCTCGAATTACAATTAGCCTCTCACCATTATAGCTAAACATATGGCTATGCCTCGTATACTTACTGGTTACAAAAAAAAATTAAAAAAAAATGAGTATGCCTCTTTTCCTCCCACCACAATCACGTGCCCAACTTCTACCACACTTGCTCATAATGGTACCACCATAAATAACCTGCTCTGTTGGTGAAGCTTTCCTTGTAATGCCGTATACTCGTCCCTCTTGTCCAATGACATTACTAGCTATTATGTACCAGTCATGTACATTTAACAATCCTTACGAGTGATTAAACTTTCATGTAGCCAACTTCCGTCTGAGGCTAGCATCATTGCTAAAACTCACCTACGTCTCCCTTATACTTCTCTCCCTTTACAAACAAAATATCTTCACATCTGCTATACAACATCAATCATATATATAGTATTCACACAGTCACTCATATTTTATTATTTCTATATATAACTGTTAATATTGATTGATTTCGGAATTAGGACCGTAATTTAATGAAAACAATATATATACAGATTTTAAAACGTGTAATAGTTACCTTTATTAAAAATTCATTCAAAAAGAAATTCAAAATTCAAATGGTCACAACTTTAGCTATAATTATATATTATTTTATTTCAACCCATGATTTTGAAAACTAAACAAAAATCATTAAAAGAGGTATCTGATTAATTATTTTTTCAAATTCAAAATTCAAATGAACTTTTATACGAAATGTGCAATTATTGCATTGCATCTAATTATATATTTTTAAAAAAAATCAGAATCATGTATGCATAAATGAAAATTGCTGTTAATTAAAGTAACAAAAGTATATATGCCAAAAATTGATTGTTAACGAAAATTAATAAAAAAATATACAATATCTCATTAATATATTTTTTATATACTAAGTCTCCCTTCTTAATATTTTTGTATTAATTAAAATAGTTTTCTCATTGCTGTAAAAAAAATCTCATTGATTGTTAACCAAAATTAAGGATGATTAAATTATATATATATATATATATATATATATATATATATATATATATATATATATTGATAGATATTGAATTATGATTTATTAAGATACAAATTTAATAATTTGTTTCTAACAGTAACTATTTAATTAATTAATGATAAAAAAATTAAAGTGATAATTGTGAAATGTTGAAATTTAAAATAATGAGAAAAATAATAAAACCTAAAATTATTCTACATGGAAAATTTGCTAATATTATTTACATTAATTTAAAATATTATTAATTTGAATATATTATAAATTTAAATTAAAATATATAAAAAAATGTGTTTTAATGACCTTTATTAAAAAATAAAAATTCACTAAAAAAGATTTTTAAAATTCAAAATTTAATTGTCTACAACAAGTTTTAACTATTTACAATATATTAATTGGATATATTTGGTTACCGAAAATAAAAGAACAAATTAATATAATATAATTAATTAATTTTATAACAAAAAATAGGTCTAATTAATTGATTTTGTTATTGATGATTCCATTTTTAATTTCGAAAATTAAATATCAATTGAAATGATGACTTAAATGTATTTGAATTTGAATTTGGTTTGTAACCAAATCAAACAATTTTGAAGTATGAAATGATGACATGTGTCATCAAATGCTTGAGAAACAACCTTGTTTCACCACATGTTTTTCGAAGCTGTTTTTGGATTCGTAAATTTTATATATATTGATATTGTTTCAATTAGGTCATTTATTTTTTAAAATGGGTTCAATTTGATCCCTTTATTTTTAAAAGGTTCAATTAAATCCCTTATTTTTAAAATGAATTCAATTTGGTCTCATTTTTCTTCTGTTAGCTTCAAACATTTTTAAAAAAGGGTCTAAATTTGGTTTAAAATAAGACCAAATTGAACCTATTTTAAAAAATAAAGGTCCTAACTAAAACTTTTAAAAATAAAAGGGATCAAATTGAATCTATTTTAAAGGGATCTAATTGAAACTTTTAAAAATAAAGGAGCCAATTTTTTTTTTTGATGTGTGGGAAATAAAACAAGAAACGCAAAAAGAAAACTACTGCCTGCAGTAGACAGTTCTTATAGCATCCAGCATAAGCTGAGAGCTAAGAGGAGAAGGACAAGAGTTCCACAGCACAAAATCATTTTCACTAGATGATCCTTGCTTGGCTAGCCAATCAGTACAAGCATTTGCTTCCCTGAGAATATGTTGAGGTTGACAGTCCAGTTGTAGGAAAGAAGATGACGAATGCTAGCAATAAGAGCTGCATAAGGATGGTGAGGGTAAGGAGCCTCCTTGAGTAGCTGAAGTGCATTGAGAGAATCTGATTCACAACAAACATGCCGGAAACCTCTTTCCCAAGCAGTACGAAGTCCTTGAAAAATGGCAAACAATTCTGCATTAAGATTAGAAGTGAAACCACATGAATCGGAGAAGCCAAGTAACCATTGACCTTCAGTATTGCAACCACCAAAATATTCTTCCATCAAAGCCGGACTTTCCCGAATTCCCCAAGGAGCTTCCATCAACATTGAGCTTGACGAACGGATGAGGAGGAGGTGACCAAGAAACGAGAGTAGGAAGTTTTTTCGTGATGTGCTTGCAAATAAGAGTCTTAAAGGTGGAAATGAGGGTTGAAATTTGACTCAGAATCTGCCATTCTGACCAAACTTTATCATAAAAAACTGCAACATTCCGTGCCTTCCAAAGCATCCAAATTGTAACAGTGAAGCAAAGACCATGGTTGCTAGTTGCATTGGATTTGAGCCACTCCTTAGTATTATCCTCAGACGATTGGATGAGAGCTTCCATTCCAAGCATGTTCCAAATACGTTTTTCTTTGTAGCAATGGAACAAGATGTGCATGATTGTTTCTTCGTGAATTCCGCACCTACAACAAAAAACATCAGTAGCAATATGTCTATGAACTCTAAAAGTGTTTGTTGGGAGCTTCTCATGAGAAGCTAGCCACACAAAGTGTGTGATACTCTCAGTCACTCTCAAACTCCAGATCCAAGATCAGCTATCATTGAGGGTATTATGGATGACAGGCTCAGCAGTTAACCATCGATAAGCATATTGAGTTGTATAAGTACCATTTTGAGAGGCAGCCCATATAATGATATCATCGGTGTCCTCATGTAAACAAATACTTGAAACCTTCATCCGAATGTCTAAAGGAACTTAGGTAGCCACTCCACTCCATTGCCAAACTCCATTCACATTGATATCCTTGAGTAATAATTGAGTATCTTGGATATTAACATAATCCACTAACTCCCCAAGACACCCATCAGGCAACCACTTATCAAACCACAAAGATACATTCCCTTCACCAATCCGAATGGCGAACCCATTCTTGAGGATCTATGTAGCTTTGATAATTGAGGACCAGGTATATGAACATCCAGTAGTTAAATCAGCATGCAAAATATGATGTGTTCCCAGGTATTTGTTATTTAGAATCCGAACCCATAGTTTCTGAGGTTCATGCAGCATCTCCCAAGTATGTTTCCCTAACAAAGCAATATTTGTCTCCCTGGACTTCCTTATACCAAGCCCACCTTTTGATTTCGGTTTAGTAATGTCATCCCGATTCACCCAGTGGCAAGAAGGTTTACCCCAAATGAATCTACTAACCGAACGATCAATGATGTCACACACTCCTTCTGGTAACTAAAGGTTCTGCATTGAGTAAATTGGGATTAAAGTGAAAACGGACTTAGCCAAAGTCACCCGGCCTGCACGATTCAACAACTTCTACTTCCACCCTGATAACCTGGTATTCATCCTATCAATGATGTAGGAGAAGTCACTGTTCCTGACTCGCCCAGTCAGTAAGGGAAAGCCTAAATATTTCCTCGGGTTACGAGTGTACTGGAAGCCAGTAATACTTGTAAATCTATCAATGTCACTATTTTGGATATTTCTTGAGGTCATGAAATGGGATTTAGGCACACTAACCTTAAGCCCTGAAGCATGGAAAAAATCATTTAGAACTTGTGAAACCTACCTGACTTGAGATACTGAAGCCTTTGTGAAGAGGAGGCAGTCATCACCTAAGAAGAGGTGAGAGACTGCTGGACCTTGAAGGCAAATTTGAACAGGTTCCCAGACTCCATCATCCAATTTTTCTTGAATCAACAAAGCTAGCTTTTCCATGCAAAGAAGAAAGAGATAAGGCGATAATGGGTCCCCTTGCCGAAGACCTCTATTAGGAGAAAAATTATCAAGCTTCTCATTGTTCCATTTCAGAGCGAGGTTAGTGCTGGTGGTGCAGCTCATGATCAAATCAATGGTTAGTATTGGAAAACCAAACTCTAACAGAGTGAGCCTTAGAAAATTCCAATCAACTCTATCATAAGCCTTCTCAAAATCAATTTTGAACATAATTAAACCCTTCTTACCATTTTTCTTATGCATACAATGGACAATCTCCTGAGCAATGAGAGCATTATCCGTTGTGCAACGCTTGGGCATGAAGCTACTTTGAAAGGGACCAATAATGGTGTCCAAATGGGGATGAATGCGATTCACCAACACCTTAGTTATGATTTTGAAAAGCACATTACAAAGGCTGATGGGACGGAAATCGCGGAGCTTTGAGGGGTTGTCAATCTTTGGTATAGGGACTATGAGGGTCTCAGTTAATCTTGGATTAATAGTGCCAGAAATAAAAGAGAAAGCCACCATTTCCCACACTTCTTGGGACACCACATGCCAATATTTTTGATAGAACAAAGCATTGAATCAATCAGGGCCAGACGCCTTATAAGGGTTCATATCAAACACGGCTCTTTTGACTTCCTCCATAGTAACATGCCTGGACAATTGAATCTGAACTGAATCCCCAATATTAGGGATACTCCTCAACTTCAGGCTATTGGGAACACACTGATCCTTAGACTGGAAAAGCTTCTTGAAGAAAATGTTAGCTTCTCTTTTCAAAACATTTTCATCAGAAACCCAGAATCCATCAATATCCAAAGAAGTTACCTTATTTCTTCTCCTTCTGATGACAGTTTGTGTGTGGAAGAATTTTGTGTTGCGATTACCAAACCTCACCCAATTTTCCCTGGATTTTTGAAACCAAATTATCTCTTCCTATAAAAGAACATCATTATAAAGTTTCTGGAGTTCCTTTTCCAGGCGAATCAAATCAGATGTTGGATAACAAACTAGTTGCAAGTGTACTCCTTTTATACGAGCTTCCAATTGGCGTTTTCTTCTAAAGATATTCCCGAAAGTCTCTTTGTTGAAATCCTGTGAATGCTTTTGGACTGCGTTCAACTTGATTATAACATTGCCTTGTGTTTCTGTCCATGCCGTGTTCACCACTTGATTATATTCAGGATGAGTTGTCCATGCAGCTTGGAACTGAAAAGAATAAACCTTTTTACTACCAAGCTTTGAACAACTAAGTAACAAGGGGTTATGGTCAGAGTTGTGGAGAGGTAAGACTTCAACTAGAGCCTGGGGAAAAGACAAACGCTAATCAGCGTTGGCCATAGAGCGGTCCAACTTCTTCCTTACATGCCCACCATTCATGACATTCTTGCGCCAAGTGTAATACCCTCCAGTCGTGTGTAGATCAAACAACCCATAATCATCCATCATACTTGCCAATTTGAGAGCTCGAGGTAAGTTGAAAGAACGCCCAGAGACTTCAGAAGAAACCAAGATCTCATTAAAGTCTCCAATCGCCAACCAAGGACTAGATATCCGCATACTCATATTAGTCAAATAATCCCAAAAAGCTTCCCTAGCTAACGGGGTGGGAGAGGCATATATAGCAGAACAAATCCAGCTACAATCCCTTTTTTTGATGGAAAAAGTGACTGCTTGATTCATAGTATCAATCAAAGAAAAAGAGACGTCCTTCCTATCATAAAGAACCCAAATGCCGCCGGAATGGCCGTTAGCTTCTTGCAGAAAAATAGGCACATAACCAAGAGACTCCCACACCCCTTTAACCTTGGCAAAAGGAGCGTGCGTCTCATACAAAAGAACCAGAGATGGGTGGTAAGTCTTGATCAAATGGCGAACATGGCGCAATTTACACCTTCCCACTGCACCACGGATGTTCCACGATAAAATTGACAAATCCTGGAAAATATCCGTAAAAACAGTGTTTGGTGAAAGCATAGACCAGAACTAGATTTCTAGTGGTCGAGGGGTATGGTTTGTTGGCTGAGGGGTGGCCACAGGTTGAGAGCCTTGGACCATCTCCATGTCAGAAGAAGTGGCTTCATCATCAGCGACCATATTGAAACGCAAGTTGCTGATGGGTTGAAGATTAATCATTGACTTTGCACCATTGCCAAGATCATAAATTTGTGGCATATGGTTCACTGTCTTAAGCACATTAGAACCTGTTCCTGCCTTCGACGTTTTAGGTAAAGGTGCAACAACCTTACCTTTTCCAGCATTCTGTATCATTTGCATGATCGGGGTAGATTAGTCCTTTCGTGGTCTCTTATTTTTTGAGAAAATCTTGGTGGACGTATTAATTGCCTTAGAATTTGCCGTTGGACCCACCTGCTCATTAATAGTAGGCAAATTCGCAGTTTTCTCTCTCCTATCATTATTGACAGATTGTTGGTTTGCAACATGCATGGTTTCCTTATTTTTCTGTTTGGAGCCGTTACGTTGTTTTCGCCGCACAACAAGCCATTCCACATGCAAGGCACAATCATTGATTGTGTCATTATTGTTTCACGTAACTGACGCTAATGGCGTATCCTTGTTTGCCACCACCTCTGCAGTACCCACAACAATATCCGTGGTGTTTTCCGGCGCCTGGACCACCGTCGGAGTTTGAACACCAGATGGAGATGCATCCTATTGGGATTTTGTAACCTTACATTCACGGGTGAGATGTCCGTAGCAACCACAAGTGGCACAAATCCGGTGTAACCCTTCATACTGAACCTGGTACCAATGGTCCTTCAAACCAACAATACCCACGACTGGCTTGGTGAGATCCACTTCAACACATACTCTTGTGAATCTTCCTCGTCTAGCATCTAGAGTGTTCATATCAACCTTCATAGGACGTTCCACTGCAGTGGCTAGAGCGAGTAAGATGCTCTCATCATAAAAGACAAGGTTCAACCCAGGAAATCGAATCCATATTAGTGTTTTATCAATTTTTGCCTCAGGCGAAAGAAAATCGGGTGACCATGTTTGGACCGTCAAATAATGATCAAAGATCATCCAGGGACCTCCTTCTATAACCTTTTGTCGATCTTCCATACAGTCAAATTTGACCATGAAGAATTGGTTGCCAATATCCACCATATCAAAGCCTGCCATCAATTTCCATATTCTAGTCAATCGATCTTTCATTACTGGAAATCCAAGAGATTTCCCCAGCAGTTTCATGACCAAGGCGTCCTGCCATGGTGCACATAATCCCTCAAAGACTGAATCAGCAATGTACACCATAGGTTTTAGTGGATTATCGTTCTCGTAAACGATTTTTGCCAAATTCTGCTCAAACAAATCAACTCGTGGCCTCATAGGAGGTACCTCCTTATTGCTTGTAACTTTATCTCGAAAAGACATTGAACGTTGTTCCTTCAAACCATCAGCCTTATCAGGTGGTTCCTTGCTGGAACCAGCACCATCCTTCACACCCGCAGAGAAAGCGTAGTCTGGATTAATAAAGGATCCAAATTGAACCTAATAAATAAATACTTCCCTAATTTATGGACATCTCCTTATATATATATAAATGAATAAGAGATTCTCTCCTCTTCTTGCTTTACTCTCCCCACTCTCTCTCACATTCACTCTTATTTGAATACTCTCCTCTCATGGAGTGTGGTGTAGTTCACTCTCCTAACATGCATATGGTTATCCTATTTTTTGTAAAATTTCTCTTATCAATTTTTGTAACTACCTCACATTAATATACCGCTGGGTCAGAGACTAATCTTGCTTACGATGTATGGTTACTGCTTGCCTAGAAAATTTTGGCACACGGAGGAATCGAACTAAAAGGGTACATTAATATAGTCTTGAGAATTTTTTTTATTAGTTTGTGGTGTTAGCATGTTAAATGCACATCAAATGAGAAAAGAGAGTTTTGAAATGTCTAATTTAGATATTAGGAAGAGTTACGTATTACTAGTATAATTTATAGTATAAGAGTAAATTTATATATTAAAAAATATTTATTTATTATAAATTTCAATTATACAATTTGTTGATATTTTTAAGATAATTATTATAAAAATTAACAAATTTATGATACATTATGATATGCAATTGAATGATAGTGAAAAAAAATCTTTATATTATTAGTATATTTTAATTATATTCTAAAAATAAATATTATTCAGTCCAGAAACTAAAAATACAAAAATACTAATATTCATATATTTTATCAATACTTATTAATCTAACTATCTAAGTAATAGGATATGGGTAAAATATGTTTTTGGTTCCTGTACTTTCAGAAAAACTTGGTTTTAGTTCCTGTACTTTCGAATCAACCATTTTAGTCCCTGTACTTTCAGAAAAAACTTGGTTTTAGTCCCTCTCCTCTAATGGTGTTAATACTGTTAACGGAAATACAGTTTTTGGTGGCTATAAACTACCACAAAATACACATTCTTCATGCATTTAAACTCAACATCATTGGCGACTAAAAACTGCCATAGATTATTAATAAAATAGACACATAATGTGTCATCGATAATGGAAGAGACGAGTTTCTCGTTGAGTTTGAGTCTATTTTTTTTAATAATCTGTAGCGGTTTTTAGCTGCCATAGATTATTAAAAAAATAGACACATAATGTGTCATCGGTAATGGAAGAGACGAGTTTCTCGTTGAGTTTGAGTATATTTTTTTTAATAATCTGTAGCTATTTTTAGCTGTCAATGATGTTGAGTTTAAATACATAAGGAATGTGTATTTTGTGGCAGTTTATAGCCACCAGAAACTGTATTTCCGCTAACAGTATTAACACCATCAGAGGAGAGGGACTAAAACTAAGTTTTTCTGAAAGTACAGGGACTAAAACCAAGTTTTTCTGAAAGTACAGGGACTAAAAACATATTTTACCCATAGGATACTTATCTTCCTTTAAATAAACTTTTAAATTTAATTTTTATAAACAAAAATCCAAAAAGCTTTGAAATTCAATAACTTAAAATGAACAAATAGCTAGGGATGACAATAGGTAGGGTATGAGTAGGGTCTTATAGTACTCATCCCCATACCAGCATTTAAAAAAAATACCCATACCCGACCCCATACCCGCGTGGGTAGCAACTTTAATCCCCATCCCCGTACCCGCTGGGTACCTATATACCCATACCCCACTCGCTACCCGCACTTTATTTATGTATGGAGTTAAAAAATTAATAAAAAAATAGGCTTAAATGTAATTTTGCACTCCTATTTTGCACAATCTGCAATTTTAGTCCTCCTATTTTAAAATAGAGACATTTAGTCCTCCTATTTTGCACAATCCACAATCTTGGTCCCTCTATTTTAAAATAGAGACATTTAGTCCTCCAATTTTGTAAAATCCATAATTTAGGCCCTTTTATCAAATTGAAAGCATTAACAGTTAAGAGATTAACGTTGACCTTGACGTGACCCAAATATGTGACGTGACACGAGATTATTTATTTATTTTTAATTATTTTAAATACTGAGACATGACACGAGATCAACACTTTCAATTTGATGGAAGGACCAAAATTACAGATTTTACAAAACTAGTCTAATAACCCGTGCCATGCACGGGTTTTAATTACTATGCAACTTTTATATTATTATAAATTTAATGTATTATATATATATATATATATATATATATAATATGTGAAAATAATTGTGAATATTGAAATATATTTAAAATAATTTTATATTCATAATTATAAATGTATTATATTATTTACATTTACATAAACATGTTTTTTTAAGAAAATATTACGTTTGTAAATATATTTTTATTTGTATGTATTTAGATTTTTTTGACTGCATTTGTAAATATTTATTTGTAAATATATACATTTGTAAACATTTTTATTTGTAAATATTTTTTTTTGTAAACATGTTTTTTTAAGAAAATATATTTTTAAGAAAATATTTAGATTTTTATTTGTATGTATTTAGATGTATATATTGGATATAAGAAAAAAATGCTAACATGTTGTGTATGATAAGTTTTTTTTTACTTGTATAATAATTACCTTAAAAATTATTTTACACTGTTATTGCATGACCATTAAACTTGATAGATATTTATGTTAATTTATATTTTAATAGTCTATAACATATTTTAACATATGTATATATATATATATATATATATATATATATATATATATATATTCAAATAAATTTAAATTATAAGCACTATACTACAAAATTTATTATTGTATAATTGCAATTAAAAAATTTACTTCGTATATGAAACTTGTATGAAATTTTATATATAATATGAAAAGACTAAAAATTAGGAATATTAATAAGATTATAAATCGCTAAAAAAATTATAAACCCCATAATTCAAAAACTAAGGATTGGAATAAGAATTTCAATCCCGCTATTAAATGAACTCCATAATATTAATTCTTTCATCAAATAATTATGTATTTTTTTATAAGACAAATTATATTTAAATATCCTATTTAAAACTTTGTAAACTAAAAGTGTTGAATGACCACATAATTTATATATTAATTTATAATTTTATTATATTTAAACTAAAATTTTAAATACTTTTCAAACATAAATTTTCCATATTTTATATTTATTTGTAAATACTTTTATAAATAAATTATTTACTAATACATACTAACAAAGATTGACACGTTGTTTATTCATTTTGATACTCGAACTTGAGACCTCTGTTTAAGCTGAAACAATCCCACGCCAGCTTATCTACACGCTCGGTGGTCATTTTATTGTCTTAATTATATAAAAATTAAATCACCACATTATCTTTATTCTGTGCTTGTGCAATTTGTTCCAGACTACCTTTCTTTTTTATTTTTAGATTTTTTAATTGATTATTCAAATAAAAGATTTTAATTTGATGGAGACTATCCATAAGAATGAAAAATAATATATTAAGAATTGTTAATTAATTATCCAGTTAAAGTTCTTTAATTTTTAAATTGTTTCAATTAATTCTCGAAAACTTATAATTAACATAAAATATAAAGATATATATTTAAATCATAATTAATTCTTTAATCAGTTAAAATTATTTTTTAAAACTTTTCAAATACAAAGTTTTGAGTTGTTGCATATTTTATATATTAATTTATATTTTAATTATTAATAAATTAAAATTTTAAATACTTTTAAATATATTTTTTCATATTTTATATGTATTTGTAAATAATTTTAAATATATACAATTTATTGTAATATATATTATTAAAAACTGTTTATTCATTTTGGTACTTCAAATAATTGAATTGAAAATTACATTTCATAATTAACATTTAATGGCCATTTAATTACTAATTAAGCTAATTAAGTTTAATTAAACTGATTAATTATACTTAATTAAAATAATTATATAAAATTTAAATCATCACATTACCCTTATTTTGGACCCGTTTAATTTGTTGCAGATTATTTTTAAGATTTTTTTAATAGATTTCCTAAATATTAAAGTTAAATCATCACATTACCCTTATTTTAATTTGTTCCATACTATAAATCAGAATGCAAAAATATATATTTAAGATTATTTAGTCAAAGATTTTTTTAATATTATTTTAACTAATACTCAATTTTATAATTAACAGCAAATATAAAATATATATATATATATATATATATATATATATATATATATTCAAATCATAATTAATCAATTCAGCATTTACAAATAATTTTTAACTTTGTAAATTAAAAGTTTTAAATGACTGCATATTTTATGTATTAATTCATATTTTCATTAAATATAAACTGAAATTTTAAATACTTTTTAAATATACATATTTTCTCTCATTTTATATGTATTTACAAACACTTGTAAATGTATAAATTTTTTACTAATATATATTATTAAACATTGTTTATTCATATCGGTACTCAAAATAATTAATTTGAAAAATAGATATCAAAATTAGTAATTAATGGTCATTTAAATACTGATCAAGCGATAATTTTGTCTAAATAAATTGATTAATTACACATAATTCCTAAACAATTAGTTCTCTTAATTACTGTTAATTTGGACCCAAAAAGTTTGTTGCTGACTATCATTCTCCTATTTTTAATTTTTTGTTTGATTAATTATATAAATGAAAGATGCTAATTATTTAATCAATCAATTAAAATTAATTTTTAAACTTCAGAAATTAAAATTTTTGAACAGTTGCATATTTATATATTAATTTATATTTTAATGATCAATAAAAAATTTAAATACTTTTAAATTTTTTTTTTATATTTTACATGTAAATATATAATTCTATTAATAATATATTTTATCATTTTTTTGGTTACAAATGAAAGAAAATACTATATATTATTAAACATCGTTTATTCATTCAGTACTCAAAATAATTAATTTGAAAATTATATTTCAGAATTAATAAGAATAGGCTGATTATGTTTAGTTAAATTGATTAATTGTACTTAATTTCCTCAATTAGCTAAAAATTAAATTACCAAACTACTCCTATTTTGTGCTCGTGTAATTTTGTTAAAAACCATCTTTCTATAATTTTTAAGATTTTTAATAGGAATAATTTAAATAGACATTCCAATTATATTAATTATTAATTATATATAAACATTACATGTAATTATTTTACTTTTAAATATTTTATTTTGAAATAAATATAATTAATAATTACATTAACACTGAATAAATAACTCCCAATTGACACAGAATCAAAATGACCACAATTGCTTTAAAACATAGTTTAAAATATTCCCTTCATCTATATTCTCATTTCTCTCTATAATTTTATTGAATTTGTACATTAAAAATAACATAAATCTTAGTAAATCAAATTTAAAGCAATAAAAAACACTCAAATGAATAGAAAGTTGATAGCAAGTTGGGATCTTGAGCACCATCTTCACCTTCATCTTCAATGTCAATCATCTTGGCCATCCACTATCGAAGTGAAAAAGTCTATCGAATGAAGAAAACAAATGAAAGGGAACAATAAAACATAAAAAGTGAAGAAGTCTATCGAATGAAGAAAATGCAAAAAGCAGAAAAGAAAAAGAAGAAAATTACTTGACATATATGCAGCTCAATTTGCCAATATATTTTCTCACCTTATCAAAGACAACCAAAGAAATCAATGCAACAGGGGTGACTGTTTAGAACATGTAACAAAAAAAAGATTATGACATTGGAGAAATGATAGGAGACATTGAATGCAAAAAAGAAAAATGAAATACCTAGGTTGAGTCTCTTTTGAATATACATCACTTTCTCATTTCTTCTTTCTTTGGTCGCCTTATATTATGTAATTCTGTTTGAATTTCAAATTTCAATATATAAACATTAGGCACTAATAATTCCTGTGATTGTGCATAAGGATGATTGTGATCAATTAGAAGATACAATAAAAATTAATTTCCTAATTTTGCATATTATAATTGTCTATAAATTGATTTATGTACAAATGAATGTGAAATTGACATGTAAGCAGATATATTATAGATTTTTATTGTCTATATTTATTCATATATATTAATACGGTAATTAAAATAGAGAAAGAAATTATAATTTTCAAATCTATACTTTAGCAATATTATGCCATTTTTGGTACAAAAAAAAAAAGAAACAATATTAGGCGGCCGTTTATTATATAATTGTCCATTTAATAATAAATTAATTTGTAGCAATTATACTAACAAATTAAATTAAAATTTTATTTAATAATTTATAAAAAAATATCAAATAAAATTAATTTATTATAAAGTTTATATTTAAAATTAAATATAAATTATATAATATTTAATTGTGTTATTATCATAAATTATTTCTAAAAATTAATTATAATGATATCTTAATATTTTATTTAAGGTAATAAGAAATAACATGTGTTAATATTCTTGAATATTAAATTTATTGATAATAATAATAATAATAATAATAATAATAATAATAATAATAATAATTTTAATTTTAATATTAATTTATTTTGGTTAATAATTGTCATATTAAATTATCTTCGTAAATAATCATCCATTTTAAATTAATCATCAATTAAATCTTAGATTGATGTCAATCAATAATTTAATAGACATGCAAAATCAATCATTTAAAGGAGAAGAAATCATTTAATGAAACTTAAATGTATTTGAATTTGAATTTGGTTCGTAACCGAACCAAACAATTTTGAAGCATGAAATTATGACATGTGTCATCAAATGCTTGAAAAGCAATCTTGTTTTACCATGTGTTCTAAAGCTATTTTTGGATTCATAAATTTTATATATATTGATTGGGGGATTAAACGTGTCTATTTTAAAATAGGAGGATCAAAATTACGGATTGTGCAAAATAGAGGGACTAAATGTCTCTATTTTAAAATAGTGGGACTAAAATTGCGAATTGTACAAAATAGAGGAACAAAAATTCCATTTAAGTCATAAAAATATTAATTAAAAAAATTACTACAAGTAAATTGAAAATTCACACTTAAATAATTCAAAATTAACATTAAAAACATCCATACATAATATTAAAAATATAAAATATAAAAATATTGTAAGTTATAACATAAATCTTTTACTGTTAGTGTTAGTTTATAAAAAATATAAAATTATTTTTTTTACAGAAAAATATATATATAACATAATTATATATATATATATATATATGGTAGGTGCGGAGCAGAGCGGGTATTGCAGATATTTTTACGGGTATCTTTAGGATCCGAATACACTTTGTCATTCTACAAATAGCCCTTGAAAACTAAAACCACAATTTAATCAGTTAAAATAGAACTTATATAAAATGTTGCCTCAGCATTCATCAGCAGTGGCAGTGGCACCTGCAGCTGCACAAAGATTCCCAAGTAGAGAAACAGTATAACACACTCTCACTTACTTGTCATTGTTATTTTTGTTTTATCTTTTGTCACAATCTGTGACTATTCGAGTTATCCGAGGCCACTCTTTTATATGGTCGTTGATAAAAATGGCTTCGACCCTTTTCACAAAGATGCTTTTGGGTCATCGATTGATCCACCCTTCTTCCTTCCTCACTCACCAGCCACAGATTCTCTCTTCTCTATTCAGTGTAAGGTTAACCTTTTCTGTGTGAAATTTCATCTGGGTATCCCTTTTCACCCTACAATTTGTGTTTTTTTAATTTCTGTGTTAATTTCCCCCTTATGAGACTGGACATTTTGTGCCTGTGAAAATTTGGTCTTTGTGTGATTCTTTGGTTGTTTCGATTTGTGGGTATCTGGGTTATGCGTTTTTCTCATTAAAGTTTTGACTTTTGAGTGTGGGGTTTGGGATATGTGTTGGTTCAATTTTTTGTGTTTTGTTGGTCTCTGTTGTTGATCAGTTGAGTGATATACTTGCATGATTTGCTTTAGTGGTAATTTCCAATGGCATATGTTTCATTCAACTTCAATTTTTTAGTGTTTGGTGTTGAAGTAAGTGTATTAACTGAGTACCATCAACATGTTCATAACTTATTGGTATGGATGACTGGGTCTTTGCATGCTCCTTTTGAAGTGAACACTATCTGGTGGGGATTAGTTTTAATTTTTATTCTTATGAAATGGATTAAAAGATAGTACCAAATTGTCATCAATTGGAATGCAAGTTTTAATTTTTGTAGGTGCATTTTTGAATTAGTAATATTATGAATATGAGTGAATCATTGATAATTTGATATAAATAGCAGTTAGTCTTTGAAATACAGATTTGTGCAATTATATATAAATGATAGGGTGCAAAAACCGGATCTGGTGCTACTGTTGTGTATAAAAGTTGATAGAAGCAATTGAAAAAGAAAAGATTTTCAATTATATATTAATGATAGTATGAGTAGGAAGATTTGTTCTTCTATTTTACTTAAAAAACCAATCTTAATCAATATAACCCATTAATTTATTTCTGCATTGTCTTATTGACCTCAAGATTCCCCTTGATCTTTGTTTGTTATTTTGGTCAAGATCTTACTGTATAATTCATCTTTTACTTGCAGAAACGGCTGTTTTGCATACGAGCTGTCCCGGGCTCAGCCTATACATCCCAAAACATCAAAACAACTGGTTGGGTTCCTTTTATGGCTTCTTCCTCAGTTGGTAGAAGAGCTACATATTCAACACAATCTGTATCAACAAATGAGCCAGTTGTTTCTGTAGATTGGCTTTATGATAACCTGAAGGTGCCGGATATCAAGGTACTTGCCTAGTTGCCTTTATCGCTTACCTTATGTTGCCGTTAAATATTTTAATATTTTTATTCTAAACATTTGTAATTTTGTTATTGCTGTTGCTTTTTCTTTTTCTTTTTTTTGGTTCTGCACATTCCACATGTGTTGAAAATTATTTATTCAATTCTGGTTACAATTCCCTCTATATTAATGATAGGGTAGAAGCTGAAATTAAGCAAACAGCCTCCAATAAAAGTGCTAGGTTTACTAATTTAATGAGATTTGGGAAAATGAAATTCCACTCGATCCCTTTAATTACTTATTGATTGAGCTCTTCTACTGTCATGCTGAACCATAGATCTCAGTTGCGACAGCTATTGTCAAACTATGCAGTATGTATATGATTTAACTAAAACACCCTGTTCTTTTGATCACATCACTAACTTTGTAATTAAAGATCTGGGCACTGGTGCAATCACTGTATGTCTGGTTGGAGAATCACATTATTTCATGAGTATATTTATATGAATGACATCTAGTAAAAATAGCAAAGACTGTACTTCTGGCCATATAGTGCCCTCAACTTGTAACTGAGTCACTCAATCACTTATATAGGTGATTATAAAGCTGTCTAGGAACTATATGGTCAATTTGCTGTAATTGGCATCAATTGAATTTATTTCTAATTCTTTAAAACTCCTTACTACATGCATGGTCTGAAAAAAAGATGCCTTTATATATGGTATCCTTTTACTATTGAATTTGAATATTCATTTAAATACTAAAACTTATCTTGCCAATTCTATAATTTCTATTAAGGTACTGGATGCTTCATGGTACATGCCTGATGAGCAAAGGAATCCAATTCAAGAATATCAGGTATCAACATGATTTTGTTGGGAATCACATTCTCAGGACTTAAGAGTTCTCTGAACAATTAAATGATATATGATATCACTTGAATATGTTCTCTTGTATGATCTTCGTTATATAATTTTAACTTTATTTTTATGTCTACCATTTTCAATTAATGTGTATTTTGTGTAACACCATATACAACAGGTTGCTCACATTCCTGGTGCCCTTTTCTTTGACGTAGATGGAATAGCAGATCGGACTACAAAAGTAAGCCAATCTCTCTTTCTTTATTTCATTCTTTGTGACATTTTTATTATACACATTTATGTTAGAGCTGTTATATCATAATTTGGTTTACATATCTAGTCAGTAATCTTCCGATCTTTCAGTAGTATATTATAAATTATAAATTACTGAAAGTAGATGAAGAAAGAGAAATGACCTTACTAACTATCATGTCAGTGCCAACTGCCAAAGGATATTTTGCAATTTCAGGGACCTTATAATGTTGACTGACTGATATTTCTACTTCCTTTTGATGGATACTAGTTTACTATTTGGATTCTTAGGACTCTTTCTTTGCTGGTTGTAAATTATAGTTAAATTTTAAATGTTTTTTTGGTTGGAATATTAGGGTTATTCATTTGATTGGGGTCTTGTTATATGAGTAGTCTTATTGGTTACATGATTATTTTATAGTCTGTTCTTGGTTGGAAGTGCTTTTGTTCTGGTCAATCATGTGTGATATATGTCCTGTCTTTTAATACAATTAATTTTCCCATTATAGCTAATATGTTGATAGAACTAAGTATTATTGAAAGGGAGATGTGGAAATTAGCTCCGACAATTCAGAGGTAGCCCTCTGTAATTCAGAGAAAACAACAAGAACAAAGACTACAAAATAGATACTCAGGGGTCCCAAATACAAGGGAACTCCTAGACTCCTCTCAATTCAATTCACTCAATAATTTGCTGCTCTTCCGTTCTCATCCCTCTCTTCACATGTGTCCCACCCTTCTCTCATAATACCAGTGATTCCTGAATCATTTGGTTATAATTCCAGAATTACTCGTTACTCTTCTCTCCAATCAGCTTGTGACTGCTGGACTTGCTGTTAATAACCTCAAGATCCCCTTCTATTGTCTTTTCTCTTCTGTGCAAACCGTTCCTCCAATTCCCTCTTGATTCCTTCTGCATCACGTGGCCTAATTTGCTCCCATGGCCCATTTATTTCAATGGAGGATAGCCCACATTTCTTGCTTTTCCCCCTTCTATAGATATGGGTAAAGGGTTTATCATATGTGAATGCTAACTTGTATGCATTGATCAGTTACCACACATGCTGCCATCAGAGGAAGCTTTTGCTGCTGCTGTTTCTGCTCTTGGCATAGAGAACAAAGATGACTTGGTTGTTTATGATGGAAAAGGGTTATTTAGTGCAGCTCGTGTTTGGTGGTAAGCCTCGGTGTTGTACAAAAAAGAATATAAATATATTGTGTGGATTGTGGAATCATGGAATTTGCTATATATTTTAACTAATACTTTTTCCTTCTTCTTAAAAGGATGTTCCGAGTATTTGGGCATGACAGAGTTTGGGTATTAGATGGTGGCCTGCCGAGATGGCGTGCATCAGGTTATGATGTTGAATCTAGTGCTTCAAGTGATGCTATTCTTAAAGCCAGTGCTGCTAGTGAGGCTATAGAGAAAGTATATAAGGGACAAACAGTGAGTTTGGAATCTTTCCATCTATTTTAATGATTTCTTTATTCTTTTGAGTTCCTATTCTTTAACTTTGATTTATTGTGTTGAATTTGACATTTATATTTTGTTATGCATCGATTCTCTAATGTACTTTTTTCTTGCTAGGTTGGCCCACTCACATTTCAGACTAAATTTCAGCCACATCTTGTTTGGAACATTGACCAGGTTGGTTGTTTATTATTAGTGTCATATCAAATGCAATTCTGAATATGAATGTCTTGATTGCTGAAAGAAATAAATGTATTGTGATAGGAGAACAACATTTTAGAAATATGGACGTTGACAATATTGATAGTTGTACAAGTATCAAAAAGTTTCTTGCTAGAGAGTCCATAATTAGTTCCCACAAGGATGAGGTTAGGTTTAAAGTTGCAGCTTCAATTTCAGAAAGACTTAAGTAGCTTGAAACTCTAAAACCCAATTTTATAATGAACCATTTTCCTGCTTTTATGTCATTTCATTCTTCTAACAATTTAATTACTATGTTATCAATAATTTAGTCTAGAAAATATGATCTCTGACAATTTAAAGAAACAATATGAAATAGTGACAAGATCATGTGGAGCCATTAAATTTGTTATTTTTATGAAATATTTAGCTTAAACATGATACCATTTATAAGACATTCATGATATATCTGGTAAAGCTCTTTATAGAATACTGGTGTTTCGTACTAGTCACAACCAAAGTCTTAATACTCATACTTTGATAATCTTTTTTTTTTATTGGTAAAATACAAAAAACTTCATTAGGCCATTTATGGAATTGAGCCCTATATATCAAAGAAAAAGTCTGATGATGATGATCATAGGTTTGACATCTTTGTGTAATAAGAATAATAATATACCTTGAATTGAAACTTGGTAACTGCAGATAAATCTACTAGAAATCTTCCTAATTCATGTTGCAATCACTAGAAAAGTTGAACACATTTATGCAATATGGTTCTTGGTATTGTTTGGCTATATGATAGTCTTTTGACATGCTTGATCTATCAAATACCAAAATTAAATAAAGCTAGAAGAGGTACATATGTAAATTGGACACCTGTAAATATATTGCAAGTTAAATGTTTCCTTAGTTTTTGTTTATTTCTCCTTTCAGGTAAAGAAAAATCTAGAGGACATAACTCACCAACACATAGATGCTCGATCAAAGCCTAGGTACTGTATTTTCCTTCTTAATTCCTTTTATATTTTCATATCTTCATGTGATATGCATGTAACATACTTATTAATCCCGAATAATGGCACAACGTGACTGACCCAAAAAATGTTATAGCGGGATGGCTGGTATGCTGCTGAATATTTTAGATATATTCTAAATAATTTATATTTATATTATACACATGTAAACATAGTTATCAGAATCTTACGATTCATGATTCGAATCTTACGATTCGATATGATTTGGCTGCCTACCGATAAGTATCCTAAGATGAATCTTAAAAGACTTTGTATCTTACGATACATGAATGAATCATATGAATCTTACGATTCACAATAATGAATCATGTGAATCTTACGATTCACAAGATTCAATGATTCGTTATTTTTTTAGTTTTCTTTCACCAATTCTCATGAAAAAATTGAAAGTCATATAAGCCTAAATTATTAAATGAAAAGGAATTGAAAGAACACTCCTAAACTTATCCTATTTGATTACTCCTCTATTTTATTTGTTGCTCGCTCATTTAATGCTGTACTCTATTTAGCTATTTAATTGCTTCATTTCCATTCTACTAAAATAAAGGCTTCACAAACTCAGATAAAACAGAACTCGTGCATCTCATGCTCCTAGAGTTATGTTTTTTTAGTTATTGATCATGAATGTGCTTTAATAGGTTTTTGTTAATTGCAAATGCTATGTTTTATTATTGATCATGAATCTTACGATTCACGATACGATTCTATTCACGATTTAGA
This sequence comes from Pueraria montana var. lobata, assembly GCA_026413185.1. Lineage (NCBI taxonomy): Eukaryota > Viridiplantae > Streptophyta > Magnoliopsida > Fabales > Fabaceae > Pueraria > Pueraria montana. The sequence goes on from CM048649.1 coordinate 18,578,177, forward strand.
AAATGAGTTTTCCGATTCACGATTTGAATCCCGATTCAACTACCATGCATGTAAATGCTCAAAATAGAAATTTACCCAAAATCAAAGGCATATCCATAATTAATAATCAAAACATAATTAATAATAAAAAGTAATAATCTAAATGCAAACAACAAAAATCAAAGAGCATAAGGGGTGAATATTTTAGATATATTCTAAATAATTTATATTTATATTATACACATGTAAATGCTCAAAATAGAAATTTACCCAAAATCAAAGGCATAGCAGGATGGCTGGTATGCTGCTGAATATTTTAGATATATTCTAAATAATTTATATTTATATTATACACATGTAAATGCTCAAAATAGAAATTTACCCAAAATCAAAGGCATATCCATAATTAATAATCAAAACATAATTAATAATAAAAAGTAATAATCTAAATGCAAACAACAAAAATCAAAGAGCATAAGGGGTGAAAAGAAGTACTGCACCAGAGGTTGCTGATGAGCAAGACTTGGGCAAAAATGTTGCTGATGAGCAGTGGGTCTGGGCTGTCAGAGTTTGAAACAGAGGTCAAGTTCAAGTGTTTGTGTGAATCATTGATGAAGGGTTTCTAATGAGAAAACACAGGAGAAATCATAATTCATAAGAATATAAAAAAATGGCTTGGAAAACTCAGAAAAGGAGGGCAAAAAAGGGGTTTTTAGTTTTTACACCTGTTCACCATAGTGGCTACACAACCATTTATGCTGTGATTTTGGGCATGACAGCTGTAATTCTAAAACACCATCAAAAGGCATGTAGTAACCTCCTCTGACATAACAGTGCTGTAACATGCAATTACTGCCTTGGCTTGTACATAATGAAAACCAATACCTTCGCATTTCTCCCTATGGATATTTTCTTTTCTCATTTTCATAGTGGTAGATATCTTACCCCAGCTAGTGGGAGAAGACTTTGGTTGTCATTGCTGTATGTTGGTAGATTTCTTTTCCAAGTTACTTTATTTTCCATGAATATACTATTTTCTTCTTTTAATGTAATAAATGTCTTTTACTTGAGATTTTGTTTTGGATGTGCAATTCTTGGATTTATATAGATTTTATTTTTTGGCAGGTTTGATGGAGCTGTACAAGAGCCCCGAAAGGGAATCAGAAGTGGTCATGTACCTGGTAGCAAATGTATCCCTTTTGCCCAGGTGCAGCATATGGTCATCTCTATTTTGTCATAATTACACAGAAGCATTTTATATTTTCTATTTATAGCACTGTTTTTTCTAGCTAGTCCTAGGTTTATGGGCGTATTTGGATAAACAACTTAATTAAGCACATGAGAACACGTGTATTGAGTGGAGTTGTTTCAATTGAGAGAGCAATAGAAATAAACTGATGGGAGGGTCCGTTAGTAGAGATTGAGTCCTGGTCTCTATATCACTATATTCTATACTTTTACTCTGTCATTGACCAGTATGATCTTGATATAGCCATATAGGTTTGTAGATTGTTGGTTTTATCAATAAAGATTGCATGCTTACCTAAGTTCTGATCCAGTTCTGTTATACTGACTGATGTTATTTTAAGATATGGTTGGGGTATATATGTATTTGTATGTTATGCTAGACTATTTTATCAATGTTAATTGTCTTCATTTGCAGTTGTTAGATAGTTCACAGACATTGTTACCGGCAGATGAGCTGAAGAAGCGATTTGAACAAGAAGGTGTGAATGTCTTCTGATGGATATTTGTAATATGCTAAATCTCTTGCATTTCTTTGATCTTGTTACCTCTAATGTCATTCCTATTGATCTGCAGGCATCTCTCTGGAAAGCCCAGCTGTGACTTCATGTGGAACAGGCGTAACTGCTTGCATTCTTGCATTGGTACATCTATCCCTCTATTTGGATGAATTTATTGATATCTGTTGCTTTGGGAAAGGGAATGGATAAGATTACTTCCTTTATGAACCGAATAATACCAATTTCTGCATGTGTATAAAAGGAAAAATTGCTTTGAAAGGATTTTCAGAAGTCAATACCTTTGCTTCCACTTTTCATTACTTGTCAGAGATATTTTTTTTTTTTATCTTATATATTGTTTCCCCTCCTGGTTATTAAGTAGAGGTAGCTTTTCCAATTTGTGTCCTTTCATCACTTTTTCCATATTTAATTCTGATTTTTCATCCTCTCCTTAGGAGTGTTGGCACTTATCTTCATTAGATTGGACATAACTTTTCAATCACACTTGAATATCTCAAACTGAAAGTCTGAAAGTAAAAAATTAGGCTGATATGATTATAGGGTTTTGAAAGTTTTAAACTTCCTGACATATACGTGCATGCTTTTCTACTGGTAATAATTGTCAGGACTTGAGATTTTATTTCATTCAAAATTTAAATTGTAATGTAAATTCCACTGCACTATACTTAATTTAATCTTCTGCTGAGAGCAGTAGAATCTTCATTCATGAACAGTAAAACCATGTGATGATGTAACTTCATGACATGGAAAATTGGAACTTGCTGGTCTGTGTTAGAGCCTTTGATAAAGAGGAATTCTCTTTTCCTTACTTGTGATTATAACCTTCTTTTTCAGGGTCTTCATCGTCTTGGAAAGCATGATGTTGCTGTTTATGATGGATCTTGGACTGAATGGGGAGCGCAATCTGATACACCTGTTGACACTTCATAAATCCAATGCTGCTAGATTTTCATGCCACCAAAAAGTATCTACAAGTGAAGGGGCTGTATCCATTTGTCAAACATTTTGAACGCACCAATTTTTCTCTGCTTCACTGTTTCATGTTTTGGTTTAATTGTGGTTGATATTCTTGAGAATTGCGGATATGTTCCATGTCAAATGTTACTAATCTTAAATCCTATCACGTGGCTTATAAATAATGATAGGGTTGTTCAAGAATGTCTCATGGAAGTGGGAAATTGTTGCGTGTGCTAAAAATTACAAATAAAATTTAAGATCGTATCAATGCAAGTTCTAGGATTATAGCATATAGCATCTTATCAATAAATTTATCTAAAAAATTGTTGGATTGTGTGTACTTGGAGAAGTTTAAATCCACGTGTGTGATCTCAATGTAGTAGAAATTTGAATGAGAAAATTGTTACTCAACGAAAAGTTCTTGTTATCGTTTGATTTGACTATAAAATTATTATTCTATTAGACCATTTAGAGTGTATCTGGGATAGCTGCGAAAATGAGATTATTTCAATAATCGATTATATGTATAATCGATTATAATCAGAATCAATTTTTGTTTGAGTAAGTTTATTGAAAAATTGTTTGAAAATAATTAATTTCGTTTGGATGCAACAAAAAATCAGTTCTTACATGATAAAAGAGTATGAAAATAGCTGAAAGAAAAAAAAAAGGTATTGAAAAATAATCATAAGTTACAAATTTTCAACTTCACAAAAATAATTTTTTTTTAAAAAAAAACTTTTCCCAAATTTAAGCTAGATTCTCAAATATCTCATTTTTTCATAAACAGCTGAAATTATTAAAAATAACTGAAATGTTGTTTTCCCAAACATGCTCTTAAACGTTAGAGCATTTAAAGCAAAAGAAAATATCAACAAAGGTTTATACGAGGATAAATCATCAGAGCGTGAAACTTAACAAAACAAACATTTTGAATATAGAGCTTTAAGCACATTGTTCGAGTTAAACAATAGATAAATTATGTGATGTTTAATTATGTATAAAGTGTGTGTTGGATGCAAGTTTTCTAAAAGCCTTTGGATTATATTACCTCCGGTCCTATTTATAAAAAACAAGTTATAGTGTAAAATACACCATCACTTGTTTCTTATAAAAAAGACTGGAGATAGTACTTGTTTATAGCGCATTTGACGCTATTTTTAGCAAAAGCCTTGGATGCAAAACATAACGTATTGGACACTGTTTAAAAATAATTTTTCAGCACGTCTAAGTTAGAACAAATATACCTTTCTGACCATTGGAAGCAAGACCAATATGCATGGCTCAAATAACTTCTTTAGTACATCAAAGTTTAATAACCTTTGTTATCATCAAAACTATGAGATTTTTAGGGGCTTGACATTTTCCATGTCTATGATTCCAACAAACTCTCTATTAAAACAACCAACTTAACTTATAAACAACAAATGAAAGGAAATAACAATTTGTAAATCCTTCATTGAGATCATATACAAAGAATGACTGTTGTGGAGGCTTTAAGAAGTGTGGTGGGCTAGCAGCAGATCAGAATTCTTAATGCCACTACTTACATTCTCTAAAAAATCACAAACCATTAGCACCAAATCATGCTCTCTCATGGTTGAAATTGCCACCAATCTAGTTGCCACCAACCTTGACCCACATATCGTTAGCAACAAATAAACCCACCGTTCATTCTTCTGTCACCGGTGACACCATTTCAACTAGCATTGATAGATGGTTAGAAGAAAACATTGATTTTGCACATAAATATGTCTTTGGAGCTGTCTTCATCTAATGAATTGTCTCATACTGATTAGGTTCTTTAACGAGGGATGGTGAAGTGAACCATGGTGAATCATGGTGGATCAGTGATGACAGTGAAGTGAAAAGATCTATGTGAAGGGCTATGTGTGTGGTGGAAGGTAAGACTCTGATATCATGTTAGGAATTACACACCATAAGACAAAATGGATTAGACATTATAAAATGACCTTAACATGTTGCATGAGATAAAATGGATGCTGACTAGATCCTTGGTGTGAAATATCTTGGTAAGGCTTGTTTTGTATTGGGGATCGTGAATTATAGCATAGATCACGTTGTACACCAGGGTTGTCTTAAAAGACTTACATTGAGAGAGTCTTAGAGAGATTAAGTATATGTAAAACTGTAAACCTGGAGATGTTTCAATTGTCAAACATGACAGACTCAACAAAGGTCAATTAAGAATGAGATTGAGCGAGCAGATATGAACGATAGACCTTTTGGAAGTGTTTTGGGTAGGCTCATGTATGCTTTGATACTAAATGTAAGAAAATTCATACCAAGAATGGTACACACACTTTACATGAGACAAAATGTTGGGAGTGCTTGGGGCAACCTTATGTATGCTCAGGTATGCATTAGATTTGATATCACTTTCATAGTTGGCATTCTTGGTAGATACTAGTCAAACTCTGAGAATGATCACTAGATAGCTGCTAAGAAGGTGATGAGATACTTGTGGAGGACCAAAGAGTATATGCATTGACAACTTAAATATAGTGGGGTACACAGATTCAAATCTTGGCAGGTGCCCCGATGAGAGAAAATAGAGCTGTGGCATAATAATATTAAAGTTCAGAGTCATTAGGATCATTGTGCCGGTGATTGACACCAGGATTGGAGCTGAGGCATAATAATATTAAAGCTTGATGTCGTTAGGATCACTGTGTTGGTGATCGACATCAAGATTGGAGCTGAGGCATGATGGTTTCCAGGTAAACCATGTAATTTCTTTGGCTTTTAGGCACTTGAGAGAAATTGAGGACTGACAAAGAAAATGAGGGTATGCCTTTTTAATCACATTGACACGTCATTTTCTTGCTACACTCTACATTGATGACTAGTCGGCAGAGTTAGTAATATTTGTAACCATGGAAGGTGTTGCATTAATAAGGGATGCAATTACCGCCATGATTCGGTGTTACATTGCTTTTGTTAGATGGAGTCTTAATTAGGTGTTGTATCTTGGGATCATATGTTTTGAGGCCACAATATGTTATTAGCCCGAGAGTCATTTTCGAAAATGTTTTTTAAAATTAAAGATACATAATTAATTTTGCCCATTATAATTTTCCTATGAATTTATGTGGGCTGCAATTAATTGTAATATTTTGTTTTGCCAATAACGGGCTAATATTATGATCAATTTGATGATACTTAAGCCAACTAATAATGTGATTAATTCTGACTAGTATTGGAAACAGTGTGGGCCGAACACTTGGCCCATAATAGGAGGTGCCTAAGGTTAATAAATAGCGAGGCTAGGTTCCCTTTCCCTAAGGTTTGCCCCATTGAGAACTTTTGAATTTGGAGCGTGTTATCAGGCAAAGGAAGGCTTGGCTTCTTGATTTCAAGGATTCATGCAACACAGGTAATTTCGGCACAACCAATAATGTCTTCAACAAGTAAGTAATTCTATTATTCCATCAGTGTTCTAAATTCATGTAAAGTATGTACCATTCTTGGTATGAATTTTCTTATAGTTAGGAATTACACACCATAAGGGAAATTGATTGAAATACAAACGAGAGAAATGAATCCTTGAATATTGTTCTTTACATAATATTGCAAAATTCCTCATTATATCTAATTTCAAAACTTTCTAGCTTGATCTTATTTTTGTCCTTTAGAGGAGGACCTTACAGAATTGTGCTTGCTACTTTCAATCTCTCTCGCTATCTTAAGTCGGGCTTATCACCCCCCATTCAATCTACCATTACTGGAAAAAGTTAGCATCGACGAATTTTCTGATGTAAAATTAGCTGTGAGTGCTTGTTAATGTAAGGATAATGACACACTATTTGCCTATCTCTCAAATCCTGGTTCAAAGAGAATTCAACTTCCTTGCTTTGTTAAGTTGAAGTTCTTGAAAGTGAATTTAAAGCCATATAAAAAAATACAAGGAAGTAGTAAATAACAATGGAATACTTACTTCAAACTCTCCATTAGCGGCCAGAGTTGATGACATAAGTTCCTGAAAGCTATGTTTTTATTTATTTTTAATTTTTTAAAGGCACTATATGTATTCTTAACTCTTAGTATGAGTTTTTTTTTTTTAAATTGTTTATTTTTTTTTACTTCATTTTATGTTCGTTTTCTCCATGACATTTTGTTCTTATTGTAGATGTTTTCTTATTTCATGTTAACAAATAAAAAATTATAAATTAAAAAAAGAGAGTAAAAAAAAAACAAAAAAAAACAAAAAAAACTAGGCCCCTCAAATTGGAGAATGCACAATTCTAGGCGACAAACATAAAAAAGTAGAGATTGAGGTGTAATCTTTTAGACAACACACTTTTCATGCTGGCTAAAAATTTAGTCTAGTCACATTCCATGGGACAGAAGTTAGGCATTCTTCGTTCACTTTTTTTTTTAATTAAATAAATTTTAATTTTTTTTTACTGATTAGCAAATTTGATGAGAAACATATATTAATTTGGTTGTAAAATATTTCATCTGGTCATGATAATTGTTCCATGGTAATATATAAATGACAACTAAAATATTTATCAATAATTAGATTAATTAGTGTAATTAAAATTGGTATAAGTATATTACTGACAATTATTATGAGGGTTGGTTAAATCTATTTTATTGTTGAAAAAAATTAAGTATTTTTAACTTTTGCTCATTATAAACTAAGCTTTCACCGGTTAATGTTTATTTGCTATGTACAAAAGTTGTAGCTTAAGATAGGTTTTATTTATTCCCACTATATAATTGTTACTACTAAGTACAAATTTTGTTAATTATAGCAACACTTAATGATAAACACTTGGAGGGAGAAAGAAATAAAAGAGAGAGAAATATAAATATAATAGATAATATGATATTATAAAAAGAGAAAAATAAAAAATAAAACTGTTAATAATATGTTTACACTTTACAATAAGAGAAAAAAGGTTATGCACTGACAGTGTAAATAGTGTTATACTGTCATCCAATCACAACTCATGCCACAATGTATGGTAAGTTTGTTGACTTTTATAAAATTATCTTAAAGGTCATATTAACGGTGATTTGTGATTGAATGACAGTGTAAAATTGTTTTACACTGTCAGTGTATCACCATTAAACTCTTGCAATAAACTCATTTTGATTAAGGTTATTTTATATGTTTATATATTTTGATGTATTCGCTGATACAAGGCTGAACACTGAAGTGCTCTAAATTTTATAGACAGGACACATTTATTCTGAAATGCTGACATGCGGAAATGCTGATATACTGAAATGCTAATTTGCTGGTATATCATGCAAATATGATAAGCATTATTCTAAAATGCTATCTTGCTGATACATTATGATAAGCATGAGGTGTTGTCATACGATATTAGCTTATGATATTTATCGTGCAGAGGGTCCCACGAGCATCATGGGGAGGGATCAAAAATTCAAAATCTTATTTTATCTTTAAGGGTAGTTACCCAATATTGTAACCTTTAGTCCACTATGGTATATAGTATGCCCTGTCTAATTTTGGTTTTGCACCAAACAGCATTTAAATGGGATTGAGATCATTAAAACATATATTTATATCAAAAAATAATTTTGTAACATATATTTATTCTGACATATAATTTTGTAACATGATTATTCCAAGTATAACTGATGTTATTTGCCCTTTTTAGGTGCAATTTTTTCCCTTATCTGTCCTTAGCTTTTGTCTGAAGGTAGAGAAATGTGTATTATTTTCTAAGCAAGAAGTATATACTTAACACCTAATTTTTATTTATCTCATTATTTGCAACTATTTTGTTTTTTTCTTGGTTTATGATACTCTCATTTATAATCACGAGTCTGTATATTAGGGATGCCACATCTAGCCCTTGCTAAGATTTGCTCTTTCTCGGTGAAAAGTGCGATGACATATTATTTGGTGTACATTGATTGAAGGATCTTAAGGAGACTTAAAAAAAAAAAGTACTTGAATTGATTATTGAATCTAATCTAAGGAGCATTTGTTTCGTGGAATCTTGTTGGATTCTCGAGAATGTTATTCCTAGGAATATTAAATGGGAATGACATTTCTGGTTATTTCAAGAAAAAATATGTTTGGTTAAATAGTTTTTTTTTTTTGTCAGCAAAGATGTTTGGTTAAATAGTAAAACTAGTTGGAAATGTTTTTTATATTTCCGGGAATATTTAAAATATATGTTTGGTTCATATTATTTTTTCCTAGGAATATATGTTATATTACTAAAATATCATTTTTGTATTAAAGAAATTATTATATTTTACATCAACAACCAAATTTCTTATGCTTCTCGTGAGTCCATGCATTGTAATTACCAAATTTAAATATAAAACAAACTTATCACATCACAATGATTATATAAAAAAAACTTGATTTAGAACAAAACATGCATCTCAATCATGAAGGTTATAAAGCAGTATGTGTAAATAAAATTCACACGAGTATTATTTAAGCCGGAATTAAGCCGGAATAAAATCATATTTACACAATAGCGGGAATAATAAAGCAGTATAAAATAGTAGTGGGAATAAAATCAAGGTGGGTTGAGAGGTAGTGGGGTAGTGGTATTAATAGTGAGGGTATAATAAAATTTTTACATAGTAAATATGATTCCCACCATACAGGAATCCACATTCCCACCTTCTTTCCATGGGAATAAGATCACTATAAAATCAAAATAAGTATGAGAATCTCATTTTCCTGGGAATCTTTTTCGATTACCTTCTAACAAACATGAAAATATTTATCTCTACATTCCTAGGAATCCAACATGATTCCGTGAAACAAACGCACCCTAAGGTTCACAAGAGGGCAGCATTTACCGAATAGCAACAAAATAGTAAAAAAGAAATAAAGCAGCAAAAAAAAAAAAGAAAAAGAGCTATGCAATGACAGTGTAAAATAGTTTTACACTGTCATCCAATCACAAGTCACCATGTATGGTAAGTTTGTTGACTTTTATAAAATTATCTTTAAAGTCATATCAACCGTGATTTGTGGTTGAATGACAGTGTAAAATTGTTTTACACTGTCAGTGCATCACCGTTAAACTAAAAAAAAAAATGCAAACAACTACATATCATAAACAGTTTATAAAGATTTATTCTTAGCTTTGTTTTCTTCTCTCAAGTATGATATTGGTAGGTCTTCATTGAACACCGTCATGATTCGTTGAAGTGTTTTTTTTTGTTTTTTGTTTTTTTTCTCGATAAGCGAAGATTCAATTGATTAAATATTCAAAGATAGCACAAGGTGTGCCTCATTGGAGATTCGTTGAAGTGTTAACAAATTCTTTTGGAACAAAGCACCTAATTCCTCCGTGAACAACTTCTCTTGAACAAAGGGAGAAACAAGCCAAGTGTAGATTTTAAGAAGGAGGAGCTGCTTTATCCTTCGTGCCACAGTTAGCAAAATATAAGATGTGTTTGAGCACAAGAACAAAAAAATTAAAGAAAAATTCAAAGTATTGGTTTGGTTATTTGTAGTTACACTTCTGGAGTAAATTCTAACTTCATTTTAAGGGTGGTAAATCGTGGGGAATGTTGTCCAATAAAATGTAGAAATTAATTTTATAACTAAAATAAAAGGAAGTAAAAAAGGAAATATTAAAAAAAAAAGAAAAACAACTGGAAAATTCAGTTACATAACAACCTCAGTTTTTAATGTATAATTCTTGTTCCGAAAGTCTCTCTTGTGTTGACCATGTCCTCCTGTTGTTAACCGCTTCCCTAAATCTCTCTATCTCTATATTAGCAATTTCCTTAAAAATCTCTCTCATTATCTCATGTTAAATTTTTTGATAAACCATTTTCCAAAATTTAATAAAAGACAGGGAAAAGCAATATATGTGTATGAGCAAAGAGAAAAACAAAAATATTGATACAACATTTCATAAGCTAAGTTGTTAGTAAAAAATTGATAATCTTTGAAGCAATTCTAACATTAGTGTTCACTTTATGTGCCTATTCTTTTAAGACCTTCAACAATAACCTAAGACAGCTTCGGTTCAAGTTGACCTGCCTTCGTGAAAAAAATTTCAACCTGTAACCTAATCCTTTTCTTTTTAATGTTCATTCTACCTATAGCTTGTTTAGTGTTTACCAATTCTTATCCAATCATACTTGATTTTGTTTTGGATAAAATCGTGTTTAAATATTTTTAACTGGGTATAAGAGTATCGAGTAATTATTTTTTTGGTAAAGAGAGTATCAAGTAAATTTAATTGAAAGAAAAAAATGTGACATTTGTGTTGAGTTAAAATTGTTTTATTATATTCTAACTTAAATTACTCTATAAGTCCTCTATTTTTTATTTATACTAGGGGAAAAGAGGCTTTTCGTGCCTCATTGTTTCTCTATATTTTATTTTATTTAAAAAATAAAAGATAAAGGAAGTTATATAATAGTGGGTGATTGTGTAAGAGTGGAGGTTAACTTCCTTAATCTGTAAACTAAGAGGGAAAAAAGATGCCAAAGAAAGTGAAGAAGAATTAGAAATAATTGTTAAATTTATATATTATTTAATTACTTAAAATGGTATCCCCTTTATATAATGATGATATAGATTATTCAATTTGGTCTCTCTATTTTGAAAATATTCAATTTAATCCTCTAATTTTCAAAAAAATATTTAATGTTACCCTTCTGTTCAAATTGTCACTAATGACGTTAGTGAAATCAGATAGAAGGGCAATAATCAACATTTTTTTTTTTAAATTAGAGGACTAAATTGAACATTTTAAAAATAGAGTAATAAAATTAAATATTTTAAAAATAGATGGACCAAAATTGAATAATGTAAATAAAAGGAGAGACTAAAAGAGCAATCTAATATCTTATTTATTTCATTTTCATTTAACTAATTTATTATTTTTTCTATCTAGAGAAATTTGAATTTTCATTTATCTACTTCATATTTTTTTATCAGATAACCCCTTCATTTTCCTTTTGTGATAATTTTTTTTTTACTTTTTTTTATATGTCTCTATTCCAAGTACTCAATTTAATTTGTTGTCTAACATATGATCTTGTTAAGTTAATTAAGTTTGTTTCCATGATTCATTTTCAATTTTAAATAATGTTTTAAAATTCATATTGGACCATTCAATTCAACTAGTATGATTGCGAACTTGTTCGGTGATTGATACATTAACTTAGAAAATCCAACTTAACTCTTCTCAGAACAAGTAAGAAATAGTCAAATCAATGCAAAACCGACAAAAAAAACTAGGCTATTTTTCAAAATATTTCATTTTTTTATTTTTTATTATTTTAATTTAATCTATTTTTTTAAGATAAATAAAAACACTTATTTAAAGATTACATGTAGGTATAAATAATTTTTCCAATTATTATTCAACTAAGACTTACTGGGAATGATGCGAGTATATAGGCATGATGAAAAATCATATGTTTATGCTTTGATTTGAGTTAAAATTATTGTGTCTTGCATTGATACCTGGAATGGTACTCCATAATACATGTGTTCACATGCCTTTCAATCTATATGCTTGATGGAATTGTAGATAGTTGTGTAAGTATGCTTATGGAGATATGATCAAAGAGATTTTATACCAAGAAATTGAGTGAAATCTATTATACTGAAATTTGAACTTTCAATGCATGTTTGAGTTATGTTGAACCAGAGTGATATACAAAAGATGAACACAAAGAGATTCTAATTCCTAACTACTCTTACCATCAGTTGAAAACTCTTTGTTGGCATAGAGGATTATTTGAATGGGAAAAAGACTTAAGCAATGGCTAACTTGACTCTGTAGTTGTTGTAGTCTTAGATGAAGCAAAACAGGATAGCTGGACTTGGAAAGAAAAAGCATTAGGTTCTTACACTGTCGACAACATTCAAAAAGCTACAACAACAACATTTGAATGACGACAACACTCTCTTCATCTCCCTTTGGCAGTCCTTGGCTCCAAAAAAAAGTATTGCACTTGCTTAAAAGGTACTCATTAATAGATTACAACAAAAAGTGAATTTGCTTCATTGAGGGATTCTAGCACACTATGATTAATCACTTTGTATTTTAGTGTGAACTAGAAACAACAAATTATCACTTTTTTTTTTTTTCTTTTCAGGTGTAGTGTGTCATATACTACATGTGGCAAAGCTACTATGATGGCTGTAGAAACCAGATTTGCTTCACAAAAAATCAACTTAGTGGAGAAGAAGTAATGGAAATGACAAAGGTAACAATTTTGTTATGGATAAAGGCTAGGTTAGACAATGTAACAATGAACTCGGTGGCAAACCCACTTTAGTGTTTATCATCCTTGAAATGTTCTTAAGGTCTTGATGTATGACTTTGCAGCTAAGCACCTTTTTATAAAATAGGTTTTCCTTGTAGCTCATAGGATGAGATTTTGAGATGGAAAGTATGCAACCAAGTTCTTGATAGTCACATTTTAGGTTGCAATTATTCCCTTCCCTGTCCTTAGTTTTCGGCCGAAGATCAATAGAAAATGTGTATTATTTTCTAAGCAAGTAGTATACTTAACAACTCTATCGTACATACCTCATTATTTTACACCAAAAAAAAAAAAAAAAACCCTCATTAGTTGCAGCTATTTTGTTTTTCTTTCTTGTCTTATCACACTCTTAAAATCACGAGTCCGTAAATTTGGGATAGAATCGTTGTTTCACTGTGCAAAATGCAGGTAACATTAATATTTGGTATACATTGAATGATCCTTAAGAGAGACTTAACCATTAGATGATAAAAAAAAAATCCAAATAACTAAAACACTTGATGGTTCGTACGTGCAAAATGAATCTAATTTACTCTAAACTTGGTTCTTCTTTACATGCAAAATGAATCTAATCTAATCTAAGCTTGGCTCTTTGTACATTCAACATGCAAAATAAACTACGAATTGAATCTAATCTAAGGCTCACAAGAGGGAAATATTTACATAATAGAAAAAAAAAAAAGGAAATAATTAAAACAGCGGAAAAAATGCAAACAACAGATCATGAACAGTTTATAAATTAAAGATTTATTCTTGCTTTGCTTTCTTCTCAGTGTCTGTCCCATTCAGCTGTTTAAGATCCTCAAGCATGGTAGGTCTTGATTGAACATCCTCATGATTTGTCAAAGTGGTTACAGTTTCTTTTGGCACAAAGCACCTTTCCTCAGTGTACAACTTCTCTTGAACAAAGGGAGAAACAACCAGAGCGTGTAGAATTTCAGAAGGAGGTGCTGCTTTATCTTCCTGCCACAATTAGCAAAATATGAGTTTGAGCTTAATTAAAAACAAAAGAAATAAAGATGAAAAATTCAAAGCATTGAGTTTGAGCTTAAGTCAGTAACTTCATTAATTTTAAGGGTGATAAATCATTGGAGTAAAGCATGGAATATTATATATATAAAAAAAAACTGGAAAATTCCATACAAAGCAGTTACATAACAAACTCATTTGCATATTTCTTGCTCTGAAAGTTTCTCTTATGTTGACCATGTCCTCCTCTCCGTTTCCTTAAATCTCTCTCTCTCTCTTTTTGATAAATTAAATCTCTCTCTAATAAAAGCAACGAAAAGCAATATTGATACAAAAGTGGGTCATATACTGATAAAAAAAAAAGTGGGTCATATAGATTAGTAAACTACACATAACTAACCAAATCTGGCAATAATCAACAATTTCAACTTTGATTTTTACTAAGGATCGAGCAACACGGAAGACATTGAGTGGACTAAACATTGATTTCAAATCATCCTTATATATCTATTGCACAATATAATAACACTAATTCTAAGCAGGTCTTCACACGTACTAGATGACAAAATAGGCAATGAGCAAACACATGTATTCAGCATTCGGATTGTTAAAATTAAATATATATTGAGGAAGCAACACATAATAAGAACCAATTAAAAAAATTAAAAGGAAAGAGTGACATGAAGTTCCACTGTGAATCAATTGATGTTATTAAAACATTGAAAATTCAAGTGAAGTTTAGCAGTTCCATAACATAACATCATTTGTGACCCACATAATTAAAAATAATGGCAAGTTAACAGTTACGTACCTTGAGTGTGTTCATGAGTTCAAGCATTCCAACTTGGGCTTGAAGGTACTTAACATACTTTGCAGCTGCATGAAGCATCTCAGCAGTGTTCATCTTTGGTCCACCAGGAACCAACTTCCCAAGCTCTTGAGTCTTCTCAGTGATCCTTCTTCTCCTTTCTCTCGCCGCTACGCTCTGTGGAGATATGGTTCTCTCGTTACCTTTCTTCTCACACTGAACATCCACACAAGTACTACCAAATTGTGGAACCTCAGAGAAGAGTTGTGGTTGCAGTTCCTCTGCTTGGAAGGAGCAACAATTATCATAAGGCACAACAAACCCATCTAAGAAATTGGATGGTAGTGTTGGTGTAGTAAGCTCTTGCAGTGAAGAGTACACGTGTTCTTGTTGTTCCTCATAGCAGCACTTTTGGCGTTTAGGGCATGGGAGAAGATTGTAATCTTCATGAGTCGGGAAAGTGTCACCATGATGAGTGAGTGAAATGAAGGGATCATAAGGAGGGTTGATCTCTGGAGGATAGAGAAAACCACCAGTTGGGTCAATATAGTTCTCAAAAAGCGCGTTTGAAAGGAAGAAGCTGCTTTCATCTGAGTAGGGAAGAAAGTGCTGGAGGTTTGGTGCTGCTACTTCTGGCATGGCTTCATGGAAAGTGTTTGTTTCTAAGTTGGGAATTTGAAGATTGTCACAGTTGAAGTATGTGCTTAGTGCCATCATAACAAAACAACAACCTGCAACATGAAAAACAGGTTCAATTTAGTGGAAACTTAAACCAACATAGTATAGAAGAAATGGTGCATTACTTGATAATTCTATAACCACCATAGAATAGAAGAAATGGTGCACTAATTAATAATTCTATATATATATACATGTACAATCATGCTTGTCTAGTATGTAATGGTTGAAATTAAAGCTCTAGTGCATATGTAGAAGAAGGAAGAAAATAATAAGAGACAAGATATGAAGTTTTAGTCATGCATGTGCATGCACAAGACACAAGAATCTTTGCTTTAGATAATTGTAGCATCTAGCTAGAGTATCTTTGAGAGAGAGAGAGAGAGAGAGAGTTAGAGACCTGAGAGAGAGAGAGAGAGATACGATGTTGTAGATTTGAGTGTGAGAGAGAAGGAAAAGACTGTGTGAAGACTTTTATGTATGGAAGCTATGAAAACTGATTCTATCCTCACTCTGCCTCTTGCTGCTTTGTGGGAGGAGATAATTTAGGGGAAGTTACAGGCAGTTATGGAGAATGAATTATGAGAATTATTTATTTATTTATTTATTTATTTATTTATTTATTTATTATTCTTTTCTTTTTCGCTCAATTCCCTGCAATATTTATAATTAAAATTAAAATTAAATTAACATTACATTTATGATTTTTCTTTTGTTCCTTAATTAGTGATTGAGAGAGAAAAATTATGCCACAATATTTCAGTCCCCATTTTATTTTTTTCATTTTGCTACAATTTCGGTGCATGGCTGTGACATTTTAGCTGGCTTTTTGTGTAGCTTCATACTGCTTTAGAGATTTTAAATCCGAAATTGCCAGTTGCATTGACTTTGAAAAAAGAAAAGATAAGAAAATACCATCAATATAACTGTACTGCAAAACTACTTATGCACAAGCATATTCACACTTTTCGGCATAAGCTGTCTTCAAAATTTGGGTAAAATTGTATTAAATATATTTTTGATGACAGGAATATTAATTTCTATCATACAAATCGTGTATGAACATTTTAAAATTATTTTATTGATTAAAAGTAAATTAAAAGTGAAATAATACATGTTAGTTTTAACTTCAGTTTAGTGAAATAATAATTTTGTTAAGAATTTTTACAAGATAAAATTAAAAAGTATTCTCAAAATAAATTAAACCAAATTCATACTATTTTATATTTAAAATCATTTATCTCAAAATGATTTTATAAAATTTAATATATCATTTTCAACCTACAACAAATTTGTCAAATTCTTTTCCTTTCAATCAGATATATACTTTTTCAAATTTTTATACCCTATTGAAAATAATCAAATATGAGACTTTTTAAAACAAAATCGATATTGATTTGGATTAGAAGCGTGTTTTTATTTTATTTTTTTTAGTTACATAGTTGGAAGTGTGTTTTACATACTCAGACCTCACAGGTTGAAATATTTTTCACCTAGGCAAATCAACTTCAAGCCAAGTTGTCTTACCGTTTACTGAAGGTCTTAGAAAATAGACACAAAAAGTGCACACTAACAATGTTAAATTTGCTAAAAATTATTAATTTTGTATTCACTGCACCACCTTATGAGATTTTGTATCAATATATATTTGTTTTTTTTTTACTGCAATATATATTTGTTTTTCTCTCTGCTCATACACAGATAATGCTTTTCCTTCCTTTTAATTATTAATACTTGGAAAATGATTTAAGCGATGTTAGAAAGATTTAGCATATGATATCAATGAGAGAGATATAGCTAAGGAAACGGTTAACAAGACATGGATGATATGGTTAATTAATATAGGAGACTTTCAGAACAAGAATTATACGTTAAAAGATGAGTTGTTGTTATATATGTACGTAACTGCTTTGCACGGAATTTTCCTGTTGTTTTTCTTTTACCTTTTTATAATATTCCCCGTTTTTACCTTTTTTTAATTTTAGTTATAAAGTTAATTTGTAAATTTTATAGCACAACTTGGATAATGCATTGCTTGGGTGGAAGAAATTAATCTGGCTTCTTTCTCGGTTGTATAAAGGACTGGTTGCTCAAAATCTAACTCAAAAATTGTACTCGTGACATTAATGGGATGTTGCGGTGGCTTTTGATTTCATTTGGTATAGGCTCAACTCAACCAATTTGTTTCTAACAATCTCCTATTCTTTGCTGCCTATGTTTACTCGAGAGTTAAAGCTAGAGCTGCTGAATTATTATTTGTTTTTAAGGTGAGCATAAAAAGGCTTTTAAGTGCAAGGCCTTGTTTAGGAAAAAGATAAGGGATTTATACTGGGAGCATGGATATACATAGCAAGATCATAGTGGAATCTGACTCTAAAATTGCTTTGAAATTGATTACTGGTTGTTATGTTCAATCTCATTCATGCAACACTATTGTTGAAAGAATTAATCAGCTGGAGAAGCACTATGAGAGTATTGTCAATGAAGCTAATCAAACTGTGGACAGGCTTTAAAATATATATGGTCTTTCTGAAGTTGTAGGGCATTTTATTTTTGAGAAGACTCCTCCTTTTATTCAAGTGTATATGCTTGCTGATACTTCATCAGTGAGGTTTTAGAAATTAAAATTGACCAAATAAAGTTAGTAACTTCTCCCGGAGTGTAACTACAAATAATCAAATCAATGCTCTGAAATTTTCATCTTTTTTTATTTTATTATTTTATGCCAAAACAAATATCCTATATATATTTAATTCAATTCATCTCTTAATTAACAGAACTCATTGAAATTATAACTTTGTATTATATAAAAAAATACTTAATTTACCTAATTAGCATTCTCTACTTTCACTAAAACATGTTATATTTTAAAAAAGTTCATAACTTCAAATTTAGTGTTTTCATACCACATGGTAGAGTATTTAAAATCCCTAAACCGGCAAGAAACTACACAAAAACCCAGCTAAAATGTCACAACCATGAACTGAAATTGTAGCAAATTGAAAAAGAATAATGAGGGCAGAAGTTTTTTGTGATATTTTTTTCTCTAAGAAAATAATGGTATATGTTAATTATATTTATAAATACTCCACGAACGGAGCCTAGAAAAGAAAAAAAAAGGAAAAAAGAAAAAAAATGCTAATATTCCATTCTCTGTAACTGGCAGCAACTTCCCCTAAATTATCTCAACCCACAAAGGAGCAAGAGGCCGAGTGAGGATAGAGTCAGTTTTCTTTCCATAGCTTCCATAAATAAAAGTCTTCACACAGTCTTTTCCTTCTCTCTCACACTCAAATCTTCAACATCGTATCTCTCTCTCTCTCTCTCTCTCTCAGAGGTCTCTCTCTCATAAACAAAGATTCTAGCTACATGCTACAAGTATCTAAAGCAAAGATTCTTGTGTCTTGTGCATGCACATACATGACTAAACCTCATGTCTTGTCTCTTGTTATTTTCTTCTTCCTGCTTCTACATATGCACTTAAGCTTTAATTTTAACCATTACACTAGGCACGCATGCATGTATATATTGTATATATATATATATAGAATTATGAATTATTGCACAATTTCTTCTATTCTATGTTGGTTTAGGTTTCCACTAAATTGAACTTGCTTTTCATGTTGCAGGTTGGTTTTGTTATGATGGCACTGAGCACGTACTTCAACTATGACACTCTTCAAATTCCCAACTTAGACACAAACACTTTCCATGAAGCCATGCCAGAAGAAGTAGCAGCGCCAAACCTCCAACACTTATTTCCCTACTCAGATGAAAGCAGCTTCTTCCTTTCAAACGCGCTTTTTGAGAACTATATTGACCCAACTGGTGGTTTTCTCTATCCTCCAGAGATCAACCCTCCTTATGATCCCTTCACTTCACTCACTCATCATGATGACACTTTCCCAACTCATGAAGATTACAATCTTCTCCCATGCCCTAAACGCCAAAAGTGCTGCTATGAGGAACAACAACAACAAGAACATATGTACTCTTCATTGCAAGAGCTTACTACACCAACACTACCATCCAATTTCTTAGATGGGTTTGTTGTGCCCTATGATAATTGTTGCTCCTTGCAAGCAGAGGAACTGCAACAACAACTCTTCTCTGAGGATCCACAATATGGTAGCACTTGTGTGGATCTTCAGTGTGAGAAGAAAGGTAGCGAGAGAACCATATCTCCACAGAGCGTTGCGGCGAGAGAAAGGAGAAGAAGGATCACTGAGAAGACTCAAGAGCTTGGGAAGTTGGTTCCTGGTGGACCAAAGATGAACACTGCTGAGATGCTTAATGCAGCTGCAAAGTATGTTAAGTTCCTTCAAGCCCAAGTTGGGATGCTTGAACTCATGAACACTCTCAAGGTATGTAACTGTTAATTTCTTGCCATATTCTTAATCATGTGGGTCACGAATTATGTTGTGTTATGGAACTCATTTATTTCACTTGAATTTTAATTGCTTTTAATGTGAATCCTTTTTTGCTTTTAATGTTTTTTATTTTTCTTTTCTGACAAATGCTTACTAGAGCCTTTTTAATGTTTTTAATTAGTTCTTATGTTTTGCAACCTCAATATTTACTTTAGCAATGCAAATGCATGTGTTTGCTCGTACTCTAGTAATGTAATTAAGGATAATTAATTGGAATTATGGTTTAGTCCACTGCTTGTCTTTCGTGTTGCTCCTTAGTAAATATCAAAGTTGAAATTGCTGAATTGCCAGATTTGGTTAGTTATATGTAATTTACTAATCTCTGACAACCACACTGTTGTACTTGTATCCATGGTGTTTTTCATTCCATTTATTAAAGAGAGAGATATAAGGAAAACGGTTACAAGAGGAGGACATGATCTATATAAGAGACTTTCAGAGCAAGAAATATACTTAAAACACTGAGTTTGTTATGTAACTGCTTTACATGGAATTTTCCACTTGTTTTTCCTTTTTTCTTAATATTCCATGTTTTACTTTCTTTTATATTGGTTATAAAATTAATTTCTTCATTTTACTGGACAACATTTGGAAGAATTGAAAAAAAGGGTCATCACCATCCTTAAAATGAGGTAGTAATTTACTCTAAAATTGTATCTAGCAATGATCAAATCAATGCTTTCACTTTTCATCTTTTTTTTTTATTTATTTAATGTTCAAATTTGTATCTCCTTTTGAAAATATTTTGTTAATTGTCGCAGGAAGATGAAGCTGAACCTCCTCCTGAAAATCTACACGCTCTGGTTGTTTCTCCCTTTGTTCAAGAGAAGTTGTACACTGAGGAAAGGTGCTTTGTTCCAAAAGAAATTGTCACCACTTTGACAAATCATGAGGATGTTCGATCAAGACCTACCATCCTTGAGGATCTTAAACAGCTGATTGGGACAGACACTGAGAAGAAAGCAAAGCAAGAATAAATCTTCATAAGCTGTTCATGATCCGTTGTTGTTTGCATTTTTTTCGCTGCTTTTTTTTTTTTTTTTTTTTTTCTATTTTGTTGTTATTCTGTAAATAGTGCCCTCTTTTGAGAAGATTAGATTCAATCCCTAGTTCATTTTGCATGTTGCATGTACAAAGAGCCTAGTTTAGATTAGATTAGATTCATTTTGCATGTAAAAAGAACCAAGTTTAGATTAGATTAATTATAAATTCATTTTGCATGTACCAGTGTTTTAGTTATTTTAATTTTTTTTTTATCATCAAATGGTTAAGTCTCTTAAGAATCCTTCATTATATACCAAATAATGCTATCTGCACTCCGTGAAACAATAAATTGTAGCAAAGGGTAGATATGGCATCCCAATTTTACTGATTCGTGATTTAAACATGAGTTCTTTCTAAACAAAGTCAAGTTTTGATTGTGTAAATAGGTAGAATGAACATAAAAAAGAAAAAGATTACATTACAGGTTTGGGTTTTCTAAAATAGCCTTATTAACAATGAAATTGAAAGAGAGGGGGGGCGTAACAGTAACAGAGAGAGAAAGAGAGGGGTGTAGCAGGTGAGGGAAAGACTTTTCAATTATTTTTTTTAAAAAAATGAATCTCAACCTTTGAAGATATTTAGTGCAACTATTTAATGCCACCTGTTGCATGAAGGTTAGTAGAAATGGAGATGTATATTTCTTTTGATGTTGATGGTTTTAAAATAGGATAATAATATATGGATGCTTTTTTGTAATAAATATATCTATTTGATATTTTTTTTTCTTTTTTTTATCACATCTTATCTCCTATAAATCTATCAATTCTCTATTTTATTTCTTTATCTCTATATGTTGATGGGCATGTGAATAATCATCAAACATTTTTCTTGTCCATCCTATGTCTCACTAAAACCTCGTACCTTCTCATTAAAAAAAAAAAAAAAAACCTTGTACCTTGTGAGATGTATCAATATTTGTGTTTTTGTCTTTGCTCATACACATAAGTTGCTTTTATTAAAAAAAAAAAAAAAACAAAAAAATATAACAGAGATAGAGATTTAAGGAAGCGGTTAATAATTAATACGAGGATATGGTCAACATAAGAGAGACTTTCAACGAATTTTCGTAACTGCTTTATTTTACGTTACTGCTTTCAAGAAATTTTCCAGTTTTTTTTTTAGCTGTAAAATTAATTTCTACATTTTATTGGACAACATTCGATTAATTAAAAAGTGTATACACATCCCTGAACGTCGACCCTCAAAATACTACAAAGATTTTGTGAGTGCTGCTCGGTAATCAGCAGAGGCCACATTGTGAATTTGATAAGAACAAAGATGAAAATTAAAAAACTAAAAACTAGTTTTAGTTTTTAAAATTTTTAAAACTTAAAACTAAAATTATATATATATATATATATATATATATATATATATATATATATAGAGAGAGAGAGAGAGAGAGAAGGATCAAATTACACCGGTATAACTTTGATCAACTATTACACTATTCAATAACTTTCAATTGGATAATATTTTCTTAAAACTCACCGTTAGATTGAAAGTTCCTTTTACATCAATCGTATATACAAAATTATTTGCTACCTCATTCATATAAATTAAAATCGACATAATATAAACTTTTCAAAATATACTAGGATAATTTGATTACCTTCTTATTGTTGTTCAATTTTAACAAAATTTGACACAAACAATCTTGTTAATATGTAGATATAATTCAACAGTTGGATTAATAAAAATCACATTCTATATCAAGTTATTGAATAGTGTAATAGTTAATTAAGTTACACCGGTGTAATTTGATCTCTCCTCATATATATATATATATATATATATTATTTATATCAGTTCATCCATTTCAATTACTGACCAACTGATTTGACCTATTATACCAGTTCGATTTTTACAACACTAGCTTGGTGTATAAGGAGTTTGTAGTTGAATTGATATAGTTCTACTTTTTTTTTTTACCAGAAACAGCATGCTAATGCATGGCAATGAGAGAAGTGATCCCAACTAGGTTGGTTCCCCAACCCTCATCCATGATAATCAGCACACCAAATATATTAAAAGATAGAAACAAAAAGACAACACAGGGGGACATAAACCAAACCCGTTAACCATCATGTAAACCTAAAGTTGGGTAAAGAAAACCTATTCTGGAAGAAATCTTCCTGGATAAAACTCGGAATGGTATCCCACCAAACAAAACCCTGTATGCTAAGCCTACGAGAGGCAAGCTTATTTGCACATTTGTTGCCTTCACGAAAAATTAGGTCCATACACATTATAGAAGCTTCCCTCCACACATTTTTTTTATTGTGCCTCAAAAGGTGTGCTTCTAAGTGCTTGGAGTACTATTAACATAGAGTGCGTTTGAAATATATTTAAAAATTAGATTATTCAATAACGGATTATATGTAAAATCCATTATTTTTATAATTCAATATAATAGAATCATTTTTTTGTTTGTGTAGGTTTGTTGAAAAACAATTTTAAAATAATTAATTTCATTTAGATACAATAAAAAAAATCAACTTTTACATAAAAAAAATACAAGAAAAGATATGTATTAAGCTGAAAGGGAAAAAAATAGTTGAAAACTTTTAGGTAATTTGGAGATAACCTTTTTTTTATGGGAAAAGAACTATTGGGAAAAAGATAACATTTATTATGTAATAGCTTTTCTGATTTTATTCAATCAAAAACCTGATTTTGATTATAATTAATTATAATAATAATTGATTATACATATAATTAATTTTTTTTATATATAACACATAATTTAATTTTTTAATATAGAAAAATAATTAATAATATTCCGACCTCGTATCATGTGAACATTAAGACCATAGTACGAATCATACAAAGATTTCTTCTGTTACTGAACAAACTCTGGCCACTAACTTCACAACATGAAGTACTATTATTCATTTTCTTGTTGCTTGCATACTTTCACTACAACTACAAAGGAAATGTAGTATTGCACTTCATTTATTACATCATACAAAACGTGGTGCATTTGATAAAGAAAAAACACACATTAACACATTATCAAAAAAAAAAAAAACACACACACACACACACACATTAACAATCTAATTGCTTGGTTTGATTGGAATAGCTAGCACAGGTTGAGCCTTCTCCAAGGTTAGTCCAAAATTTTCATCCATATTCATATCCTCTGGTTGAGTTCCACCCTGAAGCTTCCAATCAAAGGAATTGATGAGCAAACCCAACATCAAGAACAACAATCTTATGGCTAATGGCAAGCCAGGACATATCCTCCTTCCAGTCCCAAATGGGCTCAGCTCAAAACTCCTTCCTTTGAAGTCAATTTCTAACCCTAAAAACCTCTCTGGCCAAAACAAACTTGGGTTGTCCCACAAATTTGGGTCCCTACCTATTGCCCACACATTAACCAACACTTGTGCACCCTTTGGGACTGTGTAGCCATGCATCTCCAACTCCACTTCAGCTTTTCTAGGCACTAGTGGAACTGCTGGGTGCAGCCTCAAAGTCTCTTTCACTATTGCTTGCAAGTAAGGGAGCCTAGTAGTAATGTTTGATTCTTCCACAAGGTTACCTTTGCCAATAATCTTCTCTAGCTCTACTTTTGCCTTTGACATAATATTAGGGTTGCCAAGTGTACTACTCGGACTCGGCACCCCACCGAGTAGCTGAGCTGGCCGAGTAGAGACTTCTCACTCGGACCAGGGGAATAATAACGGAAAGTATATTTTACTATAAGATAAAATAGAGGAAGATCAGATCATAAGATAATGATAGAAGATAGAATTATCTCTATCTTAATCACGAGATTTGATAAAAAATAACCCTATCTAATCTCCCATTTTAGTCCTATAAATACAGTAATGATCCAACTCCCCAAGGTACGAAATTCTCAATCCCAATTGTGATACCTCTCCTACTTCTGCGCCTCTAACTTGAGCTTCGGAGTGTCTTTGCAGGTACATCCCCCACCAGACACGAAGGAGATCCCGGCGGAGCCACCACACCAGAAGGCTTACCAAAATTCGGTAAGAACATTTGGCACCCACCGTGGGGCTCGATGAAACTATTCCCAGCCACACCGATCAAGACGACATAATTGCAATGGCAACAACCCAAAGCAAAACAACGAACCATGAAAAGCGACCACAGGGGGCAGAAACCCAAATCCAGGGCACAATGCCTCCAGGGGATACCCAAGGTGGTAACCCTAACAACGTGGTGCCCTTCCCGCGTCAGGCGCTTGAGAATCACCCGCTGATCCAAGCTCGGCAAAGGGAAGTCAACACGCTGAAGCAAAACAGCGTAAAAGAGATAGAGGACCTCCGCAAAGAGAATGCCACCCTCCGAGAGCAGTACTAGAAACTGCAGGAGGACCGGAATGGCCTCTCGGCTGCCCACACCACTGCCAACGGACTATCGGCTGCCCACGCCACAACCAATGGACTGTCGGCGGCCCACGCAACCGCCAACAGACATCCTAACCGAACAGAGCAGGACGATACTACCTGGAGCGAAGTAGATCGAATAGCAACCCACTTGGAGTCCAAACCCGCCTCAGGATCACGAGCACCTCCAAGACGAAATGCAATGCCTGAAACAACGAGACGACACCCTTTCGTAGATGGTATCATGGAAACTCCACTACCAGCCGGGTGGAAGCCCTTGTCCATGGACCGTTACTACGACCTAACCAACCCGGACGAGCACATCGACGCGTTCATCACGCAAGTGAACTTGTACACAAACGATGACGCCATCATGTGTCGTGTGTTCCCAACAACTCTGAAGGGGGTAGCGTTGAACTGGTACACGCGCCTCCCCCCTCACTCGATCGATTCATTCGCCACATTGGTCGCTCGTTTCGGTGCTCAATACGTTACGAGTCGACCCCACCACTTAACAACAGTGGCATTAGCCAACATTCGGCAGGAGGACAACGAGTCCCTTAGGGACTTCATGGAGAGATTTGCCTAATCTCCGTCAAGATCCGAGACTTAAATCCACAGGTAGCACTGACCGCCATGCTGATGGCACTAAAATCCGGACCCTTCTCGGACAGTCTCTGCAAGAAGCCATCGCATGACATGGACGAGCTCAGAACGAGAGCAGCAGGATACATCCAGATGGAAGAAATGACTAAGTTCAAAGAATGAGTTAGAGGCGAGTCCTCTAAAAGGAAGGAGGAACGTGAAAAGTAGGAAACAAGCAGAGAGCGGAGTAACAGATCTAGAGCCGACAGACCACCTCGCGCAAGGTTTACCCATTACACCCCTATAACAGATAGCAGAGCACGAGACATATAGGTCTAAGTTTTGCAGATACCATCAAGTGCATGGACACGCCACTGAGGATTGTACTACCCTGAAAGATAAGATTGAAAAACTTATCCAACAGGGCAAATTACGACGCTTCGTCCGAGACGACAGCCGAAAGTCTGAGCGAGAACGAACCCGAGACCAGGAAGACGATCGTGACAGAAAAATAAGACACACGGAAGAGCCCCGCCAGGAGCAACCGACTAAACCTCCTGAGACTCGACTCCGAGGCGTTATCAACACAATAGCAGGAGGATTCGCTGGAGGGGCAAGCTTGAGCTTAGCAAGGAAAAGACACCTGCGCAGTCTCCGATCAATCAACGTGGCTTCAATAAGCCCTAGAATACACAGGAAAATGCCTCCTATAACTTTCATAGATGCAGATTTTGAAGGCATAGAACCCAACCACGATGACCCGGTAATGGTCAAGGTTGAGGTTGCAAACTGGCTGGTGTGTAATGTCTTAGTCGACCAAGGTAGCTCAGTAGATATCTTATACTGGTCCACCTTCCAATAGCTAGACATCCCGGAAAGTAAGATACAGCCATACACCGAACAACTAGTCGGTTTTTTAGGCGAAAAGGTCGATACCAGAGGCTACATTGACCTCCTCACTACCTTCGGAGATGAGGAGAAGGGGTCCAAGACTATCACAGTCAGGTACCTCCTAGTCAACGCCCTTACTTCATACAACATTCTTATATGGAGGCCAGCACTCAACGAACTAGGGGCAGTGATCTCAACTCTACACCTGGCAATGAAATTCCCCGGTTCGGAAGGGAAGATAGTGACAGTCAAAGCTGATTAGGAGACAGCCCGCGAATGCTACTTAGGGAGTCTAAGGATAGCTAGCAGCAAAAAGGTTCCAGAACCAAAAGTAAAGCACGTAGCATGCATCTCGCTCGTAACACGACTAGCAGAGGAAGCCGATCTCGACCCCAGAGTGGCCGAGCCGAGAGCAGAGCCCACAAAGGAGGTAAAATCTTTCCAAATAGGAAGAGAACCAAGGCAATGCACAAAACTCGAGACTCAATTAGCAAACGAGACCTAGAACGCAATCGCCAGAGTCCTTTTAGACAACGCCGACTTGTTCAATGGTCAGCCGCCGACATGCCAGGAATCGACCCGAGCTTCCATTGCCACAAGCTTTCCATCTATCCAGAGGCCAAGCCAATCTCCCAAAAGAAAAGAAAGCTCGGGGCTGAAAGAGGAAAAGCAGTCAAAGAAGAAACTGAAAAGCTACTCAGCGCCGGTTTCATAAGAGAAGTGCAATACACCACGTGGCTTGCAAATGTGGTGATGGTAAAGAAAGCAAACGAAAAATGGAGGATGTGTACTGACTACACAGACCTTAACAAAGCGTGTCCAAAAGACTCATACCCGTTGCCAAGCATAGACAAGCTGGTAGATGAAGCAGTCAGCTATCCGATCCTGAGCTTTTTGGATGCGTACTCCGGTACAACCAAATACCCATGTTCCCACCAGATGAAGAAAAGACGGCGTTCATAACTGACACAGCCAATTACTATTACACGGTAATGCCATTCGGGCTGAAAAATGCGGGAGCAACATACCAGCGTCTGATGGACAAGATTTTTGCGGACCAGCTCGGTCGGAACCTGGAAGTCTACGTCGACGACATGGTGGTTAAAAGCAGAGAATCGAACTCACACTCAGGAGGCTTAGCCAAAATTTTCGGCGAGATCAGAAAATATAACATGAGGCTAAATCCTGAGAAATGTGTATTCGGAGTACATGGCGGAAAATTCTTAGGATTCATGCTCACCCACAGAGGCATAGAAGCCAATTCGGAGAAGTGTGCAACTATCATAAGCATGAGAAGCCCGAGTAACATGAAGGAAGTACAACGACTAACTGGAAGACTGGCATCCCAGTCCCGTTTCTTGCCGAAAGCGACAGAGGTAGCCAGACCCTTTTTCCAACTGCTCAAGAAGCAACAGGTTTTTGGATGGAATGAAGAGTGTGAAGCAAACTTTCTAAAGATAAAAGCACTACTCTCATCACCACCAATCCTAACATGACCTGAACCCGGCAAAGACTTAGTGCTATACTTAGCCGTCTCGGGAGACGTAATCAATTCGGTCATCATTCAAGAAGAAAATCAGATGCAAAAGCCAGTCTACTACATAAGCCGAGTGTTGAAAGATGCTAAAACCAGGTACCAGATGATAGAAAAGCTAGCACTAGCCCTAGTCACTTTAGCACGACGGCTACGACCATACTTTCAAAGCCATCAAATAGTGGTGCTAACAGACCACCCAAGACGACAAGTACTGAGGAAACCAAAACTAGCCAAAAGAATGATAGCATGGTCAGTCGAATTATCCGAGTTCGACATCAAGTATGAACCGAGAGGACTTATCAAAGCACAGTGCCTAGTCGACTTTATTGCAGAGCTAGCACCAGTAGAAGAGGCACCCTTCCCATGGTGGACCCTTTATATGGACTGTTCCTCGAACGTTAAAGGTAGCGGAGCAGGAGTCATAATCGAAAGCCATGAAGGGATTATCTTGGAACAGTCACTCAGATTTGACTTCGACGCATCTAACAACAAACCGAGTACGAAGCCCTGCTAGCAGGACTGAAACTCTCTAAGGAGGTGGGGGCAAAACACCTTAGATGCTGGAGCGATTCAAAGTTAGTTACTGGGCAAATGAATGGATCCTATCAAACAAAGGACCCCCAGATGACAAGATATTACCACCTAGCCTCCCAGTTAAAGAACGAGTTCATTGAGTTCGAACTCAACCATATTCTAAGAGAACAGAATGAAAGGGTCGACCTGTTATCAAAGTTGGCAAGTACAAAGAAGAAAGGCCAACACCGAATTGTCATATAGGAAACAATATCTGCTCCGAGTATTGACAAAGTTGTCTCTAGTATCAACCCTGTAGACCGAGAGTGGATGACCGAGATATGGAACTTTCTGAAAGAAGGAACCCTCCCAGAAAACCGAGAAGAGGCCAGAAAAATCAGAAGAAGGGTCAGTTACTACGTCATAGAGGGAGAAGACCTTTATAGGAGAGGCTTCACTGCACCACTACTGAAGTGTGTCATGAAGATTCAAGCCGAGTACGTGGTAAACGAGATGCATAAAGGAATATGCGGAATGCACTCAGGAGGAAAGGCCATGGCCGCTCGAATCCTACGAGCCGGATACTACTGGCCAACAATGCGCCACGACTGTGCCGAATACGTGAAAAAATGTGAAGAATGCCTGAAATTTGGCAACATATCCCACCTACCAGCAGAAGAGTTGCATAATGTCATAACACCATGGCCCTTCGCCATGTGGGGAGTGGACATATTAGGCCCTTTTCCATTTGCTAAGGGACAAGTCAAATTCCTCCTGGTCGGAATCGACTACTTTATGAAGTGGATCGAAGCCAAACCCTTGGCCACCATCACCGCCCATAATGTGCAAAAATTCATATGGAAAAATATCATATGCCGATTCGTCATCCCCCACTCAGTAATATCCGACAACAGAAGATAGTTCACCGAGTGACTTCAGTGGAACATCCACAGACCAACGGATAAACTGAAGCAGCGAATAAGGTGATACTCGAAGAACTGAAGAAACGAGTAGGCAACGCCAAAGGAAGTTGGGCCGAAGAGCTTCCTGTAATCCTTTGGGCATATCGTTGCACACCGTAATCAACAACGGGGGAAACACCTTTCAGACTCTCATATGGATCGGATGCCATGATACCAGTAGAAGTCGGAGAACCCTCCCTACGAAGAGCAAATTTCATCCAAGAAAACAACGAACAATCACTAAGGCATGCGCTTGACATGACCGAAGAGACCTTTAACGAAGTCCAAATCAGAACAGAGGCCTGTAAAAGAAGAGCCGAGAAGTGGTATAACAGCAAGGTTAAACCAAGAAACTTCAAAGTCGGAGATCTAGTTTGGAGAAAATGCGGAGAGGCAAGAAAAGCTACAGGCGAGGGTAAGCTGGCAGCCAACTGGGAAGGCCCCTTCAAAGTAATCGAGTAACTGGGAAATGGAGCTTACCGATTAGAGCACCCATCCAGCATAGCCATCCCACGAACTTGGAATGCAACACATTTAAAGTTTTATTACAGCTAGAAAATTGTAAGTGATGTACTCTTTTTCCTACTTTGACATTTTTCCCCAAAGAGGTTTTTTGTTAAAGAGGTTTTAATGAGGCACACCCAATTTCTTTTGTTAATAAAACTCCTTTATTCAAATTATCTATTTATATTTGACCGAGTAGACCAATCGGATACCGGCATTAAACGCCACTCAGTGAGCGATACTCGACATCCCAAAAGGAGAATGACCGAATTTCAATATAAATTAACTAACCGCGTAGACCTTTATGAGGATACGAAAAATGAGTTAGAAAAAAACGCGTAGACCTTTATAAGGATACAAAAAGCGAGTTAATGTAAAAAACCGCGTAGACCTTTATAAGGATACAAAAAGCGAGTTAACATAAAAAGTTGCGTTAGACCTTTATAAGGATACGAAAAGCGAGTTAACAATGCCGAGTAGAACTTTTAAAAGGATACAAAAATAGACCACAAACAAATAACAAGAGGAAAAGAAAATGGGGGATACTTAAGAGAAAAATAAAATTCATTAAGGTAACACCCTATTCGGTAGGCCGGGTACGAGCCTTACAATAAAAAAGAAAAATTCCTAAGACTAAGCAGTGGGTTGAGTGGAGTCGTCGGGAGCATCCTCACCCTCAAGAGCAGACTCCTCCACCAACTGCCCCTCTTTATTGGTATCTTTATCAACATCAAAAAGAGAGGTGTCGGCATCCTTGAAGAAGTAATGAACTTGGCAAAGTGCCTTGTTGAACCCAGCCTCATGGGTTGAAACGATCTCATCCAGGGCCTCACCCAAATCGGCTATAAGTTTAGCCTTAGAATTGGCGGCCTCCGTCTTCGCCTGCGCAAGTTCAAGAGTAAGCCACTCCACCTCGGCTTGCAGCTCTCGAGTCAAGTTCTCGGGCGCCGCTAAGGAGAGCTTTAAATTTTCTTCTCGACCCTCAACCTCCTTTAACTTAGCCTCCACCCCCCTGGGACCTTCGAGACTCCTCAGTAGATTGAAGAAGAGTCTCGTTAGCCCGGGTAGTCTCCACGAGGGCTTGCTCAGCTTTAGCAGCAACCTCCTTCACCATGACCAGCTCCCGGTGGCCGCGGTCGAACTCCTCGGCCCAATATTGGGCAATAGCGCATGAACGGGCCTGGAAGCGACAAACAGCCTCCATAGAAAGTAGCGGCCCGGCATCCCTCAACATATCCCGATCGGCTTAACCGAGATTGTCGGCACAGATGAGAGCCTGGGGGTTGAAGTCCCTCCCCCAAAGTGAAGTCTGCTCGTCTTTCATAGAAAGAAAGGCCGGATGCTTCTCAACGGAAGAACCTGCAACTTGAGCACTAGGTGGACTCGGTTTTGACTTCTTGGAAAGGCCATCTCCCCCCCCCCCCCCCCCAAAATAGCCTCTTGTTGCTTCCTCTTCGGAGAAGGAGGAGGAGGAGGAGGCGGAGAAGGAATGGAAGGAGTAACTTGAACAACCTTAGTAGCGGGATCCTTGCTCCTCAGTTTCTCAAGCCTCTGCTTCTTGGCCGTTTTATAGTCGAATTTCCCCATCACAGCTGCAGAAGAAACAAACATCAGTAAAAAACAAAGTAAACAAAGAAGACCGAATAAAAAGAAGATACTCACAGTCCCAATCCTCTCTTGGAGTTCGAGAAATAGGAATCCCCACAATCGTCTTACAAGATAGGGAACGCGACAACTTGCACAAGGTAACCATGTCATCCTGATCCTCAGGAGACATGTTCACGACCTGCCAAGACAACCGTTTGTTCGGGGAACGGGTATAATAAAGAGGGAACCTTGGTCTCCCACGACTATCAAAAAACTCGATCTCCCCTTCCGGACCCGGCCGAACACAGAAAAAACCACTCTTGAAATTCTTCCAAGAGGAGGTATAAGGACTAAGGATAGACATATCAGAGGTCCCGGTCAGGGAGACCCAACTGCCCTTCTGACTCTCCTTAACTTTGTAATGATATAAGAATTTGGGAGCAGTAGGAGTAATAAAAAAATTTACTGCAGAGCACCCGAAAAGCCTGTAACGAAGCCCAGGAATTCGGATGCAACTGCATAGGAGCGACGTTCAACTCCCGAAGAACGTCAGCTTCGAATTGGTCAAACGGCACCGTGATGCTGAGAACCGAAAATAAAGCCTCATATACATATGTAAAATGAGACTGGCGCGGAACAGCAGAAAGGAAGACTCGATCATCAGGCCCACAGGGCTCGGAATGGACCATACCCGGCCTTTCCGAATGACATAAATCAATTGTTTCAAGAAGGGAAGACAAAGCCTCCTCGGTCTGATACCGAGAGGCATAAGCACCCACCTCAACGGCTGCCCAGGAATAACCGGGAGCAGTAACATGAGGATAAACCTTCTTGTTACCTCTAGACTCTATGGGTTGGGGGAGAACGGGAGGGAAAGGAGGCCGAGCACGCCAAGTCTCAAGAGGACGATCCTCGGTAGCCTTGGAATCATCCAGGACTACTACCCTCCTGACATGAACAACTAAAGGCACTTGTGCAGGGTCGACAGATGGACGAATCGCCCCGACATCCGCGACGGCGGCATTTGTCGCCGACGCACCATCACTAACTCCACCGGAGTTAGAGCGGCGCAAGGGAGAACCATCATCGGAGTCCTCTCTGATGAGGTGAACCTCTGGCACGAGCATGCGACCTCCGCCGGAACGCCCTGATTCCCCGGAAAAAGAAGACATTCAAGAATAACAGAGAACAATAGTGGAGAGGAGAAGGGCGTACCTGAACAAGGAAAAGAAGAAGAAGGACAAAATGGCAGAAAGAAGGAAAATGTCGCCAGGAAAATAAAACATGGAGAGGAAAGTGAACAACGACATCAACAATGCCCCTTATATAGAGCCCCAAGCCTTTCGAATACGAAAAGGCGAAATGGTCCGAACCATTGGATCAAGACCCTTCACCAGACCAATCAATGGCTAGGAAGGCTTGAGACCTTTGGGAATCCCTATAACTTTTCAAAATTCAAAACAATCATTGTTGCCACCCTTAGGAAGCATTACAACTTTAATAAGTCTGAAACGACACCATCACCAAAAGACGTGACGCTTCGAGAACCGAACTCGGACCCGTCCAAATGGAACGAGTAAACTTGACTCGGCCAAGTAAAATCCGAAGTCGGCACAACCATACTTAAGCTCCTACATTGCTTCAGAGCTTAGGGGGCATGTGTACTACTCGGACTTGGCACCCCACCGAATAGCTGAGCTGGCCGAGTAGAGACTTCTCACTCGAACCAGGGGAATAATAACGGAAATCATATTTTACTATAAGATAAGATAGAGGAAGATCAGATCATAAGATAATGAAAAAAGATAGAATTATCTCTATCTTAATCACGAGATTTGAGGAGATTTGATAGGAAAATAACCTTATCTAATCTCCCATTTTAGTCCTATAAATACAGTAATGATCCAACTCCCCAAGGTACGAAATTCTCAATCCCAATTGTGATACCTCTCCTACCTCTGCGTCTCTAACTTGAGCGTCGGAGCGTATTTGCAGGTACACCCCCACCAGTCACGAAGGAGATCCCGACGGAGCCACCTCATCAGAAGGCTTACTAAAATTCTGTAAGAACACCAAGTAACTCAGCCATTGCCCATTCTACGGTAAACGTTATTGTATCTGTTCCTGCCAGAAACAAGTCCTAACAAAAACATATATTTTTATTTTAGTCCTTATAGTATTTTGTTTATTTTGCATTCGTCCATTTGGAATATATTAGTTAAGGACTAATAACAAATTATCTACATATTTTAGGGACAAAAAAAAAAAAATAGATATATTAGAATGATTAAAACAAAATAATAAGGACAACAAACAAAATTTTTGTTTTATTAAAAACTCAATGCAAAAAAAAAATTATTAGGGATCCAAAACAAAATTTATTAATTTATCACAAAAACATATTTAAGCCTATATTTAATATGTTGAAAACATATTCATTCGACATTTTCTTCATTCAGCAAGTAAAAAGAGTAATGGGAAAACATGATAAGAAAATTTAGAAGTATTCAACATATAGCAAAGCTTAATTAAGAGGAAAAGGAGAGTATCTAGAAAGGAAATAATAATACCAATGACAAACGATCAATCTTATCTCTGTAAATCTGCCGATTGTTCTCTTCAGCATTGTTGAGAATGGCATCCAACATGTCATTTTTGGTGCAGTAATCAGCATTCTTCCTTAGCTTCAACCTTTTGTCAACCAAGCACTTAAATATGGTCAACAACTTCCAAAAGTATCTCCCCGTGCGCCTTCTGATGCCATGAGGGTCAACCACCTTCAACACTGGGAAACAATCAGCCACATTTGGCGTTCCAACCACTTTCATGATATTGGCCACCAACTCCTTCAACTCCCCAGCCTTATCGGTAGAGTGAATCAAATCCTCCGAGTAAACCGTGTTTGACAACAAATTTATCGTGGTCTTGAAAGCCAACCTTCCAAATTTATCGTGTTAGAAAACATGGTTGAGAAGATAATCAAAAGAAAAACAAGTAAGGTAAGTATAAAGTGATTACATCAAGCATTTAAATAGACTAACAAACTAGTAACTATCTTTTTTTTTTTAACTAATTTCTAACCAATTGTATCTCTAATACCAACCTTCCAATGTCCACAGCTTCACCAGTTAAGCTGCTTTGGTGGATGTCATTGTAAAGCTTCTGAATCTTCTTGCGCCTAAGTCCCACACTGGCATCTAAGTTTTTTTTGGAGAACAACAGGCCATTACATATTTTTCTCAAGTCTCGCCAGTGATGCGAAACTGGGATGAAGGGCAAGCTGTATTGGTCATGGTTGGCACTTTCACTGCATCAGGGATTTTTCTGTTTGATAAGAACTGGTCATGGATTTGAAGCACCCCTTTGGCCATTTCAGCTGAGGACATCACTATGGTGGTGATTTGGCCCAGCTTCAAGCTCATTATTGGGCCATGAATCTTGGCTAGGGTGGCCAAGCTTTGGTGGGGCTTGGCACCCAGTTGGAGGAGGTTTCCAACTATGGGAAGACCAACAGGCCTTGGTGGGAGCTTGTGATTTGCTTTTCTGCTGTGTGAAGTGAGGGATCTAACAAAGGTTAGGGTGAAAAGGAAGAGGAGTATGCAAGTGAATGTGTTCATCTCCTGTGAGAGGATGGTGCAGATCCACCAAACAAATTAGAGATATGGAAGGAGAAGAAAGGGCTGAACCTTTTCTACTGCTAGCCTGGTCTGATTGCAATTCACTATGGGTCCGTTTGATTCGCTAAAATATGAGGGACAGGACAGAACAAAAATAATTGTTCCGCATTTGATTTGTAAAATGGTTAAAGGACAGGACAAAAGAGAAAATATGGGACAGAACAAAAGGCCCAATTTTTGTTACTCGCTAATTCAGTGGACAACGTTTTGTCCTGAGTAACAAAGTTGGAAAAGACAAAATTCTCCTTATTATTTTTTCACGTATCCGGTCTCCCGCTCTTTATCGTTTTTGCACGCACCTCTCCCGTCTTTCCTACACAACGCTGGTTGATCTTCTTCTCTATTCACAAGTCTCTCCTATTTTTTTTCTTAAATTTCATCTTGAGGAACAATTATGAAAGAAAAGCTTTGAATGAAAGAGCTTTAGCTAGGTATGAGTCACCGAGGGATGTTTTGGACTCTATCACTAGTAGAAGCGACTCCTATTGTATATGGGAACTAAGAATGTGCAGAAACTCATTTGCACATCTTTGCGAGATTTTAAGGGTACGAGGAGGATTGGTGCAACTTAAACAAGTGACTGTTGAGGAGCAAGTTGCAATTTTTTTGAATATACTTG
Organism: Pueraria montana var. lobata; assembly: GCA_026413185.1. Lineage (NCBI taxonomy): Eukaryota > Viridiplantae > Streptophyta > Magnoliopsida > Fabales > Fabaceae > Pueraria > Pueraria montana. The sequence goes on from CM048649.1 coordinate 18,614,313, forward strand.
CACATCACACCAAAAATAGGAGTATCCAAGTTAGATTCTCTAGATCAGGACAAACAATTAGCAGATATTGTCATAGAGTGTTGGCGGCAATTTTGAGGTTGCAAAGTGGCTTGCTTGCTAAACCAGAACTGATGCCTCAAGATTGTACCGATGAAAGATGGAAATGGTTTAAGGTAATACATTTTTCAATGAAAAGAAAACATATAATTAGGATAACCAATATACTTTACACAACTTATCAAATTATGATTCAATCTTATGTTGAACTTTTAGGGATGCTTAGGGGCTTTAGATGGGACTTACATAGCAGTTACACCAAGTGCTTCTGATAGGCCTAGATATTGAACAAGGAAAGGCGGACTTGCAACAAATGTCTTGGGTGTTTGTACTAGAGATATGAAATTTATATATGTACTAGCAGGATGGGAAGGATCGACTTCATACTCTAGAATATTACGTGATGCGATAATCAGGCAAAATGGATTGGTTGTTCCTGTTGGTATGGAAATTTAAATTTTTTACTTATGTTAATGTCTTTGTGAAACTTGAAAGTAAATATGTAATTCCATATTTTAAAATAATGTTATCACAAATTTAGGTTCATACTATCTTGTCGATGGTGGTTATACTAATGGAGAAGGCTTTCTTGCCCCATATAGAGGTAAACGATATCATTTGCAAGAATGGATCACTGGTCGACGTGCACCTCAAAATCGCGAAGAGATATTTAATTACAGGCATGCTCGGGCAAGGAATGTAATAGAGAGATGTTTTGGCCTCTTGAAGAAACGATTGGCTATATTAAGAAGCCCATCATTTTATCCCATTAAAACTCAATGTCGAATGATCCTTGCTTGTTGTTTACTGCATAACTTTATCCGTATGAACATGGAACTGGATCCAGAAGAATTAACCCCATTTGCAGAAGATGAGGTACCAGTAGGTGAGGAGCCAATCAATGTAGTTGGAACTATTGAGCCTAGCAATGAATGGACTCAAATGAGAGATGCACTTGCAGAAGAAATGCTTGTGGATTGGAGAAATAGACGTAGAAATTAGAGAGCAAGTAGTTTAATTATAATTTGTATATGTAATAAAGTTTGCATTGTAATTGTTTGGATTTTATTTTATTTATAGTATAATGAAATATGCACTTTTATGTCATTTTATTTTGGTGACATGTGTTATTTAAGCTTATTGTACTTATTTAAAATGTTCATTGTTAAAATCTTTCAAATTGAAGTCTTTAGTGATGGAAAGTGAAGGCGGGAATACTAGTCAACAACCAATAAGTATCACAAGAGTCAGGCGTAACTGGACTGAACTTGAGGAGGAAACTTTGCTTACTATACTAGAGGAGATGGTGGTGGCTGGCAACAAAGGAGAGAATGGGACATTCAAGTCTGGCACTCATGAAGAAGTTTGTAAGAGGATGAAAAATAAGATTCCTGGAATTTTTATAAATGCCAAACAAGTCGTTAACAAGATGAAAAGGTGGTCAACAAAACTTAATGATGTTGTTGACATGATGAATACCAGTGGGTTTGGATGGGATGACGCAAGAAAGTGCGTCACTTGTGACAGCAATAAAGTCTTATCTGAGTATTTGGAGGTAAATTACTTTCTAGTTTAAGTTCATTGATTTGTTATCAATATTTTTATGTATATGGTAACCGTTTTCTTTTTCTTTTTTCTGACTTATAGAAGCATCCCAAAGTTGGCAATCATGTCAATAAAGAGTTTAAAGAGTTTGAGAGGTTGCAAGGTATATTTGGCAAAGATCGTGCAAATGGTCGTGGGGCTGAGAGTGCCGCAGAGGCAGTGGAAAATGAAATTGGTGAGAATCAACTTGATGATGAGGATTGGCTACAACATGATAATTCACCTCCATCTAGTGGAAATAGTTCAGCATGGAGTGAACATGTTTCTACTGAGCCACCTCCTAAACGCCAACGCATTGCTCAATTAACTACCAGATTTATTGAAAGTTTCAATGACAAAATGGATGCGGTGATGACTGATTTTGGAAAGATTTTGGCCAAAATGCCAAATCATTCACAGCAGGATCCTTCAAGAGAAGATTTGGTTGCAGAGGTTAACAAATTGGGATTAACTGAAGGTCAAGAAATTGACTTGGCTTTAAAGTTTTCTGAAAACCCAGAACATGTGAAGTTTTTTTGGGGGTTCCAGGGCCGGCAAAGAATGGCTTATGTGAAGAAGTTAATAGGACTGTGACAATGAAGGAGAACTTGACGATGATATTTAGATAGGCTATTTGTGTTCATTGTTTTTATAGTTAATAGGATTGGTGAATAATCAATGTCTAGTTCATTTTTCAATAATAGGCCTGATTTCATTAATAATAGGCCTGAGTTCATTGGTGGAAGATTTTGTTTTTAGTTCATTTTGGAATAATCAATTTTTTTATAATATTGAATAATGGTCTGAGTTCTCAGTTTTGCTTCCCAATTGTTGACTGTCATGGTCACTGCATGATATTTCACATTCTGCACCACATGTGAGCAAAGAAATTAGTCTTTAATTTTTTAGTTTTCTCTGCCAAGGTTATTTATAATTGAAGAGCAGAATTTATCTGTTCTAGAACATCAATTTTAGGGACATTGTACAAGTCTCTGCATCTCCTTTTGGTTGCTGAGAGTCTCAATTAGTGGAGCATACTAATATGGTATGAGTGCTTGAACTTCTCCTATCACTTTGGCAGCAACCTTTTGCATTAAATCTACTAAATTAATTAAGCATTATAATTTTGGTAACTAGTGGTTCTAGCATATGCGTCCTTCATTTTGTAAAAAAGTTATGCTTAACATTGTAACAGCAAGATGTGCAAATGGGGGTAAAGAGGAATCACAGATCAATACAGAAGTGTTTAAATATGGTGACCAAAGTGTTTTCTCATCAATACAGAAAAATAAAAAGCTGCACATACTAGACAAATTCTCTGGCCAGAATACAGTACCATAGATAAATCCTTGTGACTAACCTAATATGTCATAACATTGATTTCATTGTTCTTATAAATGGTCCATTGTTGCAATTTGGGAGAAAGAGAAGGGCTACATCTGCTAGTCTTTTATCCACCCACCATACATAAATTATTTTAGTAATCAATTAATCACAATGTACAATTAAGCTAAAGGCTTGTGTAAGTGAGAATTGACATTTACCAAACAAAAATGTCACATTTAAAGGAACTATATATGCCTGTTTTATGCAAAGGGTACTCTTACCTATGCCTTACTGTCTGCTCTTTAGTAACTTTTGAGACTTTCATTTGCTTGCAAGGGACAAAGAGTTTGGAATTGCAGTACTCTTTTACCACAAAAATTGTTCAACCTAAGAGAAGTAGGGGAAGGGGTACCCATATCTTACATTACTTTCACAAGTTAGAGAGAAAAAGGTGAAAATGAAGAAAAAAAGTACAGGAATAAAGATCCTTGCATTTTCTATAGTGCATTCTGCAAATTTGAAAAGTTGATTTTCCAGTGGAATTTACATTTAGGCAGAAATGAGGCCAGAAAAGGGTTGGGAAAAAGTTTGAAAGTGTGATAATAATTCAAGTCTCATCAAGTTATGCAATCATACATTCTGCATGAAATTTATCAAACTTTTTAAGGAATATGTATCATGCCATTTTGCAGCAAGGTAACATTTGAATTTATTATTAAGGAATATGTATCATGCCATTTTTTTCAAGGTATCATATACTGTTATCTCTTCTTTTACATGTATCCAATTACGTTAACATTTGATTTTATTTTTTTCTTGATGCATATTTGTTCTTCTACCTCAAATCATATCCGATCTAAAACCTATTGTTATATTGTTAAATACAAGCCAACTTCAAATCCTATATGATATAAACATATTGTTTTTTTTTTTATTCAATATAAACATATTGTTAAATATAACTTAAATCAGAAATGTTATCTTTTAAAAATAAGGCACCATATGCGGACACTCTTATGGAAAGTATCAAGCTTTCTGTGTGGCTGTGGATGAAGGCAAGCATGAAGGGCCTTTGTTAAGCTTATCGTGTAGCCTATTTACGATTGGCAAGCATGAAGGGCCTTAGTTTCATTTTACGATTGGCAAACACAACCTTTGTTAAGCTTATCATGTAGCCTATTTGAATCTTGATTGCTATTGCTTCTTTGGGTATCTACATGAAGCATTTTCTGTACCTGCACTGGTATTACGAGTTTGTATGAAGGAGAGAAAACTAAGGAATCGACAATAGAATCAACGTAGAGATGAGAGAACGATTGCAAATAGAATAATAATTTATAAACAGAATAATATCCGCACTGGTCCGTGCACCGATTTGCAGCAGTGAATTTAGGACGAGAAGAGATAACGGCGTGATCGAGGTCGACCTGTCATGGCGTGTTGGTCACTGTCATAGAAATAGCGCGTTGTGCAAATGACGAGAAGACGAAGGCACAGGAGCACGATGACATAATCCTGTATACCAAAGGTATCGTGATAAATTAAAAAGGGCATGTTGGTAAATCCCACATTATTATATTTGTGCTGTACATGGTTCATCAAACAAAATACAAGATAAAAAATTGTCCAATGACTTGGGTCATTGTCCTGTCCTGTTTTGTCCAGTTCTTGTTGTACTGTATCACAATGCGAATCAAACGGACCCTATATATAATTTGGAGGAGGGGTAGGATATATTATCAAGCATATGCTCATTTTAATGCATCCTTATGATTAATTAAAATTCATGAAACTATAAAATCATTAGTGTATCTTTTATGATATAGACCAAAAGCTTACTGTATCCTCTTTTGGTTGCTTGCTCAAAATTCGAACTTGAAAGTTATAATCCCATATCAATTTATCCATGTGATTAGTGATATCACAACTATATCTTATTAAATAAGAAATGAGATTTACAAAATTTTGTAACTTTTAATAAATTTTAGTTATAAAGAATGTGTTCAAAAGAGAGGATCGTTAGAGAATCATTACTTTATGGATAATTCTAAATTTTCTTACTCCATCATCTTGTTAATTTTTCTATTTTCTTTTTATAGTAAATATTAAATGTATTTTATATTTTTAAGACATTAAGTATACTTATTTTTTTATTTAATACTTTTTTATAAGATAATAGGAAAATTTATAGAAAAATATAACATCATTCTTTCTCTATAATATATTACTCTTTTTAACTCTTTCATTGAAGCACGTGTGGCTAAAATAATTTTAACTATTATTATTGTTACGGACAAAGTTATTTGGAGAAGTTGTTGTCACAACAAATTTTATATCTAACTTATGGTGTATTTGGTTGAAAGAAAAAAAAATAGGTGAGAAATAGAGCGAATAAAAATAGGAAAAAGTGAAAAAGAAAAAGAAAAAAAGAAAAAATTAAACCATTAATATAAAAAAAAATTTATCTAACGATGGGAAGTTACTTTCACACTGTTGAAGATTTGAGTAACTTTTCCATGGTAGAACCTGTCAATGACTATTTGCTGGTTTGTCATTCATTGTTTGTTATAAAATAATCCAACTACGGAGGAGTTGAAGTGCCCCAACACATCTATGTATATATGTACTTTACCATTTCTGGGGCTTCAAATTCATAGTTTCCAAACGTGAATGGTATTCGAGTATAGATAATACTGAAACTGAAGCTCAAAGTGGCTGCAATATCTTATACATAAAAGTAATTAATGTACGATTTTTCTAATCTGTGCAACCTTGCACAAGTTAAGGCTCACTAATTATCCACTTTCAACCAATTTTCATTAGCTAATTAATTATGATTATGTGAGAAAAGCAATTTTCTCTATCCTATTTATTTTATGAACTCACTTCAATGCAATCTCTCTTCTCACCAAAATAATAATAATTAATAGTTTTTGATTATTTTAGAGAGTAAATTCATAAAATAAATAAGAAATGAAAATGATTTTTTAAAAAAAAGGATTCAGGACTAATATTTATAAAATATTTGTTTCATAAAATGCAGAAAGCAAAACAATAAAAAATAAAAATTAATGATGTTGTTCATGCAACGAATAAAACTGGTAAAAACAGTAGCATGTTACATTCAAATTTCAATATACTAGTAGCATGTTACATTCAAATTTCAATATACTAGTAGCATGAAGCTCCATACATGATACAATCCAGTTACTGGATCACATAATCAAGCAAGAAAGTGCTTTATTTTTGTTATAATAACTTCTCCTGAGAATGTGAAGGGGATGAACTTTATCATTTTCTGCGGAATCCGAATATAATTGAAACTTATATCATAATTTTTCTTGTTGTTACCTTTTGTTTTTATTCATTTTTTCCTTGCATAAACAGCGTCATTTTTATTTTTTTTTGCTTTCTGCATTTTATGAAACATATTTTATAAATATTAATCCTGAATCTTTTTTTAAAAAATATTTTTCATTACTTATTTATTTTATAAATTTACTCTCTAAAATAATCAGAAACTATTAATTATTATTATTTTGGTGGGAAGAGAGAGATTACATTTAAGTGAATTCATAAAATAAATAAAAGAGAGAAAATTGTTTTTCTCAAAAAATCATAATTAATTAGTTAATGGAAATTGATTGAAAGTGGATAATTATTGAGCCTTAACCTGTGCAAACTTGCACATGATAGAAAAATCGATTAATGTATACTACTGGCATAATATTTTTCTGCTCAAAATAGGGGTAGTTTGGTATATAACTCCACTTTCATACTCCCTCCGTTCCAGATTATATGACGTTTTAGAGAGAAAAAATTGTTCCAAAATATATGATGTTTTACAAACCCAATGCTGCATTAAATATCTTTTTCCATGATTACCCTTAATAAATACTTAGTGGGAATAGTATATAATGAGTAATTAATTAGAGAGATAAAGGGTATAATAAGAAGTTACCTAATATTTTCTAGAAATTTTAACAAATTAATTACATTCTTTAATACATGTGCCAAAACCTTAAACGTCATATAAACTAGAACGGAGGGAATATTAGTGTAATAAATGAGAAATTTGCAATCAATTGTGCTGCAAGATATTGCATCATTAATGGATGACATATTGGTTTGCTAAAAAATTTAGAAATCAGCTCTCTTTTTCTTTTAATGTGAGCTCGTAATTGGCTTATCATTTTTTTTTTCTATTTTTCAATGCGAGCTGGTGTGAATACCCAATTACGTCCTGACAAACACAAATAAATGAAAAAAAAAATGTGAAAACTTAAAAAAAAATAGCAAAAAATTAATCTTGTTGTTTTCCATTCCCAATTTGCAAGTCAATTATATTTACAAAAGCAAAAATACAAAAAAAAATTAATAAAAATACAAATTACTTCAGATTTGAAAGAAAAAAAAAAAGAAGAAGAAAAAGAAAAAGGAACCCTAAATCATCACTGCACACACCACTCTCTCAAGCTTTCAACACTCATCCTCTCAGCACACAAAAGAGACATTGATGGCAACATTTGCCTTCAAGCCTCCATAAAAGCCATCTGCCAACCCATGAACCACAATGCCAAGACCAACACCCAGCATCATATCTCGCTCAATCTCCTTTCATAGCCATTAATCTCAAACCAGTAAGTCTCATATCCTTGTTGTGTCGCATATGAAGCCAAACCAAGGCTTCTGCCACCACCTTAACCTCCCACCAAACCCATCATTCCACACTAAAATCTACCACCACAAGTTCTGGTTCTGGTGCTCTCTCTCTCTTTATCTTATTTTAACTCTTCTCTCTTTTTTTCTTTTAGTTTTTCCTTTATTTTCGTTTTAGTGATTATTGATATCGTGTACCGCTTAGAACCTTGCACCATTTGCTTTGGGGTCTTTTCTGTTTAGTTTTTATTCTGCTATTATGTTGATTTTCTTTTTTACCTTTTTATGTTTGTCATGTTCCGCTAATATGTCATTTCACATTAATTACCTTGTCATTTTCTCTTCTTTTAACCTGTCATTACTTCAATGTGTTTTATACATATGGTTAATTATTATTGCTCACAGTGTATCAATGTGTGTTTGCATTAGAACCCGTTTTCTGGCAATTTTTAAGGGTTTTCCGATGTTTTCCCTAAAATAAATATTGGTGGTGATTTCTCTGTTTTTTAACATATTTTTTGTCATCCAGCCGTGATCCTGGTTGCGACAGCTGGTAATTTTGTTTTCTTAAAATTTTAATTTTTTTATAAAATATTATAAATATTTTCTAAAAATTAAGAATAGTTCGGGGAGGATTAAATAAGTTATTTCAAATTTGTTAATTTTAATTATTTAAAAATTATTAAAAATGCTTTCTTAAAATTTACACTCTTAGAAAATGTTGTTAATATTTTCTTGAAACTAAAAATAAATGAGATTAAATAATTAAATTTAAATTTACTAATTTGTCATCTTCACAAATCAATATGAATAATATGAGGATCAATTGCTGGTGTAAAAAGAAAAAATGTTTATCATATAACTGTTTGCTATAAGCCATCACACCATTTGCCATGGGTTTGGTTCCTACTTGCTGTATGAAATGCATTATTTTTTAAAACTAAATGCTTGGTAGCAAATAACCATTTGGAAGCTTGGGTCTCAAAACAATTTATTTATACATGTGAATGTTTAGATAAATTTTATTTTTTGTATATCTTTGTTTTAATGATAAAGAAAATATTGAATTGTTAATATTTTCCCTTTATCATTAATTTTATGTTTCAAATATAATTTATTTATTAAAATTAAAATAATAAAAAATATTACTCCTTAAACATAATTTATCCCATGCATCGCATGAGTACGCACTATTTCAAAGAAAAATAAGGTCCTACTAGTAAAGAGCTTGTAGTTCAATAGACATCAGTCCTACTTATGCCTCTAAGTTTTTGGTGTACAAGGAGCTTGTAGTTGAATTAACATAGTACTATACTAATAAAATTAATTCCATACACATTGTAGAAGCTTCTCTCGACACGTTTTGATTTATTTTTATTGTGTCTCAAAAGCTGTGCTTCTAAGTGCTAGGAGTACTATTCATTTAGAGTGTGTTTAAAGTATCTGTGAAAATTAGATTATTCAATAATGAATTATATGTAACATCTATTATTGTTATAATTTAGTATAATTAGAATCGTTTTTTTTGTTTGTGTAGGTTTGTTGAAAAACAATTTTAAAATAATTAATGTCATTTTTTTTTGGTGAAGTAGGAAAATAAAGATAAACTACAAGATAGATAAATCAAATCTCTAGCTAAAAGAGCTAACCCCTGCAGGGGGTGAAGACCAGAAATTAATGACTGGTGGGGAGGCAGAACCCCAACCCGCAAGTGAGTGCGCCACAGCATTAGCTTCCCTTGAAATCACTTGTAACTCCACCTGCCAATTATGCTTAACAAGACCACAAATCTCCTCAATTACATCATAATGAAGATGAATTAGGGTATGTTTGACTAAACTTATCCAGAATCACTTCTATGAAAAGAAAATAAAAAAAAAATATGAAATGAGCTAAATTGAGCTTCTTTTTTTTATATAAAGGTCAAGCATGCTAAGGCATGACAATAAATACTTGAATCCCAACGAGGTTGGCACCCAAGGATTTATCCATTACCATCAACATGCTGTGAATTTTATTAAAGAAAAAAGAAGAAAACAAAAGGTTGGGGGGCAAGAATCTGACCCAATATACATCAACGGAACCTAAAAAAAGGTAAAGCATATCTGTTTTGGAAGAAATCCTCCCGAAAGAATGAGGGAATTAAATCCCACTAAACAAAATCCTAAAAAGATATACCATGAGAGGCTAATTTGTAAAAGTCTCACATCTTCTAAAAAAGCTAAATGAGAGAGCTTCTACAACTTAGCTTATACATAAGCTCATTTTAGTTTATGGAGAAGCTCATTTCATATTTTTCTTCTCATAGAAGTGTTTCTGGATAAGCTTAGCCAAACAGATCCTTAATATTCTGCTACTGTTCCTCTCGCTGTTTTGAACAGCTTCAAACCCGTCTCTGCAAATCAGTTTCACAGATAAGTTGCCTATATATATGTCCAGAACTCCAAGATTCTCTTAGCCCCTCCCTAATGGCTAGTAACTCAGCTCGACCTGGGTCACCAAATCAACGTAGCAATGAACACCGCATCTTCATGTTTCAAGATCTGAGATAACCAAACATTTCTATCAGTACATGTCAGGATAGAGTGATATAATAAAAAAATTCAACTTTTACAAAAAAAATAATTCAAAAGAGATATGTATGAAGCTGAAAGGGAAAAAAAATTGTTAAAAATTTTGACGTAATTTGGAGATAACATTTTTTTTTATGGGAAAAGAGCTATTGGGAAAAAGATACAAGGTTCTACACCATAGATACATGAGAAACAACTATGTTTTTTCAATAAATAACTTTTTGTTGGAATGTGCTGCAAAATTCTAGAAGCTTACACAAGTGTAGCTTTAAGAAATAACTAGAAAGAACTAAGACATATAGCATATAAATGTAAAATATTCTAGAATTATCTTGACACTTTTAGTTAAATGTTAGAATACTCTAGAATGTAACAATTAGATAAATCTAGACTATTAAAGTCTAGATATTTCCTGAACAAAGGTGAAATGATTTCACCAACCATAGGAGCCTATAAATAGGCAATGTTGGACATATTGTAGTGAGTTTGAGATATCAATACAAGCTCCACCACTATTGTTAAGAGCCACACGGCCACCTACTATTTCTCTTTACTAAGTCACCTATTATCTTCACTAAATTCACACCAATAACCATTCAACAACTAACCCACTATACTAATTCCCTTAAAATACTAACATTGGCATCAGAGCTGCGTTCAGTCATATACTGGGCGTAGATATATCATCCATCTACTTTCAAAAAAAAATCCCACTATATTCTAAACTACTCAAAATAAAATATTCCATAAACCATGGCTACTACTTCACCCTCATCTATTCCTGTCCCTATTTTCATAGGAGACAATTATGATTATTGGAGCACTAAAATGAAGACATTTTTTTCCTCTCAAGATTTATGGGACATTGTAGAAGAAGGATTCATCACTCCTACAGACATTTCTACTCTAACTGCAGCTCAGAAGAAGGAGTTAAAGGAGAATAAGCAAAAAGATTCAAGAGCGTTATTTTTTCTACAACTAGCAGTGGGAGACACAATTTTTCCAAGAATAATGGATGCAATAAGTGCTAAAGATGCGTGGAGTACACTACAGGAGGAGTTTCAAGGCAGCGTCAAGGTATGTGCCATTAAACTTCAAAGTTTAAGACGTGACTTTGAGTTAATAAAAATGAAGGAGTCTGAGACCATAAAAGACTAATATTCTAGGATAAAAGAAATAGTTAGTCAAATGAGAGCATGCGGGGAAAATATTCTTGACAAGAAAATTGTTGAGAAAATTCTAATTTCTATTCCCCATAAATATGATGCAATCGTGACTGCTATAGATCAAACCAAAGATCTGTCTACTTTATCAGTGACAGAACTTATGGGTTCTCTTGAAGCATATGAGCAAAGATTGAAAAGGCATGATGAAGATTCTGTTGAAAATGCCTTTCAATCAAAGCTCAAATTACGGTCTCAGAAAAAAGAAAATGGCGAAAAGAAAATTGGAGAAGTTTCTAGAAACAAAGAGAATTCTAGAAATTTCTCTAAGACCAATGAAGACAAATATCCTCCATGTGGCATCTGCAAAAAGACAAGTCACTTGGAAAAGGATTGTTGGCATCGTGGAAAGCCACAATGTCACTACTGTAAGAAATTTGGACACATGGAGAAGAATTGCCGCAACAAAAACAAGCATCAAGCAAATTTCGTTGAAGAGCATGATAATGACCAGCATCTTTTCTATGCTACCCGAGATTCCAGTGATGAAACAAGTGGAAACTGGTACTTGGATAGCGGTTGCAGCAATCACATGGCTAATGATAGGAGCATCTTCAAAGAAATTGATGACACCGTCAAAGTGAAAGTTCGACTGGGAAATGGCACCATGGTGGAGTCAAAAGGAAAAGGCACTGTCATGGTGGAGACAAAGAAAGGTACGAGACTTATCAAAGATGTCTTACTAGTCCCCAATCTTAAAGAAAATCTCTTAAGCATTGGCCAAATGATAGAGAAAGGCTATGCTCTACACTTTGAAGGGGATACATGCATAATTTATGATAACCATAACAAAAGGCAAGAGATTGCCAAAGTTAGAATGGATAGAGGAAATAGAAGTTTCCCAATAAGCTTCAAGTATACTACTACTAACATTTCCATGAGAGCAGAAGTTGATGATTCATGGCTATGGCATCAAAGATTTGTATAACACTAAAGCCTTGAAGCTACTATATCAGAAGAATATGATGAGAGATCTACCATGCCTAGATGAAAATAATGAAGCTTGTGAAGGATGTCTTCTCAGAAAGGAATACAAATTACCATTTTCAACTAACAAAGCATGGAGAGCTAAGGACTTGTTGGAGTTGATCCACATTCACATCTTCGGACCAACGAGGACAACGTCACTCAACAACAACAGGTACTTCATCCTCTTTATTGATGACTTTTCTAGAATGACTTGGGTTTACTTTCTTAAAGAAAAATCAGAAGTCTCTGGAATATTCAAGAAGTTCAAAACCTTTGTCGAGAAACAAAGTGGGAAGCATATAAAAGTACTTAGAAGTGATTGAGGCAAAGAGTACAACTCACACGAGTTTGATAAGTTCTGTGAAGATAAAGGCATTGAGCGACAACTTACAGTCGCATATTCTTCGCAACAAAATGGCGTGTCTGAGAGAAAGAATCAGACAGTCATGGAGATGGCTAGATCGATGCTAAAGGAAAAAGGCTTGCCTAATACTTTTTGGGCAGAACCAGTTTACACAGCAGCCTACATACTCAACAGATGTCCAACTAAGGCAGTCCAAGACAAGACTCCTATTGAAGCATGGAGTGGACGAAAACCATACGCTAAACACCTAAGAGTATTTGGATCTATTTGCTACATGCATGTTCCAGAACAGAAGAGACACAAGCTAGAAGATAAGACTATACGAGCAATCTTCTTGGGTTATAGTACCCAGTCAAAAGGCTATAGAGTCTACAACTTGCAAACGAAAAAGCTCACCATCAGTCGAGATGTTGAGATTGATTAAAATGCTGCTTGGAATTGGGAAGCAGAAAAATTTGCAACAAGCAACATTCTCGTTCCAGTGCAACATCCTCAAGAAGAAGTTCAAGAAGTGACAGAAGAAGCAGGTATGCTTTCATCACCTCCACAACAAGATTTTTCACCAGAAACTACTCCAAGACAAGTAAGATCTTTGGTGGATATATATGAAACTTGAAAAACAGCTATACTAGATCCTAAATGCAATGAAGATTCATCAAAGAAGCAAAGCCAACTAAGGAAAAGTCCAAGACGGGCACTAAAAGATAAAAGACCAAGAAAAGACCAAGTTGTGGACGTTTCTACGAAGCCACTACAAGTTCGAGCTATGCATGGAGTTTCAGAATTTTGCATCAAGGAGGAGTGTTGGAATGTGCTGCAAAATTCTAGAAGCTTACACAAGTGTAGCTTTAAGAAATAACTAGAAAGAACTAAGACATATAGCATATAAATGTAAAATATTCTAGAATTATCTTGACACTTTTAGTTAAATGTTAGAATACTCTAGAATGTAACAATTAGATAAATCTAGACTATTAAAGTCTAGATATTTCTTGAACAAAGGTGAAATGATTTCACCAACCATAGGAGCCTATAAATAGGCAATGTTGGACATATTGTAGTGAGTTTGAGATATCGATACAAGCTCCACCACTATTGTTAAGAGTCACACGGCCACCTACTATTTCTCTTTACTAAATCACCTATTATCTTCACTAAATTCACACCAATAACCATTCAACAACTAACCCACTATACTAATTCCCTTAAAATACTAACACTTTTTACTAAATTTCACCTGATGTCTGAAACATGATTATTTTTCAATGAGCATTTTTTCTGAAATGGTTGACAAATTTAATGTGTCCCAAACACTGTCAAGACAACTGTAAAATTTGTCAATTTTAGCCTTTTCTTATATAAAAAAAAGTGTTTTTATACCAAATTTCATCATCTTTGGAACATCATCAACTGAAATTGAGTAAAAAAAACTTTTAATTTTTTTTTCCACAAGCAGTATAGGATTGATAATGAGTTGGGTGCCTACATAGTTGGGATGCTTCTCATTGTCTTGATGCTTTGCTCGTTGGTTAAAAAAAAAAAAGTTTTTAGTCATCCAAAGTGTAGAAGTTTATGATTTTTTTAAAGTTTTATTTTACATTTAGTTTCATGGATTTAGCCAAAATCCTAGTTTCATACATACCATTTTTGTAATTTATTATGTAATAGCTTTTTTTTATTGTATTCAAACAAACAACTGATTTTCATTATAATTAATTATAACAACAATTTATTATACATATAATCAATTTTTGAAATAATATAATTTTCACAGCTGTTTCAAGCCACCCAGATGAAGTTAACCTGACTCTATTATTAAAAAAATTATTAGATAGTCCTAGACTACTACGTATTAATGATCCCAACAACTTTCTATATAATCTAGTTTTTTTTTAATTTAGAAAAATAATTAATAATATTCGACTCCATATCATGTGAAGATTTATAAGATCATAGTACGAACCATATAAAGATTTCTTCTGTTATTGTGCCTGAACAAACTCTGGCCATGCTAACTTCACAAATATTGTATCATATATGAATTACTATTATTTATTTGCTTGGATAGGTACACTCACGGAACTACATGCCCTGAAAAAATGAAACACACATGAAAGTTTAAAATTTTTCTTACCCCCGGTCTCTAATACCATGAAAGCATGAAATAATGGTTATATGAATATGAGTGAATTCTTATTCTCGGGATTGGATAAAGAGAAGAAACCTTTTAGCATTATATTTGTACCTTTTTTTTTATCATTTTTATATTTGTGGTTGACATACGTAATTGAAAATAAGTGGTCAACAAAATTACCAATACTATTTCTATTTATTATTCTATAAACAAAAATATCAATTAATTTTGAATATTTTAAACTTATATGTCTCAAATGTAAAATAATGTGTGAAAAATTGTTATGCAACTGTCATTTTTAATTCTTTAGTTTTCCAAATTTGTCATATTTTGTTTTTAAAATAAAACCTAAAACTCCTTAAACTAAAAATTATATCAGAATATTCTCTTAATAAGATATTTTGGTTTGTGTTTCGTCTCTAAGTTTCACAAATTACCCAGTAGGTTCTGAATTATTAGCAAATTTTAAAATAGGTATCTAAACTATTTTTTAATTAGGTCATTGATCATGTAATTTTTTTAATTGAATTCCTAGGATTTCTAAAAATGTCACAAATTGTCATTTTATGACAGTTTTAAGCAGAAAAAAGTAACCTCAGAAACCTACTTTTTTAATTTAGGGACCAAGTTAAAGAAAAATATAGTTTAAGTACCTATTTAAAAATTGACATATAGTTCCGGTGTCTACCGAGTAATTTAACCACAATAGAAGTTTGTCTTTGTTAATTTTATTTAATTATCTTGTGATAAAATTTTGCCCAATCAAACAAATTTTTCTAGTTCCGTATCTGGGTACACCAACTTTCTCTACAACTACACAGAAAATGCAGTTTTTTTTTTCTTTTGATAGGCAAATGTTAGTTGTTAATTTGTTAATTTTTATTAGCAGGGACTTGGAACGCGCCACCTTTCCCCCCTTCCCTTCTCCCTACATAGGACATGCAGTACTGCACTACATTTATTACATCATACATACAAAAACGTGGTGCATTTGACAAAGAAAAAAAAAACAAAACTACTATGTGTACCCTTTGGGGCCAACACTTGTGTACCCTTTGGGACTGTGTATCTAAATATCTAAAGGAAAAAAAAAAAAAAAAAGAGTTGTTTTTCCCTTTGTTCAAGACAAGTAGTACACAGAGGAAGGCCTACCATCCTTGAGGAGAAATTAAGATTTAAAAATGAAGTATATTTTTGGAAATTTGAGTCAATATCATATACCATAACCTCAGTAATATCAATACATATATATTTTATATTTCACTGTAATGTTAATTGACTATTAATATTCATACCTAATTTATTGTAACGTCAAAATCTTTTAAGAATGTTATTATATATGTATTTTACAGTTTAATCAAACTATTTATTTAAATTACTACTGCAACATGGAGATAGAGATCTCAAAACACTCTATTTAAAATACATTTTTACTACATATTAACTTAGAACCATTATTAAAGTTAATTAAATTTATAGCAAACTGAAATACAGGTGCTAAAAAAATTATATGGATAAGCATAATACACTGCCTTTGTTTCCAACACCATAATATTGACCATCGTATATCAAAACAATGTCCAATACCAAGGGAAAAGATATAATTCTTCTTCATTCATCATCAAGATGAAGATTTTGGAACAAAATAAAAAATGAAGAACAAAAATAGAAAGTTATACATGGTTTTTTTTTTTTTTTTTGACAGCAATAGAAAGTTATACATCTAAAACTTAAATTGTAGATCACCTTAAATTGTGGTCATAAACGATTTTTTAGTTACACCTTGAAATTAATTTATAAATTTTAAATATAATATAAAACTGTTTTTTTTTTTTTTTTAATTTAACTCTATCTATAATTCTTAATGAGCATTAGGTTTTAATTTTTAACTTCACAAATTATCAACTAAAATCTTAGTTTTCTAAAGTAAAATTAAATTTAATATTTTTAATTGTAGAATAATTGTAGAAAAAGTTGTGTGTGTGTGTGTGTATATATATATATATATATATATATATATATATATATATATATATATATATATATATATATAAAATAAACAACTTCTCTTAATAACCCGTTTCTTACGATTATGAACAATACATGTAGTTTTTATATTTTAAAAATGTAAAGATAAGATTTATTTTATCTTTCTACTTTTTTTTTTGAAAGAATTTATCTTTCTACTCAAATCACTAGTCAAATAAAAAAAAAAGTAGAAAGATAAAATAAATCTTATCTTTACATTTTTAAAATATAAGGTTCTACACCGTAGATACATGAAAAATAACTTCTTCTTTTTTTTTCTTTCAAAAAATAACTTTTCACCAAATTTCAGCTAATGACCCAAACATGATTATTTTTAACTAACTGAAATGGAAAATTTTAATCTGTTCCAAACATGTCAAGACAACTGAAAATTTTGTCTATTTTAGCTTTTTTTTTATGTAAAAAAGTGTTTTTATACCAAATTTCATCCTCTTTGGAACATCAACTGAAATTGAGTAAAAAAAATTATTTGAAAAAATGCCTTTAGGCATCGAAAGGGTAGAAGTTTATGATTTTTTTTTTTTGAAGTTTTTTTTTTCATTTAGTTTCATGGATTTAGCTCCTCTAAAATCCTAGTTTCATTCATAAAATTTTTTGTAATTTATTATGTAATAGCTTTTTTTATATTGTATAAAAAACTGATTTTGATTATAATTAATTATAATAATAATTGATTATACATATAATTAATTTTTTAAATAATATAATTTTCGCAGTTGTTTCAAGTCACCCAAACGAAGTTAACTTGGCTCTATTATTGAAAATTTTATTAGATAATCCTAGGCTACTACGTATTCATGATCCCAATCAATTTCTATATAACATATAGTCTAGTTTTTTTTTTAAAAAAAAAATAATTAATAATATCCGACTCCATATCATGTGAAGATTAAGACCATAGTACAAACCATATAAATATTTTTTCTGTTATCGTTCCTCAACAAACTCTAGCCACTAACTTCACAAATACTGTATCATATATGAAGTACTATTATTCATTTTCTGATTGCTTGCATAGGTACACTCGGGGAACTACATGTTCCTCTAGCTACAAGAGCAGCTGCCCCCTTAAAAAATGAAAAACACATGGTATCTAAGTTTAAAATGATTATATGAAGATTAGTGAATGATTATTCTCGGTAATGGATAAAGAGAAGAAACCTTTTAGCATTATATTTGTACAATTTTTTTTTATCATTTTTATATTTGTGGTTGACATACGTAATTGAAAATAAGTGGTCAACAAAATTATCAATACTATTTCTATTTATTATACCATAAACAAAAATATCAATTAATTTTGAATATTTTATATTTATATGTCTCAAATGTAAAACTTATGTGTAAAAAATTGTTATACAAATGTCAATTTTAATTCTTTAGTTTTCCAAATTTGTCATATTTTATTTTTTCCATAAAACCTAAAACTCCTTAAACTAAAAATTATATCAGAATATTCTCTTAATAAGATATTTTGGTTTGTGTTTCGTCTCTAAGTTTAAAAAATTACTAAGTAGGTTCTGAATTATTTGCAAATTTTTAAATAGGTATCTAAACTATTTTTTTTTAATTAGGTCCTTGATCATGTAATTTTTTAATTGAATCCCTAGGATTTCTAAAAATGCCACAAATTGTCATTTTGTTGCAGTTTTAAGCTTAGAAAAGTAACCTTAGGAACCTACTTTTTAACTTAGGGACCCAGTTAAAGAAAAATATAGTTTAAGGACCTATTTAAAAATTGACAAATAATTCAGGTGTCTACCGAGTAATTTAACCATAATAGAAATTAGTCATCGTTAATTTTACTTAATTATCATGTGATAAAATTTTGCACTCTAACAATTTTTTTCTAGTTTGATGGGTACACTGACTCTCTCTACAACTACACAGGAAATGCAGTACTGCACGACATTTATTACTGTACAAACAAAAACGTGGTGCATTTGACAAAGAAAAAATACAAAACTACTAGGCCACATTAACAATCTAATTGATTGCTTTGATTGGAACAGCTAGCACATGTTGAGCCTTCTCCAAGGTTAGTCCAAACTTTTCATCCATATTCATATCCTCTGGTTCAATTCCACCCTCAAGCTCCCAATCAAATGATTTGATGATCAAACCCAACATCAAGAACAACAGTGTCTTATGGCCAATGACACCAAATGGGGTCAGCTCAAAACTCCTTCCTCTAAAGTGGCATCCAAAATTTATGGCTTAATTAAACGTCACAATAGTATTGGTAAGTACTCCATCTACTCGACATGTTACTCGTGGGACCCTCCAAATGTCATGAATTGATATTGTATGACAACACTTCATGCTTATCATATGTATATCAGCAGGATATAGCATTTCAGTAATTAAATATCATAATGCCTATCATATTGCATGATAGTAGTATACTAGCAAAATTAGCATTTCAACATATCAGCATTAATTTCCGCATGTCAGCATTTCAATTGCATGAGTCCCATATATATATATAATTTAGAGCCCTTCAGCTTTGTCTCAGCTATTGCATCAAAATTTATAAACATATACATATAGTCATGAAACTAAGTAATGAGAGCATTATTCAGGAAATGGTAGTAGACAAATTTTGGTGTCATAATCCGGTAACTTTTTAAGTTAAACCATTTATTCATCTTCTTTAGATTTTCTGGTAATATAATTATCACAGAAATTAAAGAATGACCCTAATGACATAATTGTTTTATTTATTATCTAATTTATTTATTTATTATTTTTGTTGAGAATGAGTCTATATCTTTATGGTGGAGAAAAAGTTTTGTATTCATAATAATTTTACCAACTTGAACAAGAACATTGTTTTGAATAGATTTCATTAAAAAAAATCATAAATAAACTTTGGACCATGTGGATACATGATGATAGATTTGTATTATCAACCTCTCAATAAATTTTGGGGGAATACAGTTTTGATCATAGAAGCTAAACTTGGACACCAGGCTCTATCAATTGTTTGGTCCACCCACTTTTTATTTGTTCTTGTTGCTTGTTATTTTTCACCCTGTTTTATACCAGGTTTAAATGTTTTTAGTCCCTTAAAGTTGGGTTAAGTTTGATTTTGATCCTCAAAATTTAAAATTGATCTTTTTTGTAATTTGAAAAAAGCTTGTTTTAGTCCATCTACCCCAAATACGTGAAAGGATTCGCTTATGTGGCTAACAAATTGCAAGTTATTTACATGAAAATTTACTTTGATTTTGCATTTTTCTCATCAAACAACCCTACCACAAGTTTGTTTCCCTTTCAAAATATTCATTATGACAACTTTTAGGTAGAGGACTTTGGATAGAGGGACTAAAACATACTTTTTCAAATTACATGGACTAAAAAGATCAATTTTAAATTTGAAAGACTAAAAATATGTTTAAGCCTTTTATACCAAATGAAAAGTATCATAGAATGAAAATTATAGTAGATATGATCTTATGATCATATTGATCCAAATATTCAATTTCAATTTCAGTGTTGTCTCTTTGAATAAGATGCATTTAGCATTTGTAAACGTTCTTTTATTTTATTTTGTAATTATTGTAATTATTAATTAAAGGGGTTTGATATAGGTGAGCCTTATACGGAAAGACATGAAATATGTAGGAATATTCTTATATTTAACGTTGTATCTTATATATGTAAGTACGTGTTACATATGATTATTTCATTGGATTAAAAATATTTTATATCTAATAATTTTAAAGGTTGAGTGTGGGAATAAAATACATGACACCTCTTCTTGGTTGTGAGATCTCGCACCGAGTTTGGTGTGAGGTGTTGAGTTGGTGGAAACTTAGGTGTGAGGTGTGTTGGTGGAAACTTAGCTCATTAATGCATAATGACGTGAGCAATGGAGAGGGTATTTTGCATGGTTTGCAGTAGTATGGATAATATGGCTGACTCGAAATGCACTTACATTCACATGTACAAGAAGACCTTAAGGATTTGCATACTCCCTTTCTAGTTGGATGTTAAATCTCAAAGCATGTCTTGGGGTCATGTAAAAAAAAAAAAAAACACTTGATAGTTTTCACATGAACATACATAGGTGGATACCAAAGAGTTCAGGGGGACGGAAAGGGAGTGCACATAGCAGCAGATGAAGGAAAAGGGTGGTGCTCATGTTGCAGATTGCAAGCATATAGGATCAAGAGGTCAATGAGATGTAAGTTGTAAAGTGGCCTAGGTAGAGTTTGTAAAACCACAATTATGCATGGTTTTTGGAGTCTTGTCCGGCATATCTTTGCACATACCAAGCTCTGCTACATTTAATAAAATTTAGCTTATAAAAAAACTAAACTTCCAAAAGAATTTTTTTTTTCTCAATTTTGTATGTATAACTAATAAATAACTATATGTCATTAAGTATGCATATTATACCAAAATGTCATTGGTCCGAGAGGCATTGGATTCAGATTCTTTAAGTAAGGTTAAGTGTTCAAACCATGTAAATGGAAAAAAAAAAATGTAGTTTGAAAGGGAAGACCTCACATATTTTACCCCTTGCATTAGTTGAAATTTGCAATTTATGTCATGGTGACCCAAAAAAGTATTCATGCTATGAAATTGCAAATTTCAACTAATGCAATAATAATAAATGGGGAAAATATGTTTAGTCTATGTACTTTTGGTATGCTTTTTTAAAGTTCAAGGAGCAAATTGATCAAAGTTATAGTTCGAGGAGGACTGAAACCAAGTTTCACCAAAAATACAAGGACAGAAAACATATTTTATCCATAATAAATATTGCAAATTACTTTATAATAGTAGCAATAATAAATTCCGCAAAAAAAATAATAATAGCTGCAAACATAGAAACAATGTATACAACAACAAAAAACATAGGAGCAATGTGAAGGTGGATTGACATAATGACATTACATGGAAACCAAGGGATTTTCAAGCACACACTTAGTGTACCAATTTCTTAAATTATCTATAATTATTGTAAATATGGTGTGCATTTCATTTCTTTAATATAACTTACATTTCTTAAACTATTCCCAATCATCCATCTCTGATTTGTCTGTCTAATGTTTCATTAGTCTAAAACGATACATAAATTTTAATACTCAAATCACTAGTCAAATAAAAACAAAGAAGACTTAAATATGTTTTAGGTCCCTAATAAATAACCAAGTTTTGTTATGGGTTCCTAATAAAATTTTTCGTTGCATTCGATCCTTGGTATATCAAAACTTTTGTTTTGACTCCCTACCGTCAGTTAAATGATAACGTGTCACTATCTCAATTGTTGATATATATTAGGAAGATCTGTTTATAAGGTGTCACGTCATCACTTAACTGATGGCATGGCAGGGACTCAAAACAAAAGTTTTGATATATCATAAATCCAATGCAACGAAAAAATTTATTAGGGACCCAAAACAAAAATCGATCATTTATCAAGGACCTAAAACATATTTAAGCCAACAAAGAATTACAAAGATTCTATTTTCAAGGGCTTTATACAATAAATTCGTGATACCAAATCTTGAAGGTCATCTACTAGGTAAACAATAACAGTGTTTTATCATATTCAAAAGAAAAAGCAATAAGAAAGCAATCACATCATGACATTAGATTCTAGAATTTAATGAACTTCATACAAAATCGTAGAATTCCATCTATGCCTTCCCACCTTTTTAATTCATCATATGGTCATCATTAAGCCTAAAGTTTGAAACTCTTCATAAGATGACCAAAGAGGAAGCACAATTGAGAAAGAGGCAGAAAGTAGAGTGGGAAATAAGTTAGTGGAGGTGGTGGGCTCGATGGAATCCGTCCTAATCACAAAACCATGGACTCAAATCGAAGTAGGAGAAGGAAGACAAAAAAAAGTTGGTGGAGATGGAGACACGTGAAGAGTAAAACATTGTGACAGTTGGAGAGGAGTGTTATGGGCTTTTGAAAAAAGATAAGACAAAAAAGACCCAAATTGATAAGGTATCAAACCTCAACCACAGGGAACCTATTTCAGCCCATAAAGATAACTAGGAGATAGAAGAAGTTACCATGGCAGGAGATGAAGTTAGGGGTGTGGTAAGAAAAAAGTAACTGGGGGAGCAAGAAAAGACCAAGTTGTGGACGTTTCTACGAAGCCACTACAAATTCGAGCTATGCATGGAGTTTCAGAATTTTGCATCAAGGAGGAGTGTTGGAATGTGCTGCAAAATTCTAGAAGCTTACACAAGTGTAGCTTTAAGAAATAACTAGAAAGAACTAAGACATATAGCATATAAATGTAAAATATTCTAGAATTATCTTGACACTTTTAGTTAAATGTTAGAATACTCTAGAATGTAACAATTAGATAAATCTAGACTATTAAAGTCTAGATATTTCTTGAACATAGGTGAAATGATTTCACCAACCATAGGAGCCTATAAATAGGCAATGTTGGACATATTGTAGTGAGTTTGAGATATCAATACAAGCTTCACCACTATTATTAAGAGTCACACGGCCACCTACTATTTCTCTTTACTAAATCACCTATTATCTTCACTAAATTCACACCAATAACCATTCAACAACTAACCCACTATACTAATTCCCTTAAAATACTAACACTTTTTACTAAATTTCACCTGATGTCTGAAACATGATTATTTTTCAATGAGCATTTTTTCTGAAATGGTTGACAAATTTAATGTGTCCCAAACACTGTCAAGACAACTGTAAAATTTGTCAATTTCAGCCTTTTCTTATATAAAAAAAAGTGTTTTTATACCAAATTTCATCATCTTTTGAACATCATCAACTGAAATTTGAGTAAAAAAAACTTTTAATTTTTTTTTCCACAAGCAGTATAGGATTGATAATGAGTTGGGTGCCTACATAGTTGGGATGCTTCTCATTGTCTTGATGCTTTGCTCGTTGGTTAAAAAAAAAAAGTTTTTAGTCATCCAAAGGGTAGAAGTTTATGATTTTTTTAAAGTTTTATTTTACATTTAGTTTCATGGATTTAGCCAAAATCCTAGTTTCATACATACCATTTTTGTAATTTATTATGTAATAGCTTTTCCTTTTATTGTATTCAAACAAACAACTGATTTTGATTATAATTAATTATAACAACAATTTATTATACATATAATCAATTTTTGAAATAATATAATTTTCACAGCTGTTTCAAGCCACCCAGATGAAGTTAACCTGACTCTATTATTAAAAAAATTATTAGATAGTCCTAGACTACTACGTATTAATGATCCCAACAACTTTCTATATAATCTAGTTTTTTTTTAAATTTAGAAAAATAATTAATAATATTCGACTCCATATCATGTGAAGATTTATAAGATCATAGTACGAACCATATAAAGATTTCTTCTGTTATTGTGCCTGAACAAACTCTGGCCATGCTAACTTCACAAATATTGTATCATATATGAATTACTATTATTCATTTGCTTGGATAGGTACACTCACGGAACTACATGCCCTGAAAAAATGAAACACACATGAAAGTTTAAAATTTTTCTTACCCCCGGTCTCTAATACCATGAAAGCATGAAATAATGGTTATATGAAGATGAGTGAATTCTTATTCTCGGGATTGGATAAAGAGAAGAAACCTTTTAGCATTATATTTGTACCTTTTTTTATCATTTTTATATTTGTGGTTGACATACGTAATTGAAAATAAGTGGTCAACAAAATTACCAATACTATTTCTATTTATTATGCTATAAACAAAAATATCAATTAATTTTGAATATTTTAAATTTATATGTCTCAAATGTAAAATAATGTGTGAAAAATTGTTATGCAACTGTCATTTTTAATTCTTTAGTTTTCCAAATTTGTCATATTTTGTTTTTAAAATAAAACCTAAAACTCCTTAAACTAAAAATTATATCAGAATATTCTCTTAATAAGATATTTTGGTTTGTGTTTCGTCTCTAAGTTTCACAAATTACTCAGTAGGTTCTGAATTATTAGCAAATTTTAAAATAGGTATCTAAACTATTTTTTAATTAGGTCATTGATCATGTAGTTTTTTTTAATTGAATCCCTAGGATTTCTAAAAATGTCACAAATTGTCATTTTATGACAGTTTTAAGCAGAAAAAAGTAACCTCAGAAACCTACTTTTTTAATTTAGGGACCAAGTTAAAGAAAAATATAGTTTAAGTACCTATTTAAAAATTGACATATAGTTCCGGTGTCTACCGAGTAATTTAACCACAATAGAAGTTTGTCTTTGTTAATTTTATTTAATTATCTTGTGATAAAATTTTGCCCAATCAAACAAATTTTTCTAGTTCCGTATCTGGGTACACCAACTTTCTCTACAACTACACAGAAAATGCAGTTTTTTTTTTTCTTTTGATAGGCAATTGTTAGTTGTTAATTTGTTAGTTTTTATTAGCAGGGAATTGGAGCGCGACCTTTCCCCCCTTCCCTTCTCCCTACATAGGACATGCAGTACTGCACTACATTTATTACATCATACATACAAAAACGTGGTGCATTTGACAAAGAAAAAAAAATAAACAAAACTACTATGTGTACCCTTTGGGGCCAACACTTGTGTACCCTTTGGGACTGTGTATCTAAATATCTAAAGGAAAAAAAAAAAAAAAAGAGTTGTTTTCCCTTTGTTCAAGACAAGTTGTACACAGAGGAAGACCTACCATCCTTGAGGAGAAATTAAGATTTAAAAATGAAGTATATTTTTGGAAATTTGAGTCAATATCATATACCATAACCTCAGTAATATCAATACATATATATTTTATATTTCACTGTAATGTTAATTGACTATTAATATTCATACCTAATTTATTGTAACGTCAAAATCTTTTAAGAATGTTATTATATATGTATTTTACAGTTTAATCAAACTATTTATTTAAATTACTACTGCAACATGGAGATAGAGATCTCAAAACACTCTATTTAAAATACATTTTTACTACATATTAACTTAGAACCATTATTAAAGTTAATTAAATTTATAGCAAACTGAAATACAGGTGCTAAAAAAATTATATGGATAAGCATAATACACTGCCTTTGTTTCCAACACCATAATATTGACCATCGTATATCAAAACAATGTCCAATATCAAGGGAAAAGATATAATTCTTCTTCATTCATCATCAAGATGAAGATTTTGGAACAAAATAAAAAATGAAAAACAAAAATAGAAAGTTATACATCTCTTTTTTTTTTTTTGACAGCAATAGAAAGTTATACATCTAAAACTTAAATTGTAGATCACCTTAAATTGTGGTCATAAACGATTTTTTAGTTACACCTTGAAATTAATTTATAAATTTTAAATATAATATAAAACTGTTTTTTTTTTTAAATTTAACTCTATCTATAATTCTTAATGAGCATTAGGTTTTAATTTTTAACTTCACAAATTATCAACTAAAATCTTAGTTTTCTAAAGTAAAATTCAATTTAATATTTTTAATTGTAGAATAATTGTAGAAAAAGTTGTATATATATATATATATATATATATATATATATATATATATATAAAATAAACAACTTCTCTTAATAACCCGTTTCTTACGATTATGAACAATACATGTAGTTTTTATATTTTAAAAATGTAAAGATAAGATTTATTTTATCTTTCTACTTTTTTTTTTTGAAAGAATTTATCCTTCTACTCAAATCACTAGTCAAATAAAAAAAAAGTAGAAAGATAAAATAAATCTTATCTTTACATTTTTAAAATATAAGGTTCTACACGGTAGATACATGAAAAACAACTTCTTCTTCTTCTTTTTTTCTTTCAAAAAATAACTTTTCACCAAATTTCAGCTAATGACCCAAACATGATTATTTTTAACTAACTGAAATGGAAAATTTTAATCTGTTCCAAACATGTCAAGACAACTGAAAAAATTGTCTATTTTAGCTTTTTTTTAATGTAAAAAAGTGTTTTTATACCAAATTTCATCCTCTTTGGAACATCAACTGAAATTGAGTAAAAAAAAATTATTTGAAAAAATGCCTTTAGGCATCGAAAGGGTAGAAGTTTATGATTTTTTTTTTGAAGTTTTTTTTTTCATTTAGTTTCCTGGATTTAGCTCCTCTAAAATCCTAGTTTCATTCATACAATTTTTTGTAATTTATTATGTAATAGCTTTTTTTATAATGTGTAAAAAACTGATTTTGATTATAATTAATTATAATAATAATAACTGATTATACATATAATTAATTTTTTAAATAATATAATTTTCGCAGTTGTTTCAAGTCACCCAAACGAAGTTAACTTGGCTCTATTATTGAAAATTTTATTAGATAATCCTAGGCTACTACGTATTCATGATCCCAATCAATTTCTATATAAAATATAGTCTAGTTTTTTTTTTTAAAAAAAGAAAAATAATTAATAATATCCGACTCCATATCATGTGAAGATTAAGACCATAGTACAAACCATATAAATATTTTTTCTGTTATCGTTCCTCAACAAACTCTAGCCACTAACTTCACAAATACTGTATCATATATGAAGTACTATTATTCATTTTCTGATTGCTTGCATAGGTACACTCGGGGAACTACATGTTCCTCTAGCTACAAGAGCAGCTGCCCCCTTAAAAAATGAAAAACACATGGTATCTAAGTTTAAAATGATTATATGAAGATTAGTGAATGATTATTCTCGGTAATGGATAAAGAGAAGAAACCTTTTAGCATTATATTTGTACAATTTTTTTTTATCATTTTTATATTTGTGGTTGACATACGTAATTGAAAATAAGTGGTCAACAAAATTATCAATACTATTTCTATTTATTATACCATAAACAAAAATATCAATTAATTTTGAATATTTTATATTTATATGTCTCAAATGTAAAACTTATGTGTAAAAAATTGTTATACAAATGTCAATTTTAATTCTTTAGTTTTCCAAATTTGTCATATTTTATTTTTTCCATAAAACCTAAAACTCCTTAAACTAAAAATTATATCAGAATATTCTCTTAATAAGATATTTTGGTTTGTGTTTCGTCTCTAAGTTTAAAAATTACTAAGTAGGTTCTGAATTATTTGCAAATTTTTAAATAGGTATCTAAACTATTTTTTTTTAATTAGGTCCTTGATCATGTAATTTTTTAATTGAATCCCTAGGATTTCTAAAAATGCCACAAATTGTCATTTTGTTGCAGTTTTAAGCTTAGAAAAGTAACCTTAGGAACCTACTTTTTAACTTAGGGACCCAGTTAAAGAAAAATATAGTTTAAGGACCTATTTAAAAATTGACAAATAATTCAGGTGTCTACCGAGTAATTTAACCATAATAGAAATTAGTCATCGTTAATTTTACTTAATTATCATGTGATAAAATTTTGCACTCTAACAATTTTTTTCTAGTTTGATGGGTACACTGACTCTCTCTACAACTACACAGGAAATGCAGTACTGCACGACATTTATTACTGTACAAACAAAAACGTGGTGCATTTGACAAAGAAAAAATACAAAACTACTAGGCCACATTAACAATCTAATTGATTGCTTTGATTGGAACAGCTAGCACATGTTGAGCCTTCTCCAAGGTTAGTCCAAACTTTTCATCCATATTCATATCCTCTGGTTCAATTCCACCCTCAAGCTCCCAATCAAATGATTTGATGATCAAACCCAACATCAAGAACAACAGTGTCTTATGGCCAATGACACCAAATGGGGTCAGCTCAAAACTCCTTCCTCTAAAGTGGCATCCAAAATTTATGGCTTAATTAAACGTCACAATAGTATTGGTAAGTACTCCATCTACTCGACATGTTACTCGTGGGACCCTCCAAATGTCATGAATTGATATTGTATGACAACACTTCATGCTTATCATATGTATATCAGCAGGATATAGCATTTCAGTAATTAAATATCATAATGCCTATCATATTGCATGATAGTAGTATACTAGCAAAATTAGCATTTCAACATATCAGCATTAATTTCCGCATGTCAGCATTTCAATTGCATGAGTCCCATATATATATATAAAATTTAGAGTCCTTCAGCTTTGTCTCAGCTATTGCATCAAAATTTATAAACATATACATATAGTCATGAAACTAAGTAATGAGAGCATTATTCAGGAAATGGTAGTAGACAAATTTTGGTGTCATAATCCGGTAACTTTTTAAGTTAAACCATTTATTCATCTTCTTTAGATTTTCTGGTAATATAATTATCACAGAAATTAAAGAATGACCCTAATGACATAATTGTTTTATTTATTATCTAATTTATTTATTTATTATTTTTGTTGAGAATGAGTCTATATCTTTATGCTGGAGAAAAAGTTTTGTGTTCATAATAATTTTACCAACTTGAACAAGAACATTGTTTTGAATAGATTTCATTAAAAAAAATCATAAATAAACTTTGGACCATGTGGATACATGATGATAGATTTGTATTATCAACCTCTCAATAAATTTTGGGGGAATACAGTTTTGATCATAGAAGCTAAACTTGGACACCAGGCTCTATCAATTGTTTGGTCCACCCACTTTTTATTTGTTCTTGTTGCTTGTTATTTTTCACCCTGTTTTATACCAGGTTTAAATGTTTTTAGTCCCTTAAAGTTGGGTTAAGTTTGATTTTGATCCTCAAAATTTAAAATTGATCTTTTTTGTAATTTGAAAAAAGCTTGTTTTAGTCCATCTACCCCAAATACGTGAAAGGATTCGCTTATGTGGCTAACAAATTGCAAGTTATTTACATGAAAATTTACTTTGATTTTGCATTTTTCTCATCAAACACCCTACCACAAGTTTGTTTCCCTTTCAAAATATTCATTATGACAACTTTTAGGTAGAGGACTTTGGATAGAGGGACTAAAACATACTTTTTCAAATTACATGGACTAAAAAGATCAATTTTAAATTTGAAAGACTAAAAACATGTTTAAGCCTTTTATACCAAATGAAAAGTATCATAGAATGAAAATTATACTAGATATGATCGTATGATCATATTGATCCAAATATTCAATTTCAATTTCAGTGTTGTCTCTTTGAATAAGCTGCATTTAGCATTTGTAAACGTTCTTTTATTTTATTTTGTAATTATTGTAATTATTGTAATTATTATTTAAAGGGGTTTGATATAGGTGAGCCCTTATACGGAAAGACATGAAATATGTAGGAATATTCCTATATTTAACGTTGTATCTTATATATGTAAGTACGTGTTACATATGACTATTTCATTGGATTAAAAATATTTTATATCTAATAATTTTAAAGGTTGAGTGTGGGAATAAAATACATGACACCTCTTCTTGGTTGTGAGATCTCGCACCGAGTTTGGTGTGAGGTGTTGAGTTGGTGGAAACTTAGGTGTGAGGTGTGTTGGTGGAAACTTAGCTCATTAATGCATAATGACGTGAGCAATGAAGAGGGTATTTTGCATGGTTTGCAGTAGTATGGATAATATGGCTGACTCGAAATGCACTTACATTCACATGTACAAGAAGACCTTGAGGATTTGCATACTCCCTTTCTAGTTGGATGTTAAATCTCAAAGCATGTCTTGGGGTCATGTAAAAAAAAAATAAAAAATAAAAACACTTGATAGTTTTCAAATGAACATACATAGGTGGATACCAAAGAGTTCAGGGGGACGGAAAGGGAGTGCACATAGCAGCAGATGAAGGAAAAGGGTGGTGCTCATGTTGCAGATTGCAAGCATATAGGATCAAGAGGTCAATGAGATGTAAGTTGTAAAGTGGCCTAGGTAGAGTTTGTAAAACCACAATTATGCATGGTTTTTGGAGTCTTGTCCGGCATATCTTTGCACATACCAAGCTCTGCTACATTTAATAAAATTTAGCTTATAAAAAAACTAAACTTCCAAAAGAATTTTTTTTCTCAATTTTGTATGTATAACTAATAAATAACTATATGTCATTAAGTATGCATATTATACCAAAATGTCATTGGTCCGAGAGGCATTGGATTCAGATTCTTTAAGTAAGGTTAAGTGTTCAAACCATGTAAATGGAAAAAAAAAATGTAGTTTGAAAGGGAAGACCTCACATATTTTACCCCTTGCATTAGTTGAAATTTGCAATTTATGTCATGGTGACCCAAAAAAGTATTCATGCTATGAAATTGCAAATTTCAACTAATGCAATAATAATAAATGGGGAAAATATGTTTAGTCTATGTACTTTTGGTATGCTTTTTTAAAGTTCAAGGAGCAAATTGATCAAAGTTATAGTTCGAGGAGGACTGAAACCAAGTTTCACCAAAAATACAAGGACAGAAAACATATTTTATCCATAATAAATATTGCAAATTACTTTATAATAGTAGCAATAATAAATTCCGCAAAAAAAATAATAATAGCTGCAAACATAGAAACAATGTATACAACAACAAAAAACATAGGAGCAATGTGAAGGTGGATTGACATAATGACATTACATGGAAACCAAGGGATTTTCAAGCACACACTTAGTGTACCAATTTCTTAAATTATCTATAATTATTGTAAATATGGTGTGCATTTCATTTCTTTAATATAACTTACATTTCTTAAACTATTCCCAATCATCCATCTCTGATTTGTCTGTCTAATGTTTCATTAGTCTAAAACGATACATAAATTTTAATACTCAAATCACTAGTCAAATAAAAACAAAGAAGACTTAAATATGTTTTAGGTCCTTAATAAATAACCAAGTTTTGTTATGGGTTCCTAATAAATTTTTTCGTTGCATTCGATCCTTGGTATATCAAAACTTTTGTTTTGACTCCCTACCGTCAGTTAAGTGATGACGTGTCACTATCTCAATTGTTGATATATATTAGGAAGATCTGTTTATAAGGTGTCACGTCATCACTTAACTGATGGCATGGCAGGGACTCAAAACAAAAGTTTTGATATATCAGAAATCCAATGCAACGAAAAAATTTATTAGGGACCCAAAACAAAAATCGATCATTTATCAAGGACCTAAAACATATTTAAGCCAACAAAGAATTACAAAGATTCTATTTTCAAGGGCTTTATACAATAAATTCGTGATACCAAATGTTGAAGGTCATCTACTAGGTAAACAATAACATTGTTTTATCATATTCAAAAGAAAAAGCAATAAGCAAGCAATCACATCATGACATTAGATTCTAGAATTTAATGAACTTCATACAAAATCGTAGAATTCCATCTATGCCTTCCCACCTTTTTAATTCATCATATGGTCATCATTAAGCCTAAAGTTTGAAACTCTTCATAAGATGACCAAAGAGGAAGCACAATTGAGAAAGAGGCAGAAAGTAGAGTGGGAAATAAGTTAGTGGAGGTGGTGGGCTCGATGGAATCCGTCCTAATCACAAAACCATGGACTCAAATCGAAGTAGGAGAAGGAAGACAAAAAAAAGTTGGTGGAGATGGAGACACATGAAGAGTCAAACATTGTGACAGTTGGAGAGGAGTGTTATGGGCTTTTGAAAAAAGATAAGACAAAAAAGACCCAAATTGATAAGGTATCAAACCTCAACCACAGGGAACCTATTTCAGCCCATAAAGATAACTAGGAGATAGAAGAAGTTACCATGGCAGGAGATGAAGTTAGGGGTGTGGTAAGAAAAAAGTAACTGGGGGAACAATATGTAATTTGGGCATGGAGGAATCTCAGGATGGGAACAACGTAAAATTGCACTAGATGTGTCATCTTAGCCCAAGTAAAAAGAAAGAACAAAAAAACAAAGAAACAAAGCTGAAATGAATAAAATAACACAAGAATGGGAAGTTGAATTGTGTTTTCAAAACTTAAGTTCCTCTTTGTTACAAAATAGATTATTCTGAAGTTTGTTCAAAAAGTGCTTGTTCAACATAAAGAATTGTTCTGAGCTTAGAACAAAAATTCATCAGTTTCTGGGGAAAATTAATCCCTCAGAAATGAGACTTTAAACCCTTTGTTCTTTTAGAGTGTTTTACTCAAAAGCATTGTGTTTGAGTTCCCTTAGTACTGTTTTAAAAGGTTTGTTTGTAGAAAACAAGTAATAAAACTTGTGTACACAAAACAATAAAGAGTGAAGGGAGAAGATTGAACAACACAGATTTTTATACTAGTTCACCTCAACCCAGGGCTATGTCCAGTCCTCACCTTTTTGGTGAGATTTCACTAAATCACAACCCCAGCAACCTGCTGGAATACGATAGCAATCACTAGCTACCTGCTGGATTTTCAACCACCAACTACCTCACTACAAGAAATTTCGTTATTACTGGCAGATTTTGGCCGTCGGTAATTGCAAAAATTTGTTGTTAATGTAATTTTAGCAACAGATTATAGACAGACAAAAATATGTCAGTAATAAGGTTGTAGCTAAGTTACCGACGGATATTATTGACGGATATTTCCGTGGGAAATTACCGACGGATATTTCTGTTGGAAATTACCGACAGATATTTCTGTTGGAAATTATTGACGGATATTTCCATGGGAAAATTATTGACAGATATTTTTGTTGGAAATTACGACGAATATTTCCGTGAAAAATTATTGACGAATGTTTTCATGAAAAATTATTGACAAATTTTTCTGTGAGAAATTATCAAGAACCTTTTGCATCATATCATATATTTGTTAGTTTTTTTTAATTATATTTGTTTATTTTTAAATAATTTATTTTATATAAATCATGTTAAAATAAATAAAAATGTAAAATATAAATAAATTCAATACATCACAATTCACACATAATTAGTATATTTAAAGATAAAATTATAAAAAGACTAAATTTCATTAAAAAGAAAAAGATAAGGGTCACAAGATATTCTTTTGCGAGACGACATCAACATGTTCTACAATAAAGTTTCCTATAATAGAAAATCTTTTCACATTCTCGTATCTTCTCTGCCGCGCCAAACAATAGTACTCTTGAATCAACCAGTGTTGCAGACTGTCCCACAAGTACTACCTGAAAAAACAAATTGAAAATATTCAAATATCTATTTTTATGCATGATAGCACTGTTATAAGACTCGGCTTGGCCCGACCAGTTGAACCAGTCAGACCGAAAACCAAACATAGAGCCAAGTCGAGTTACAATTTGGATTGGTTATGTATCTAGCCCGGCTATGACGTCATTAACCCGGTAGACTTGGAGCTGCCGAGTTACATAGGTGGAAACTGAAAAGTGTTGAACATGCACAGCCCAAAACATGCGTGGCCCAAGGCTCTAACTGCACGCATCCACTTAAAGTGGAAAATGAAACAGTTGGCTTTTATTAAAAAAAAGAGACACAATGTGTCCCATGAGGAATCGAACACACATCCTCCTAAAGGCCATCAGCTCATTTAACCACTAAACTAATACCTCAATTTGATTTTGTTACTCGAAATAATATATATGTATAGATATTGTAATTTTTTTTGCTAATTATATTATAATTTATTAATTAATATAAGTGGACCTACAAAAAAATGATAATTTTCAACAAATTTCATCCAATCACATCCTCTTAATATAATATAATAATTGGTTTTTTGCGAATAATATGATTAGCGAAAATAAAAAAACACTCACCTTGGTTGGATCAAACCTACAACCTTGAAGCATTTAGGAGACATCTTACCACCGAACTACCACCATTATTTGTATAACAAATGCGAAAATTAATATATATATATATATATATATATATATATATATATATATATATATAATTTTAATTATTGTATTAATTACACCGAGTCATGCGGGTCAACTAGTGACTCACTGGGTTGACCCTGACCCATTGACCCAGTACTCCGACGTAGTCGATGACCGGTCCGAGTTTAATATACAAATTAACATAATACACAACAAATGAGAACCACTCATGGTGACTAACAGAGATTCAGTACACTTGTCATGGTAACAACAAAAGCATAAACTTATGAACTATATCTTAAAAGAATTCTAGAAGAATTCCATCTTGTTAAAAGTGTATTACAAGTGCATCACATTATCATAGATGTCCTTCATTTTTCAGCACCTAAGATAAGAGTCATAATATTATGAATTTATCAATTACTTAGAAAATCAACCTATCCCTCCATCCTTATCTTTCTTTCAAGGAAATAAAGATACCAAAAGTGATAAGCTAAAACATTTCCATTAAAGAAACCCGAAGCTGGCAAACTCTGCCAAAACCAAACTTATTTTAATATTATTTTATACTGATATATTAATATTACTATAAAGTATAAATACACATTTTACGAAATGTGGAATGCACCTGAAAATCAGATTTAAGAAACATGTAGCGTCAAGTGCACTCTACATTGAACAAGTATAAAAAAATAAAGAGAAAAAGAAATATAGGCACAAAGTACAAACATAATAATAATAATAATAATAATAATAATAATAATAATAATAATAACAAGGAAATGGTTCAGCAAAACATTGTAAATTTATATTAATAATTATATATATGTATTATTAGTGTAAAATCATAATATTTATATTGATAAGTTACTTTATATTAAATAAAAATTTACTGTGCATTTGAAGTTTTATAATCAAATAATATTATATCTGAACATTCGTCTATGAGATAAGGTCCTCCTAATTAAAGTAATGGTTCTGCTTTTACAAGAAAGTCTAGTGTATCTTATCAAGAATAAAGCCAATAAATTACCTAATATTTATATACAATAAATTTGTTTTCTTAAAGTAATTTACATTCACAACTGGAAGTCTAAAAAACTACCAAGACAACAAGAATGGTTGCCAGCAAATTCAACAGATAGTATATTGGAAAATGAATTATTTTAAAGAAGCATTTGAAAAATTAATTATGTGAGGTATATGATAAAAGTATCTAATATTCTAGATTACCTTTACAGTAGACTGTAGAGGTCCCACTGTCCAAAATTTCAATTGGGACTAAGGTGCTTCCGAAGATGGAGCACATCAATAGCTGATGAAGGACAATAAGGAAGAGAGCATTTGTGATGTGCTAGTTCTGTCTCGACTTTATTATATTGCAGTGTATGACCCTGGTTCTACATATTGCTCATCATATTGAGTAGGTATTAAGTTACACTATCTTCTGTATAAGAAAATTGGTATTGGAGCACATGGCCGGTTTAACATCTGGAGCTTGCAGCAGATCCAATCCTCAACACACAATCTAGCAGCAAAAGATTCAACAGCTTCCAACTCTTCCCTGGAAACAAGCCAAAACATTATTGTTTAGGAAGTATTTCCCATTATTAGTGTACGAAATTGACCAAATAATGTACAAAACATCATTAAAACTTGGTTTAATACATCAATAGGTTCCTGAACTTTTTGAAAATTTTTAATTCGGTTCCTAAACTAAAAGAAATTGTAATTGGGTCCTTGATCTTGTAAAATTTTAGTAATTGAGCCCCTGGAATTAGTTTATAGTGGTTTGAAATCGCCAGAAAAATAACAATTTTGTCGCAGTTTTACTAACTCCAAGGACCCAATTACAAAAAATGCTGAAGATCAAGGACCCAATTACAAACTTTTTTAGTTTAAAGACCTTATTAAAAATTCTCAAATAGTTCAGGGACCTATTGATGTATTAAACCTTAAAACTGCAATGTAGATAAAATCTAAAAAGTTTTCAAAAAAATATGATCACCACAAAATCAGGCAAGCTAGCTCAGCTGGCCTGTATGAAACAGGAAAAACTATTTCAATATATCTTAATGAACTAATTGAGATGCTTAAGGCTTCACTGAAGCCAGTGAAGCATCAAAAAGTCATAGATAATTCAAAACATTGATAGAAAATTAGCATATTTGGCAATGCAAAGATACATTAATGACACAAAGTAAAGGATCAGAAATATCACCGTCCGCCAGGGTGCCCCACATAAACCACTATGCTGATAAGCCCACCTGGCATTAGAATTCTCTTTGCAGCTTCCAATGCCAGTGATGTTGTTTCTGATCTTGTTATTATCTCTTTGTCACCACCTGGAAGATAACCTAAGTTGAATGCAACAAGCCTATGCAGAATATTAAGATAGAGATAAGCCTTAAATGTTCATGAAATTGTATCCAAAGCAACTCACCATGATATGTAGCTTTATAATAATAAATACATAAATGCAATCATTATTCCGGGTTACAGCTAATATTGATAATCTTTAGGATCAATGTAACGTTTAAGTAGATGCTAAAGCAGCTAAACTGATGGTTGTAGCAGAATTTATGAAATCAACATTCAAAATAACTATTTTTCTAGTGCTGTATTCATATCCAATTGATTGAAACATGAAAAAAAAAATTAACATAAAATTCTTAGGCTATCTTATTCTTTGAAAATTGTTTTGGTAGTATCCTTTATGGTTATTGCAATCCACTGAGTCAATATCAATTACACAATCAATCATTAGTCAACAATAATATATAATTAGCTCCATATGGACCTTATCAAATGTGAGTTTACCAACCTAAGTCTATAATCAAATCAGCCTTTAAAGCCTGACCATGCAAGTGGAATGGCATGATATGAAAATTTTATAGTAATTCATAGTAAATTTTGAGACATATCTGTTTAGCGTTGGATAAGATTCATGCAGATGAGGCCAAGTTGGAATAAAGACTGAAATTATAATTCTTTTTTCAAGAAATCTATAAAATGAAGAATATAATAGATTTCATTTCAGTGAGTACAATTAAACTAAGAGTATACCCCAATCCTATTCTCCAACATTCTAAGCATCAATCACTTTAGTTCCTAACATTACAAAATCCTTACTTTAACCCTTGACTCTGCAAAAGGTAATTTATTTGAGTCCTTTTCTCCCCTGTATATTCCACTGTCATTTCATATAACTAAAGAATTAAAGTGAATGATGTTTTGCAAAGTTAGGGACTACATCAATAATTTTATAAATTAAAAAAAAAAGTGATAAACATTTACAATTTCAGAGACTAAAATTAAGATTTAAAACTGAAATTAACTACACCAGTTATTTATTATCATTAGCTTCTAAACATGGAGTAGGAACAGGGGAATGAGGTTAAGGGAACATGAAGTACCTAACTGAGGCATTCCTTGGAACAACATTCTCCATTTTACTGTGGCAGATATTGAAGAGCTTGACAAATTGTTTCTGCATGTATTTTGGAATTTTTGTTGGTGACATGAAAGTTCTTGATCGTTGTCAAATTAACTATTTTACAAGTAACAAGACTACAGCAGGATTGAGTGCTGTCCTAGTAACTTTGCCTATGGCTATATAACAGAAACAGACTATTTTATACAATAGTTTTTACCAATTCAAAGTTGAAACTATTTGCTCATTTATAGTCCTGACCTCATTGGAATTAAGCGATTCTTCCAGCAAGAGTGAAGTGTTATCTAAAGCATCTTTTTGAATGTCTAATGCATATACATAACCGTTGTGAGAATCACCAGCAACCAAATTAAGCATTGCTAAGGTGTCAAAACCATTGCCACAAGTGGCATCAATGACAGTGTCTCCTTTCTGTACAATATGTTTCCACACCCTGGTAGTAACAAGAAATATAGCTATTATCAAGGCTAAAGCACTACCATAACAAACAACAAAATATATGTCATAAACTTATAAATAGCAGGCCTGCCAAATAGAGTTCTGTAACAAACTTGGAATATGTTTACTTTTAACTCAACCCAAGCACCATTTATAAGCATGGAAACTGAAATAGATATATAACAGAAGCCCTCTAAATTATATAACAAAGAGAAATTGCTCAGCATTCTGTGTCTCTGTGTGATACAAATGCAGCATGAGATCAATTCCAAGGGTAACACTCACGAAAATAATCAATCATACACAATGTAATTTTCTAGTATCATACTCTCATAAAACATCCGCATATGCATAACTTAAAATTAAAAAAAGAAAATGATCTATATGATTATTTGTGGCAACAAATAAGGCTGACAAAATAGTTCCAGATTAGCATATCAGCCATGGATGAGAGAAAAATACAGCATGTACAAAAATTTGAAATTTTAATCTGCCCCTTTATTAGAAGAAACAATAACAACTCAAAATTGAAAACTCAAAGGCAGAAAACATGAGAGTGCATTTTTGTAGAGAATCAAAAGCAGAACATTCAGCCACTGAGGTATTAAGAACATAGGTCCTGGACAACAAACTGACTTATCCCCCCAAATACTAACCTGAAAAATGGAAAAAGCAAGCAGAAATTTTGGAAACATAAGCATTTCAATTTTCAGGATATAATATGATAAACCATTTCAATGAATACATACATGTGAGCAATGTCAGTTGCCCTCTTCTTCCCAAAGAGATAACTCACCAAAGCATCCTCCAATCCTGAAAAACATGGCAAGGGCATGAGTACAAGATTATGCATATGGGTTCATGTCAGTGCCACAAAGACAACATGTTTTTAGCCTAAATGGAAATGGGTACCTGAAAAGGGAGAATCTTTGGGGAAGGAAGAAGAAGATTGGAGGTCACTGGCCACTGGAAAAACCCCATTTTGCTTAATGGGTTTCCCACAGAAGCCACTAAGATTTCTGGAGCTGTTGCTTATTTGGGTGTTGTTGAGTGTTTGAGGAGGAACCAAAAACAAGGATCTTCGCGAAGAACATGAAAGGGTGTTGTGAGTGGCTAAAGAAGAGAACCAAAGCCTCAGGGACAACATCAGCTAATTAGACTGACTTTCAATCAAAGAAATACAATGAACAGAAGCATCTTATTGTTCGGAGTTAAAAAGGACCAATGGCTAAATTATGGTTTTGTCCGTGTCATGTCATGATTTTTTTTTTTATTTAATCTCGTATTTGAAAATTGGTATTTAATATTTAAAAGAACTTGTCTTGGTTTTCCTACCTTAACTTCTGTTTGTTTATACATCAACATGACTATAAATAATGAAAAATTAATGGGTATATTGGATTTGAATTTTAAAAGACTATTTTAATGTAAAAATGTTTTGTGGATTTTAAAAGACTTTCTAGAAATGTAATAACTTGTAAGATATTAACTTTGTTCCGGTTTATAAGATATTAACTAATTTATGTATATTAAGAAAATTAGTTGATTTAAGTATTAATATTAAATTTGTTTGTATTTGTAATATTTTTTTAAATTTGTTCTTAACATTATTGGAAGCTTATTCATTTTCTCCAATCTTTATAGGAGAGAGAAAGAGGCAATTTAGAGTAGCATTCAATTATGGATTAAAATAAATAAGATATTTTAGTCAAAAAATAATTAATACACATGATAGTTGAGATGAAGTCTTATAAAAAGAAAGAAAAAAATTTCAAAACTATGTTTTATAAATAGGGACAAAGGTAATATTTTTTTTTAAAAAAAGACTTTTACAATCAAGATTTTGTAGTTTGGATTTTAATAAATTTATATTGTTAGAATTCATAAAATTTAGGCTAAATTATTCATATGGTCTCTTATCTTTATTTTAGGTTATAATTTGGTCCTTTATTTTTTAAATGTTACAAAATGGTCCCTTATCTTTATTTTAAGTTGCATTTTGTTCCTTTATTTTTTAAAATTACAAAATGGTCCTTAAGTAATTTTTTTATAGCATGTTTATCCTAAAAAAAATTAAAAAATACATTACTTCAAGGGCAAACATGCTATAAAAAATTACTTAAGGGATCATTTTGCAACTTTTAAAAATAAAAGATTAAATTTTAATTTAAAATAAAGATAAGGGACCATTTTACAGCTTTTAAAAAATAAAGGATCAAATTGTAACCTAAAATAAAGATAAGGGACCAACAAAGTAATTTAGCCTAAAATTTAAAAGGACTTTATGGATTTAAAAGATTGGCTTAATTACAAAATTTACCACCCAACTTTCATAATTTTGTGAATTTTACCACCCAAGTTTTAATTTTGCAAATTTTACCACCCAAGTTTTCAATTTTTGCACATTTTACCACTCTGATATTTTACCAAAAAAAAAGTTAAAGAATTCAAAAAAAAAAATTGTGAAACATCAGGTGGTAAAATGTGCAAAAATTGAAAACTTAGGTGGTAAAATGTGCAA
The DNA here is from genome assembly GCA_026413185.1 of Pueraria montana var. lobata. Taxonomy (NCBI): domain Eukaryota; kingdom Viridiplantae; phylum Streptophyta; class Magnoliopsida; order Fabales; family Fabaceae; genus Pueraria; species Pueraria montana. The sequence goes on from CM048649.1 coordinate 18,655,297, forward strand.
AAATTGAAAACTTGGGTGGTAAAATTTGCAAAATTAAAACTTGGATGGTAAAATTCACAAAATTATGAAAGTTGAGTGGTAAAATTTGCAAAATTAAAACTTAGGTGGTAAAATTTACAAAATTATGAAAGTTGGGTGGTAAAATCTGCAATTAAGCCTAAAAGATTTTAATCCTAACTATGGCTACGGTGGACTAGTAGTCTATGTGGTTTATGGTGAATCAATTTTACTAAATAGTTAGATTCATCTAATCTTTGTAGATGTATCCTACATCATCCATAAAGAATTAGGGATGGCAATGGGTAGGGTCTGGGTAGGGTCCTATAGTACCCGTCCCCATACCCGCGTTTAAAAAAAAACCCGTACCCGGTCCCATACCCGCACGGGTAGCAACTTTAATCCCCATCCCCGTACCCGCTGGGTACCTATATACCCATATCCGCACCCGCTACCCGCACTTTACTTATGTATGAATTTAATAAATCAATAAAAAATAGATTTAAATGTAATTTTGGTCCCCCTATTTTGCACAATCCGTAATTTTAGTCATCCTATTTTAAAATAGAGACATTTTGTCCTCCTATTTTGCACAATCAGCAATCTTGGTCCCTCTATAGAGACATTTAGTCTCCTAATTTTGTAAAATTCGTAATTTTGGTCATTTCATCAAATTGAAAGCATTGACAGTTAAAAGATTAACGTTGACCTTGACGTGACCCAAATATAGTGATGTGACACGAGATTATTTATTTATTTTTTAATTATTTTAAATACTGAGTAATAATATTTGTTTATCTACGTCACTGAAGCACATGTCACGTCAATTTTAATGGTTAGGGTAGTCGTGAGTCCTAAAATAGAAATCACAAGTCTTAATCATTTATTTTAAACTAGTTCTACATTGTTGAAGTACATGGCACGTCGTAGTCAAATAAATGATATTACTTTTTTTTAAAATATATTTTTCATCAATTATTCTATTCAGTATTTAAAATAATTAAAAACTAAATAAATAATCTCGTGTCACGTCACTAAATTTGGACCACGTTAAGATTAACGTTAATCTCTTAATAGTCAACGCTTTCAATTGATGGAAAGACCAAAATTACATATTTTACAAAATTGGGAGACTAAATGCCTCTATTTTAAAATAGGGAGACCAAAATTGTGGATTGTGCAAAATAGATTAACCAAAATTGCATTTAAGCTATAAAAATATTAATTAAAAATATTATTACAAATAAATTGAAAATTCACGCTTAAATAATTCAAACTTAATATTAAAAACATCCACACATAATATTAAAAATATAAAATATAACATTATTGTAAGTTATAACATAAATCTTTTACTATTAGTGTTAGTTTATGGAAAATATAAAATTATTTTTTTTTTACAGAAAAGTATATATATAACATAATTATTTATTTAAGTTATTTTAATTATATATATAGTAGGTGCGGGGCGGGGTGGGGCGGGTACTATAGTACCCGTACCCGTACCCGGCCCGGCCCCAATAAGCGGGTATTTATCCGATCCGCTTACAGATATTTTTACGGATACCAGTAGGGTCCGGATATTTTTACAGGTACGGGTACTATAGTACCCGTCCCACCCCGCACCTACCATATATATATATATAATTAAAATAACTTAAATAAATAATTATGTTATATATATACTTTTCTGTAAAAAAAATTTATATTTTCCATAAACTAACACTAATAGTAAAAGATTTATGTTATAACTTACAATAATTTTATATTTTTAATATTATGTGTGGATGCTTTTAATGTTAAATTTGAATTATTTAAGTGTGAATTTTCAATTTATTTGTAATAATTTTTAATTAATATTTTTATAGCTTAAATGCAATTTTGGTTCATCTATTTTGCACAATCCGCAATTTTGGTTCACCTATTTTAAAATAGAGACGTTTAGTCTCCAAATTTTGTAAAATATGTAATTTTGGTCCTTCCATCAAATTGAAAGTATTGACTATTAAGAGATTAATGTTAACCTTAACGTGGTCCAAATATAGTTACGTGACACGAGATTATTTATTTGGTTTTTAATTATTTTAAATACTGATTAGAATAATTGATGAAAAATATATTTTAAAAAAAGGTAATATCATTTATTTGACTACGACGTGCCATGTACTTCAACAATGTAGAACTAGTTTAAAATAAATGATTAAGACTTGTGATTTCTATTTTAGGACCCACGACTACCCCAACAATTAAAATCAATGTGACATGTGCTTTAGTGACGTAGATAAACAAATAATTATTACTCAGTATTTAAAATAATTAAAAAATAAATAAATAATCTCGTGTCACATCACTATATTTGGGTCACGTCAAGATCAACGTTAATCTCTTAACTGTCAATGCTTTTAATGTGATGAAAGGACCAAAATTACGGATTTTACAAAATTGGGGGACTAAATGTCTCTATAGAGAGACCAAGATTGCTGATTGTGCAAAATAGGAGGACTAAATATCTCTATTTTAAAATAGGATGACTAAAATTGCGGATTGTGGGGACCAAAATTACATTTAAGCCTATTTTTTATTGATTTATTAACTTTATACATAAGTAAAGTGCGGGTAGCGGGCGCGGGTATGGGTATATAGGTACCCAGCGGGTACGGGGATGGAGATTAAAGTTGCTACCCGCACGGGTATGGGGCCGGGTACGGGTCTTTTTTTTAAACGCGGGTATGGGGACGGGTACTATAGGACCCTACCCAGACCCTACCCATTGCCATCCCTAGTTCAGAGAAAGAGGAAGAAGAAGGGGGAAGAAGATAGGAAAAGAAGGAAAAAACAAAAAGAGAGAGAGGGGGACCAACTCCAGCAACAGTGAGTGTCGGTAGGCTGGAGAACGGAGAAAGGTGGTTTCCGATCGAAAATCAGAAGAGGAAAAGACAAAGAAGACAAATATCCCGTGCAGCAGGTCCACCAAATTAAAGTGTACATGAGATAAATATAACAGTTTAAAAAAATGGTCCATGATAAACCATATGTTACCATTGTCCATCGTAGCATTCGTCTTAAAGGGTATCATAGATTTGTAAAAAAAATTCAAAATTACAAGAGTGAAAAAGATAACAAATAAATGATACTCTCTTCGTTCCTTTTTAAGTGTCATTTAAGGTTGTTACGTAGAAACCAAGAAATAAAATAAATTTTCTTAGTTATAATAAAACAGTTGTAGAGTTTCCTATTTTACCCATCTTCTTTTCCATTCCACAATAAATGCATGTGTAAATTAATTAAATATTAGGAAATAAATAAGGTTATAATTGATAAAAGTGTAATTAATGTGATCTTGAACTTTGCAAACGACAGATAAATAGAAACAAAATTTTTCAAATATCTGACACTTAAAAAGGAACGAAGGGAGTAAGAGACTAGTTATTACACAACAATAGTTATCATACCAATTAAAAAAATCAATTTCACATTTTTTTTAACAAAAATCAATCTCTCGCGCATTGAAGAGGTATCTATGTGGACCCCTTTTGCAAGTTCTTGCGAAATTCACAACACCTTATAATGTACTTATGTATGTTGCTTTTTTTTAAGACAAAATAAAATATATTAAAGAAAAGAAAAAAGAAAACAAGAAATCATGGGGGACCAAACCAAAACCCATTGAAAATAAAGCAAGATAAGCTATAGCTAGGAAAGCCTAAGCTATTTCTATAAACTTCCTCCAAGCAAAAGAAGTAACAGAAACACCAAAATGGTTGTGTTGTCAACAACCAAAGAAAACTATCTCTAAAAGAAAAGATTTGTCCTATATAAGCTAATAACGCCATCAAATATAGGAAAAAAACTCCTTCAAAACTATCAAAGAAAGAACTGTAGACTAGGAGTCTATAAGGTGCCATCAAAATATTGTCTCAACTTCTGAAAATGAGAAAAGGCGCAAGGAGGATTATGTCTTCTTATTTTTGGCTAACCTTTTTCTTTGTGTTTTCAAATTGTTAGCAGTGGCTACAAAGAGGTTGTTGTTTACTGCCATATCTGTTTCCTCATCCTGTTCATCACCCCAACATTTTGAAAGGATTTGAAGATCTTTTTGAACAACTTCTGGAAAGGATGAAATAGAGCCAACCTATTGTTGCTTCCCTATTATTTTCAGTTTCTGTTTTTGAGACTTAGAAAGAACTAATTGGAAGTTATGAGAGTTGCCACTCTTATCTTCTGTGTTAACTAAATTTGATATATCCTCTTCTGAATTATCATCAGTCATATCTGCCCAGCACTTGGACAAGGCTCTGATGTCGTTGTGAACTAAAGGTTGCAAAGCATAATCTTGTAATGAAACATTAATAGAGAGACCAGCCGATGTATCTGGTGCGACACCAATATCCTACACTTCTCCCGAGTTAACATGATTGCACAAACTTGATGGAACAATTCCAATGCTCTCATTGATAACTTCAATAGCCTCAGAGTTAGGTTGATTTTCTGATGCATTGATTTGTTTTGTGTCAAAGGCAGAATGCTATGGGGACTTTTGTAGAACAATTGAGGGGTCAGATTGAACATTTGGTTCAGTTGATTTATTGGGAAGAATAAAATTTCAAGATGAGTTCCCCAAAGTGTGGACTTGATTACCAGGATGCAATGGTTGATTTCCATTGTGTGGCTTATGTTTTTGATGAAAACTTTCCTTCTTGCAGTGCTCCAAACCATGTCCAATAGTTTTACAATAAGTACAAAATGGAGGAAGCCTCTCAAACAAAATGCCCACAAAGAAAGCAAAGGATTCCCTCTTCACCAAAATTACAGAGTGAAGTTTCGCAGATAAATCCAAATCAACAAGAACTCTAGCAAAATGCCCCAATGTTCTGTTTTTGGTGGCCATGTCAAAAGCAATTGTGGTTCCTACACAACTAGCAATCTCAAATGAAATCTTTGGCCTCCAATATTCTAAAGGGAGATAAGTGATTCTAATCCAAACCTGGGCATATGTTTGCCTCATAGTGCTCGAATCAAAATCCAGACTCCACTGGTAAAGATGCAACAAACCCGGTTGAAGATTCCAGGATCCCACTGTCTAGACACTTCTCAAGTCTTCTACAGAAGAAAAGTTAAATTCATAGTAACCTTTCCCTAAAGGAATAAGTTTCCAGTTATCAATTGGTTTCCAGAGCTTCAACAGCTTTTCTCAAAGTTCCTAAGAGGTAACAGGTTTGGAACCTTTAGTCAAAACCAAGTGTCCATGAAGGTTGTTTTTGTAGCTGTGGAGTCCCTGTTGGTACTCCTCCTCTGAAATTTTTATAGAAATAACATCTCCTTTAACATAAGGTTTGGGGAGTTGGCTCAAAGGGATGTTACACAAATTGGATAAAGCTTGGACAAAGGATTTGTGTATGATAGGGGGAGGTTGAGTAAAGGTGATAGGCCTTGGTGAATTGGAAGATGGGCAAAGGAAAGACCATTGACACACAGCGGCAGTGGCCACCATAGTTCCACAAGCAAAAAAATCGATATGTTGCTACAACTTGTGTATGTTGCTACAACACTTGGTATTGATTTCACAAGAATTTGAGGACAATTATAACTTGCAAGAATGTTGGTAACTAAAGAACATTGTTCCAAGTGTGACTATCATTCATATAGATTATTTTTATATTTTGGGGCAAGGGTTTTCTATTTATTTCATTTATTTTCTCTTAATAGTTATCATGTAAAAAGATTAATTTCTACTATTGTTGGCTTGGCTACTAAAATATTAGATTATGTGATGTGATTTGTGACGTGAGCGAAGCACAACACAAAAGAGTGAGGGATGGGAAAAAGAGAAAAAAATATTATGTTTAATGGAAAAATGAAAAGTCTCGAGAGAATAGAAAAGTCTCAAAGATTTGGATGAGTGAAGTATTTATACTTACAACTAAAAAGTCAAAAAAAATCTCACTGGAAGACCACTGGATTTTGTTACCCTCTATAAAAAAATCCTAATAGTATTGATTGAATACCATAAGATTTTTTTTAATATTGTTTAAAAATCTTGATTGAATACCATAAGACCTTTTAATTAAAAAAAGTATTTTAAATTCTTTTAAAATCCTAATCGAATACACCTAAATTATTCTTTGGATACATCCTTGACCAAATTGATGTCAATATTTACATGTTTGGTACTGTGTCACCCAACCTTATAAAATAAATGGAAAACACTAGAAGGGGGATTGAATAATGTGTATGTGAAAGTTTAAAAGCTTTTTTGAAAATGATTTAGCAAATGAGAGTTTAAAAGCAAGTTCAAAAACTTATCGTCCAAAGATGTAAACGTGAAGGAATGAGAAGGAAAGCATTAGAATAAGAATAAGAAAACTTGTTTTATACTAGTTCACTTAATCTTGAGCTACATCCAATTCTCCTTCAACCTTGATTACAACAAGTATTCTTTCCTCTGCCACTTTTGGTTTACAAGAATATTCTCTAGGCCACTTCTGACACTAACACAATCTCACCTTGAGACTATAAACACCCAAGTATTCTTTAGTCATAAAATCACTCCTGGCTTTCTCAAACAACAACTTTGAAAGATTTACATAGAAATCTATTCATAGAATGGGGATAAGCAAATATAGCACAAATAAAAATGACTTTGCTAAGCAAAGGATAGAGCTTTCTATATCAGAATGTATAAGGGATTTATCGTCCAAAGATGAGAGCTTTTCGCTGTTGGATTGAATTCATTCAACACTTCTATATTCTCTTCAAAGCTTTAATCTTGTATATATAGGCTTCAATGGAAGATGACCGTTGTGGGATGCGGACCTCCTTGATTTTCCCATTTAGACACAGCACATGTCTGCTTACTACATGTTAGCTTGTGGTAGAGAGAGAAAGACAAAAGGTATTGTCCTTTCTTTGAGCAATGTTCACCTTGTCTCCACTACTTGTACAATAATGGCTTGTGCAGAGCATATCCTTTTTGCTGATTGTGCTTTGTTCTACCTTAGAACACACTTTAAATTCAAATGATAAGATATTTTGTAAAGGCGAGGGAACAAAAGACAAATGAAACTTTTCAAAGAATCATCATCAAATATAACATACTCATACACATAGGTGTCCATCTTATGTCTGGACGAAAGAAGACTTAATGTAAATATATAAATTTAAGTGTAAGTTTTCTGTAGCCTATTGGACGAAATAAACATATAACACTTTGGATGCTAGTTTTTAATGAAAGCTTTGGACACAATTCATTCAATAATGCATTGGATGCATATTTCAACTTAGAAAATATTGGACTAAGTCTAATTTTGTCACACGCAAGTTCAGTTAAAACATTTTTCAGCATCTAAGCTATGAAATACAATACCTATACCATCCTTTGGACGCATGTTCTCCTATAACATTTAATGAACCTCATTAGTTCATCAAACTTTAATATCACTATTATCATAAAAACTATGAGATTTTGAGGGGTGATAATTGTTGTGATTACTTATTATAATTCATAACAATTATCTCACATTTTCCTTGTTTATTGCCATGTTTGCCCTTATTTTAGTTAGATTGTTCATATGCTTAGGAGTAACATTACAAAGTTGAATATTTAGGAAATTTATTAGTTTTTATGTTGTTTTGTAGAAGCTGAGAACACCTAGAAGAAGCATTTAAGAAGAAGTTTGGAAGTTGACACACGAACATGAAAACGAAATGGATCGCCTTGAAAACTTCAGATTTAGGAATTGATTTTAGTTTTCTTTTAGGGATGGATATTGATGCCATGTTCAAGAAAAATATGAGAAGGTAAGTGATAAGTCAAGGTTTGATCACCACAAGTTGCCTTGATAAGATCAGGTTTAGTTCTTTGCCCAAGAACCAAGGGAAGCTCTCATAAAAAGTAGAAAACTCATATTTCATTCAAACTCCACTTGCTTCAGAGCTACAAAGTTTCTCCTACTTATAGGCTAGGCTTCCTTCTAAAAGTTGCACTAAGGAATTAATTTCCATTAGGAAATTAATTCTCACTAAACAATTCACTAAGCCTTGAATTCCATTAAGCATTAAATTTCCACTAGATATCAAACCCCACTAACCACTATAATGGCTTAGGAAGCCTAAAAAACATAAAAACTAATCCAAAACATATCAAAAGTCATATGAACTTATTACATCAAATCAAAATACGAAAATTCATAGAAAAATAGAATTTTGGGTCTTAATTAATTCTTCAGCCCAAAACTAAGTAACTAGTCCAAAGAAGCTCCAGTTCACATATATGACAATCTTATGTTGGGCTAAAATTATCTTCAAGTTGCAAGCATGTGACAATCTTCAGATTGAGCTTAAATTTAGCTAGATCTTCTTTAGCTTGAACCTCTATGACCAAGCCTTGCAAAGCCTCTTTAACTCTTTTAGCTCTTGCTCTAGTCATTGGGCCTTGCAAAGGTTCTTTGAGATTGTTGGACCTATCATGGTTTCCATTAGAAGTTCTCTCACTTAGCGAGAGTGGAGTCGCTCAATGAGTGTGAAGATCTCAAAGGATGACAGGTGGCATTAAACATGGTTAAGCGAGAAGATCTATTCATTGATTATGGAGAAGAGACAAATGGAAGATTTTATGCCCATTTTGAGACACCTAATCGTTGAGAATATTCCAGCATCTCTCTAGGGTTTTGTGTTGTGCTCCACCTCACCAATTCTCATCTTCTTCATTCTTCTATTTTTGTAACCTCTCTTGAGCTTTAGGATACCTCTCATGACAATGAAAGACTAGTTTTCATTCTTATTGAGGGATTTGGTGTTGTAAGCTACTCTCATGTAATTATTTTCACTATTTATTCAATATTTTATGTTCAGTTTTAATATCTTTCTTCTATGTTTAATGCTTGTTTGTGGATTGATCACCCATATGAATAATTCTCTAGTTTAAATGTTATTGGAAAATGCTTTTAAAACTAAGAACTAATGATAGTATCAAATGAATGCTATATCTAGGGATGGAGTAATGTTTATTAGCCTTGGGTAACCTCTGTTTTGATGTTCAAGTTATTTGGCTTAACTTGCTAAGGGATTAGGAGTTAAGTTAAATAACTTAGACCCTTTCGCTTGAGGAATCATGGTTGGGGAAATATAGTAGGTTAAGGTAACACCATAATCAATATTGAGTAAAGAAATATTCTTAAAATTACTAGAGATGTTAGCTTAGTGATTCCAAACCCCCAACACCTTCATTATTTTGCACAAAAACCCTTTTCACACCAGCTGTTTGTTGTTTTGTTTCATTGTTTTTGTTCACTTAAATCTTTCTTTTTATTACCTTGAACTGAAATCTAATTTCTACACTTATAACCCTTAATTATTTTACCATTGTCTAAGTATAAATTTGCACAAATACGCTAATATAAGCAAGTCTTTGTGGAGATGATCTCATACTTTATCAAAAATACTACACTGATTGGTATGTTTGTTAACGATGTAACAAGGGATTAAACATCTTCCATGTCTTTGGTTCTAACACATTGGACGTGGGTTAAGGATATTTAGGAGAAGCAAATTATACTTGTTTCTACGTTATTTGACGTGAATTTAAGAGAGAACGTTGATCAACATATCATATCCAAACACATACTTTATCTATTTTTTCCTAGAAGAAAAAAAACATTTTTATATAAAGAAAACAAGTTGATAAATAAGATTAACTTTTTGTTCTACTACCTAAAGATAAACTTTTTGTTCATTAAATAGATAAGTAGCTTGTGAACAACTATATAACTTAGTGAGATTATCCTATTATGGTAAATTTATCTTAAATTACAAAAAAACTCCTCGTATTTATAAATAAATAAATAAATAATATTACCCTATAAAATATTTATCTATTTTAAATTTTCCCTTCTCATTTAGTCTCCTTTGCAACAACCACTTAAAAAAATGTTAGTTCATTAAATAAATTTTGTACCTCAAGAGATTAGTTTCTCTTCTTGATTGAGAGATATCCTAGACACTTTTTCTTCTTCTTTTTCTTCTTCTTCTTCTTCTTCTTCTTATTTTAATGTAATGATTGAGTATCAAATAATTTAAAATTTATATAAGATTTTATAGAAATGATCTATATGATAAGAACTTTCAATATAATGGTAGATTTTGTGTTAAAATTGTCTAATAACTGTGTAATTTGATTCATCATTTATATGCATGTATAACTCAAGTATCAAAATTATTTTAATTAGTTTTAATATGTATAATTTGATCAAACCTCTATATGCATGTGTAGTCATATATATAATACTCGAGTGATCAAATTTATTTAATTAATTTTAGTTTTAATCATCTACTTCAATTATATATATGTTAATATTTGTTCTACTTACATTCTCATCTCTCATTGATATATTTTGCTGTGTGTTCATGCGCGTATCTGCATGAGTGTGTATGTGCGTGTGTTACCTATATTTCATTTGATTTTTGAGAATTTGATTATTAAGGAAGAAATATTCATTTGGTATTTGATAATTCGACTATTAAGGAAGAAATTAAATGAAAAAAAAATATATTAACCATGCTAAAGTTCACAAGATAAGATTACATCTGATAGAACTTTATATATACATATTTTACAAATGAAATGACTAATAGAACTTTCATACAAACAAATACTACATGCATAATATGTTTAAAACTTATAACCCAATAAAAACTATATATTAATTACCGTAAAGGTACTACTTTTTTCTTTTGACAGCACAGATTGAGGTACTAATTATGCACATGATATTTTTTTATTATCAAAAAGACAAATTTTATTAAAAGAATACAAGGAGGATTTTAACCGATACACATACATCAAATCCCTGCCTTAACAAAGTCTATTTGCTACGACATTGTTTCAAGCATTTTAAAGGACAAGCATACCAATCATAACAAATAAAATATCCCGTTTTAAACCTAGCACAGCATCGGTTCTTATTGAAAAGAAACCACACGTTAAACATTTTCTTTCATTATATATATATATATATATAAATTTATTTTTATTTTAATTAATTAATTAAACTTTAGTACAATCCGCAGGAGCAAAAGAAACTTTCTTCCCTTCGAGATCGTACTCCACTTGAAAATCAAACTGTGCAAAGCTTCCAAAGATGGAAATCTCAGAGCTAATCCCCATTACTGAGCTGGGCACCACCGTCAAGCAAACCATGTTCCTATCTTCCAAAAAAACAAGAAGGTTCTCAGGCCTCAGTGCAACACTAGCTCCGGTAAATTGAAACGCAATATCAGGGAAAGCCAAGTTGGCACGATATGGAAAGCAAAACTTGAGTGGGAACGGAAGATCTTGTTGGGCCAACTCAACACCAAGGGTTTCTTGCAATGAAGCCACAAGATTATAGTAAAAGGTCTGTTCAAGATAGGTCAACACCGTGCCCGAGTCAATGATTATGTTGCCATCGGTTCGACCCGTTGGCACCACCTTTTGTCCAATGGTGACGGATTCGAGGTTGAGGAAGTAAAAGGAAGGCAAAGAGGGTTTGATTATGAGGGGAGTGGACACAACCCCATTTGTTGTTATCATTGCTTCGCTCCCAAATTTCAATTTGCTAGTGGAAGTTGAAGAGAAAGGAAGCAAACAATAGGAGAATTTGTGACCAATTTGAGGTCCTAGTTGTGAAATTAAGGACAATGGTCCTGCCCCAAGACCCACTAGACCCGTGACTTTGCTGCTACTAAAAACTGTGAAATTATTGTACATTCCACACCCAAAAATAGAGTTAGGAAATGAAACGGTTTGTGCACCACCCGTGGAATCAAAACTTAGGGTTTCGGTGCCCACTAATCCAAAGGAGAATGATTCGTCACCGTAATGGTATTCATATATGCACTGACCTACTTTTCCACATACACGTTGGCGAGGTGGGACTAATGAGCAAGGTTGTGAGTCACATGTGGCATGCTTGAACGTGGAAGATTTGAGTGGTTCAAACAATGGGGTGTCTTGGGGGAAACAACTTTGGCAAGGGGAACATTGTACCCAAATGAGATCACTCCCTGAGACTGCTATAGCAAGCCTTTCCACGGGAGGGGTACCAATGTAAAATCTCATGAGGTATTCACCTTTGTCTGGAATTAGAAGAGATTCGGGTAATTTGTTTTCATCAAGGAAGTGGGAAACTCGGTTTAATCGAGCAATGGAGCGTAAGACAGCGTTTGTGATGCGCTCTGATGGGGTGAGTGAAGGGTCGTAAAAGGGTGACAATGGTGAGTCGCGGTGGATAAGGTCGATGGTGAAGCCCTTTAGGCCTTCACTGGCTTCTCTAGAGGATATAGAAGAAAGTGAGTATAAGGCTAAAGACAAGAACACCAAAGGATGCATGTTGAGGAAATGTAGATTCAGAGAAGTAATAATGGATAGAGGGGGAGCATGTTGAAGTACCTCTATTTATAGTCTTTTGAGTTTTGCATGAGTTATTTCTCCATGTCTGGTTTGGGCAAAGTCAAGTTGTGCGTGAAGTGGTTTTCTGTTTAACAAAGAGGCCTAATGAAAAATTGTTTAATAATTATGGGAAATGGTTTTCGGTCTCAACATGGGGACAATGAAGAAATTAATTGTTCAATAATCATGAGAGATGCATCGTTCTCTGTCTCAAAGGGTTATATAGTTTTGTTTTACGGTATTTAAGAGTGAGGTAAATTTTTTTTTCAAGGAGTGACGTTAGTTATATGTATACATTTTGCATTAGATTTTTATACCGTGTTTTTTAATTTTTTTGATCAAAAGATTTTTATACCGTGTTAGTACAACATAATCGAGCTTAACAACATTTAAAAAATGTTACTAAATTAAGAAAAATGTTACTAATTAATGTAATTAAAACATTTTTACAAGTTTAGAATAAACTTCGTATTGCTCAATGGTTTTAGTAACATTTTAACATATCAATCATTTTAACCAAGGAGGTCTAATTTTAACATATCAATCAAAATCAGGGTCGGAGGTATTTGGCGACTTGGGGCATTGGCCTCCTAACTTTTTTTCTCTTTCTAATTTATATTTGTTAATATATATAATATTTTAAAAATAATTATTACTTGTTTAGGAATTTAATTGTAGAAATAATAGCATTTAAGTGTTGTTTATTTATTTATTATTTTTGATAAAATATTTTATTATCTTTTTACAGTTTTTATTGTGAAGATAATAAGATTTTTTTTCCTTTTTTTTTTTTATAAAAATCTATTATCTCCCTTTCTATAGTATTTATTGTAGAGATAATTATATTTTTTTTGCTTTTTAGATAAAATATTTTAGTATTACTAATTTCTATTTTCTAATAGTCTTTTCTTTTTATAATTTATTTTTGTTATTTTAAAAACTATAAATGATTACATTAACAATCTAATAACTTTATTTGTGTTCCTTTTATATTGATTTGATTATAATTGATTTGAGAATTAAAAGTTGTTTATTATTAACCTTTGCTTACGGGGTGAAGTTACTAACATAATACATAAGAAATAGACAACTTAAAATTGATTTGAGAATTAAAAGTTATTTATTATTAACCTTTGCTAATAGGGTGAAGTTACTAAAATATTATATAAGAAATAAACAACTTAAAAACCTTGAGACACACCAAGCAATATTCTATTTTTTATCACTATTTTTTAAAAGCTTTTGTTTATTTTCTCTCCTCTTTTTTCTTGCATTTGTTTATGAGGCTCATGTGCTTCTAGCTCTGAGTGCACAGGTCAAGACACATCATTGTGCAAACATTATGAAAACAAAGCATATATTATGTTGTAGGACGAGGACGGAAGAGTCACCCATACTTCTATGTTTTTTAGAGGACGATGGCCTTCCTCAGGGATCCGATCTTTCGCCTCACGATATAGACCCTTAAGGTTCGATGGATGCATGATCACCTCTTCGAGGAGGACACATTCTGCGATGACATATGCTTTATCCAACTACTAGGTATTTCGAACCATAAAAAGGGTAGTTTCGGTGGGCCGAGTTCATTACGGTCCCAAAAACCTTAAGGCACACTAACGTGGATTATCTATACAATTATCTCCATATTAGTGATTTAGCCGGGATTAGTCAAAATAGTAAACATAAATAAGGCCATGGATCTGATGGCTTATTAAGGTATGTATAAAAAAGAGTTAGATTCTCAAGGTAAACCAACTATTCATTATCATTTATTACACTCATCACTAGGTAGTTCTGATATCTGACTTGAGCGTCAGAATATCTTTTGCAGGTACCCCACCTCCCAAAAATTTGGAGACCAGAGGAGTCATAAACTAGTAAAGGACATTAGGAAGCAAGAGATTACCTTCGTACCTTCATACAGGTACAAATATATTTTGTGTGTGTGTGTGTGTGTGCATATGCGTGCGTGCTTGAGTGTGTACGTGCGTGTGTGTGTTACCTATATTTCATTTGGTTTTTGAGAATTTGATTATTAGGGAAGAAATATTCATTTGGTATTTTAGAATTCAATTATTAAGGAAGAAATGAAATGAAATCAAAATATATTAACCATGCTAAAGTTCACAAGATAAGATTACATTTGATTGGAAATGTGTACTCTAGGGGTGGGCACGGGTCAGATTGGATCAGATTCGTGACATTTTTTATGTGATCTGATCAATTATAATTGGATCGATTTGGATCGAATTTTGCCTATTTTAAGTTTGCAATCCGATCCGAACCAATCCGATTATAATCGGATTGAATCAAATCAGGCCATCGATTTTATTATTAAAATGATAAAACATATAAAAATTAAAAAGAATTAGGAAAGTGATTATGATAGTATTTAATTTAATACATTTAACACAAACTTTTTTAACTACTAATCTAATATGAAACTTGTTGCATTCCAAGTTAAAAATTAAACCATGTCTTATATTATAATCACAATAATCATTGATCAGTAACCTTAAAAGGAAAAAAAATACAATTAAATTGGGTTGGGCTAAAAAGCACAAACTCTAAAGGTTAAAAAAATATTAAAAACAATAAAATATAGTTAGTAATCGGGTGGATCAGATCAGATAAGATTTTCAAAAGTGAAATTCGAGATCCGATCCGAATTCATCGGATTTGCAATTTTTCAATTCGATCTAAACCAATGATCTAAATGAATATGAATTTTCCGGTTTGGATCGGTTTGGATTCACCGAGTTATCGAATTAATCCGAATTTGTGGTCATCCCTATGTACACTCCAAAATCAGTGACCAAAAAGCAATTTTCATCATTAATTTTTTTTATTTGTTGTACATGAACACATATTGTATACATTATATACAAATTTTACAAATGAAATAATGATCAGTAGAACTTTCATACAAACAAATAATACGTGCATAATATATTTAAAACTTATAACTAAATAAAAACTATATTTAAAACTTATATCATTAAATGTGGGCTTTCTTTTGGCAGTTGGTGTTCCTATCCTATGCAGTGTATTAAGGACTCGGTTTAATTTTCGCTGTGTACTGATGTTTTCCTTCTGCTGGGTCACATTTCGTGGCCATTCGTTTTTGCCTTTAAAAAAAAAATAAAAACTATATATTACCGTATTTGAGGTAATAATTATGCAAAAGATATATATATATATATATATATATATATATATATATATATATATATATATATATATATATATATATATATATATATATAGAGGACTATGCACTGACAGTGTAAAATAATTTTACACTGTCATCCAATCATAACTCACCATATATGATAAATTTGTTGACTTTTATAAAATTATCTTAAAATTTATATTAATGGTGATTTGTGATTGGATGACTATATAAAATTATTTTACACTATCAGTACATCACCATTAAACTCATATATATATATATATATATATATATATATATATATATATATATATCAAAAAGACAAAATTTATTAAAAGAATACTAGGAGTATTTTAACCAGTATACATACATATAAAATCCCAGCCTTAACAAAGTTTATTTGCTACAACATTGTTTCAAGCATTTTAAAGGACAAGCACGCCAATCTTAAGAAAATAAAACATCCCCAATCAAATCTAGCACTGAATCGGTTCTTATTGAAAACAAACCACAAGTTAAACATTTTATTTTCTTCTATATATATATATAATTTACTTTTTATTTTAATTAATTAATTAAACTTTAGTACAATCCGTAGGAGCAAAAGAAACTTTCTTCCCTTCGAGATCGTACCCCACTTGATAATCAAACTGTGCTATATTTCCAAAGATGGAAATTCCACTTATTGAGCTGGGTACCACGGCCAAGCAAATCATGTTGCTATCTTGGAACTTAATAAAAAGGTTTTTAGGTCTCAGTGCAACACTAGCTCCGGTAAATTGAAACGTAATAGCAGGAACAGCGATATTGGCACGATATGGAAAGCAAAACTTGAATGGCAACGGAAGATCTTGCGCTAACTCAACACCAAGGGCTTCTTGCAACGAAGCCACAAAATTGTAGTAAAAGGTTTCTTCAAGATAGGTCAACACCGTGCCCGAGTCAATGATTATGTTGCCATCGGTTCGACCCGTTGGCACCACCTTTTGTCCAATGGTGACGGATTCGAGGTTGAGGAAGTAAAAGGAAGGAAAAGAGGGTTTGATTATGAGGGGAGTGGACACAACCCCATTTGTTGTTATGATCGCTTCACTCCCAAATTTCAATTTGCTAGTGGAGGTTGAAGAGAAAGGAAGCAAACAATAGGAGAATTTGTAACCAATTTGAGCTCCTAGTTGTGAAATTAAGGACAATGGTCCTGCCCCAAGACCCACTAGACCCGTGACTTTGTCACTTGTGCGAAATGTAAAATTATTGTACACTCCACACCCGAAAATAGAGTTAGCAAATGAAACGGTTTCTACACCACCCGTGGAACCAAAACCTAGGGTTTCAGTGCCCACTACTCCAACGGTGAATGAATTGTCACCGTATTGGTATTCATATATGCACTGACCTACTTTTCCACATACACGTTGGCGAGGTGGGACTAATGAGCAAGGTTGTGAGTCACATGTCGCATGCTTGAACGTGGAAGATTTGAGTGGTTCAAACAATGGGGTGTCTTGGGGGAAACAACTTTGGCAAGGGGAACATTGTACCCAAATGAGATCACTCCCTGTGTCTGCTATAGCAAGCCTTTCCACTGGAGGTGTACCAATGTAAAATCTCATTAGGTATTCACCGTTGTCTGGGATTAGAAGAGATTCGGGTAGTTTGTTTTCGTCTAGAATGTGGGAAACTCGGTTTAACCGCGAAATGGAGCGCAAGGCAGCGTTTATGATGCGCTCTGATGGGGTGAGTGAAGGGTTGTAAAAGGGTGACAATGGCGAGTCCCGGTGGATAAGGTCGATGCTGAAGCCCCTTAGGCCTTCACTGGCTTCTCTAGAGGGTATAGAAGAAAGTGAAAATAAGGCTAAAAACATGAACAAGATATGATGCATGTTGAGGAAATGTAGATTCAAAGAAGTAATAAGGGATAGGGGAGCACGTTGAAGTGGCTCTATTTATAGATTTCTGAGTTTTGCATTGAGTTATTTCTCCATGTTTGGTTGAGGCCAAGTCAACTTGTGCAAGAAATGGTTTTATGTCTCAACAAAGAGGCCAAATAAGAAATTGTTTAATATATGAGAAATGGTTTTCGGTCTCAACATGGGGACAATGAAGAATTAATTGTTCAATAATCATGAGAGATGCATCGTTCCCAGTCTCAAAAGGTTATATAGTTTTGTTTTTGTTTTTTTTTTTTATCAGCAAAAATTTGTATTTACTAGGTACTAGGAGTACCTGAATCCATGTACAAGTAGCAAAATAAGAAACAGCCACAGTAGAGGGTAATTCTACATTTATAATAGAGCTCACTATAAATATAAAATATAAGAGGTTATATAGTTTTGTAATTTTACTGTATTTAAGAGTGAGGTTAGGTTTTATTTTTTTAAGGAGTGAGGTCAGTTTTTTTTTTAAGATAGGAGTGAGGTTAATTAGTTTTTTTTTTTTTGAGGTTAGTTATATGTATATATTTTGCATTAGATTTTTATACCTTGTTTTTTTTTTTGCTGAATAGATTTTTATACCTTGTTACTACAATATAATTGAGCTTAACAACTTTTAAAAAATGTCACTAAATTAACGAAAATGCTACAAAATATTATTAAAATATTTTTACAAATTAATTTTGTATTTAAGTTCATATTGCTAAATGGTTTTAGTAACTTTTTGACATGTTAATTATAATATTTTATAAATATTACCAATTAACATATGTATTATTATTATTATTATTATTATTATTATTATTATTATTATTATTATTTAGTGCCGAAGTTATTTTCTCCTCAGTTGGACAACTAAAATTTAATCAAGAACTTGATAATAATTGTTTTCCCTTTGTACTTAGAACTTGTTTGGGAACATAAAATTTAAGCTGTTTTTCAATAATTTAAGTTGTTTTAAAAAAAAAAGCAAGATGTTTGGGAACTTTGCTTAAATTTGAAAAAAGCTTTTTTTATGAAAAAATAAGTTATTTTTATGAAGCTGAAGATTTGTAACTTATGATTATTTTTTAACAGCTTTTTTTCCCTTTCAATTATTTACATTCTCTTTTACTCTATAAAAGCTGATTTTTTTGTATCCAAACAAAATTAATTATTTTTAGACTACTTTTCAGCAAACTTACCCAAATAAAAATTGATTTTGATTATAATCGATTATACATATAATCGATTATTAAAATAATATAATTTTCGCAGCTATCCCAAACACACTCTTAAAAGAAAAGGGAAAAGCGGTTCTACAATGAAATGTAATGTAAGTGTCCTACCGAAAGGCTTTGGATTCTTTCAAACTTTTTAAGAATAAATAATGCATGCACTGATGTAAAGCATTTTCACATTATTATTAAATTATTGGCATGTTGACTTTTATAATAGTCATATCAACAATAATTTTTGATAGGTTTACAATGTAAATTACATCAACAGATCATGGAAATTAAATTCTTGTTTTAATCCATGTGATGTAAGTGTTAATAATGTGGCTTATTTGAGTTCAAAAAAAAAAAAACTAATGTAGCTTATTTGGTGAAGGTTTAATTACTCATTGAGTCTATAGCTGTACAAATTTTATCTTTTAGCCCCTATATATAGTTTTATACTGTCATCCAATCATAAATCACTGTTGATATGACTTTTAAGATAATTTTATAAAAGTCAACAAACTTATCATACATGGTGGTTTGTGATTTAATGACAATGTAAAACTATTTTATTTACACTGTCAATCCATAACCTTTTTTCTCTATCATTTTTAATTTCTTTTAGTTCCTATACATACCATTTTTAATGTTTTTTAGTCCCTACCATTTAAACTCACAAGGACAAAAAAGAGATTAAAAATAATATATATAAGGATAAAAATGGATAATTTTTAAGTATATGAACTAAAAAGTAAAGTTTGATGAATAAGGAAGAATAAAATAGTAAATGTGTTAATGTTGGTACACGATTCCAGTGGCTTCCTTACAAGGACATGGACTGTACAATCATACTAGAAGATATAAAATCTAGTCTCATAAGAACCAAGCCAAACTTTCTTATGGTTGGGTGTGGAAGATAGGAACATAATTTCTTGGTGAGGAGGGAGAAAGTGTGTCAGCCACTGGTTCCTAAAAACCATAAAATAGTATAACTTAAAAATAGTACAATGTATTCAAAATATATTCCAAGAACATTGTTTATTGTAAAAAAAAAAAAAAGATTATTATTGAAAATCAAATTACATTAGTATAACTTATACCCATTATTATATCATCAATAATTTATATAAAACGTTACTACCTCTGGTCTTAATTATAAACAATATAGGAAAAATCATCAATATCAAGGAAAGTAATTATTACAATTTTTTTAATTAATTATGTCATAAATTTAATTTTTACTCCAAAAACACCATTTGCTTTAAGTAGTTGTCATAGTGCATAGGGAATAGAATAAACAATAAAGTAAGGGTACAAAAGAAATTTGCTTTAAAAACTAGTGATTGTTGCTTATAATTAAGACCAAAGAAAAAGTAAATTTGTTGCTTATAATTAAGACCAGAGATAGTATAATATAATAGTTGATGTAAATGTAAATAGATAAATTAGATAGATTAATTTTCAATAATGATATATAGACATTTCTCCATTACAAATACTTTATTAACACCTATCATTTCTCTCTACCTTTCTTCCTATCACATCATATGTCTATCATTCTTATACTTATCTCTCTTCAATCTCAATCTCTTTCTAGATGTTAAACAACATGGAGGTGTCATGCATCATCATTTCCTAATTTTTGGTACAGTCAGCTGGAGCAAAAGACACTCTTTTCCCTTTGAGATCATACTCCACTTGAAAACCAACCTGTGCCAAATTTCCAAAGATGGCCAATCGTTTTGCATAGTTGTTGGGTAGTACCGCCAAGCAAAGCATGTTCATGTCATCGAACCTGAAAAAAAGGTTCTTAGGGCTCAAAAAAACCCTAGTGCCGGTAAATTGAAACACAATTTCAGGAAAAGTTATATTATCAAGCGCTTGATGTGGAAGACAAAAGTTGAATGGGTGTGGAATATCATCCTTTGTCTCAGAAGCACCAAGGACTTCTCGCAACAAAGTTACAAAATTTTGGTAAAAGGTTGGTTCAAGATATGTCAACACTGTCCCCATATCAATGATTATGTTGCCATTAGTATGATCAGTTGTTCGCACTCGCACCGTCTTTTGTCCAATAGTGACGCCTACAAGATGGAGGAAGTAAAAGGAAGGATAAAATGGGTCGATTATGAGGGGAGTTGAGACAACCCCAGTTCCAGTTATTGTTGCTTCGTTACCAAATTTCAATTTGGTAATAGAGTTTGAAGAGAAAGGAAGCAAACAATATGAGAATTTGCGACCGATTTGGTCACCTAGTTGTGATACTAGTGACAATTGCCCCGCTCCAAGACCCACTATTCCTGTGACTTTGTCGCTAATTTGATGCAAGAACTCGTTTTTCCATCCACATCCGAAGATAGTCTTAGGAAATGTAACGGTTTGGGACCCCAAATGAATGGATTCAGTACCCAATACTCCACTGGTGTATGATCCGTCACCATAATCATTTGAATACAAGCACAAATCTGAAAGTAATGAACAATAATGATATATACGGGATGATGTGCACGGTTCCGATTCACATGACAAATTTGTGAACGTGGAAGATTTGTGTGGCTCAAACAAAGGGGTGTCTTGGGGAAAACATGTTTGACAAGGGGAACATTGTACCCAAATAAGATCACTCCCTGTGTCTGCTATAGCAAGTCTTTCCACAGGAGGGGTACCAATGTAGAATCTCATGAGATATTCTCCGTGGTCTGGAATTCTAACAGATTCGAGTGTTTTTCTTTCATTGAGATCAGAGGGGGAAGCTCGATTTAATCGAGAAATGGAGCGCAACGCAGCGTTCTTGATGCGCTCTGATGGGGTGAGTGAAGGGTTGTAAAAGGGTGACAATGGTGAGTCGCGATGAATAAGATCAACGCTGAAGCCGCTTAGGCTTTTGCTGGCTTCAGCCAATGATGCAGTAGAAAATGATGAGTATAAGGCTAAAGACAAGAACATGAAAGGATGCATGTTGAGGAAATAGAGATTCAAAGAATTAGTAAAGGGTAGAGGAGGGAGCACGTTGAAATGCCTCTATTTATTGATTTTTGAGTTTTGCATGAGTTATTTCTCCATGTCTGGATGGGGCCAAAGCAAGTCAACTTTTGCGAGAAGTGGTTTTCTGTCTCAACAAAGAGGCCTAATGTGAAATTGTTTAATAATTATGGGAAATGGTCTTCGGTCTGAACATGGGGACAATGAAAAATTGTTAAATAATCAATGGAGATGCATCGTTTTCAGTCTCAAAAGGTTATATATATAATTTTGTTTTATGGTATTTAAGATTGAGGTTAGTTATTATATGGATACATTTTGCATACGATTTTTTTTTTTACCTACTACAACATCATTGAGCTTATTAACATTTAAAAAATTAATGTTTTTAAAGTTAAGAACAATGTTACTACCTCTGTTCCTATTTATAAAGATCCAAATTTAAAATGGTGCTTGTTCCTTTTTATAAAACCCAATTCATAATGTCTCATGCATTAATTATTTTTAGATTAAAATATCCCTAATTAATTAAGAGAGAGGTTATATTGATAAACATTTGAAAGAGAAAAAAGAGTATTAATAACAATGAAATTTTTGGAAAAACATATAAATTTAAGACAAATTTATTGGTATAAATTAAATTAACCACTTTTCTTAATCTTGGTGAATTAGGTATTTGGGTCTTATAAATAGGAACAGAGGTAGTACTATTTAATTGTAATTAACATTTATACAAATGTAGTATAAAATCTATGTTGCCAATTAACATTTTATAAATATTACCAAATAACATGTATTATTACTAATTAACATTTTATAAATATTACCAAATAACATGTATTATTATTATTATTATTATTATTATTATTATTTAGTGCTAGAGTATTCTCGCCTCAATTAAAATTTAATCAAGAACTTGATAATAATTGTTTTTCCTTTGTGCTTAAATGGAAAGGGAAAAGCGGTTCTATCAAGAAACGTAATGTAGTGTCCTACCGAAAGGCTTTAAAATCTCTTAAACTCTTTAAGAATAAATTGTATCTGCATTGATGTTGAAACGTAATTTTACACTATCATCAAATCATAAATTAATAAATATGGTAAGTTTATTAACTTCCACAAAATAACAACTATCTTATAATTATATCATTTAATGATAATTTTTTATTGTTTTACAGTGTAAAATTTTTATACTAACAACTTATAAAAATTAAACTCTTTGTTTGAATCCATTGTGATGTAGGTGTTAACATGTGGCTTATTTGTTGAATTAGGTAGAAGAGAATAGTAAATTAATCCGTGTTAGTGTTATACAGGTCCAGTGGCAACCTTACAAGGATATGGACTTCAGTCATACAAGAAGATATAAAAGCTAGCTAGTCTGATTTTACAAGCATCTAGGACTACACTATTGTGTTTTGACATCGCAGAAAGGCATATTCCTGATAGTTGCTTTAGGAAATTTGGCATGCATCAAACTGTTCCAAAAGAAGTGGAACAATGAAATGAAAGAGTCATATAATTTTCTACTTAGCTAGACATAGTGACCCAGAAAGATCAGGAAGTATAGGACCTTTAATTTATACAATTCTATAAAGGTGCATTAGGTATCTCCAATTACAGTTAACATTTTAACCTTCAAATTCACTTCAGTAAAACTTAATTAAAATAATTCCATCAAAATTTATTTTAGCATTTTTTAAGTCGTAATGCAACTATCATAGTGCTAATTCTATCATATCGCTAATAATACCTTCGTATGCTAAAGTTGGTTGTCTACCTAGCTAAGTTGCTGCCTACCTAAGTTGGATCAATTTCTGCATACCGAGTGATAACTAAAAGACAAATAATCTCATTAAGTTATGGAAATCCTATAATTGTATTTCATTTTAATTCCTTTCAAAATACAATTAGGCCTTAGATGAAAGCACTTAAAATTTCAAATCAAGGATTTTCAGGCTATAACTTTACCTTCCTCATTGCATAAAGTGTGTTTGTGTACTAGTTGCCCTCAATGCAACTAGCTTTTAAAATAAAGTTTCCCTCTTGTTATTTTTGATTTTTTGCCTTAGAAAACCAAATTTTAACGTTGAACGTGGTTTGGATGGATTTTCAAACACACACATAGTCTACTTACCGCATGTTTGTTTCATCGTTTACACAATTTTTTTGTGCATCTACAGGAAGTAAGAAAGTATAGCTTTCTTTTTTTTATTCATAGAAATTGAATTTAAGTATCAAAGAGTATATAACAATTCATGCAAAATGTTCAACTAACTAATCTAAACTCCCTTTATGAAAAGTATATCTTTAGCATGATAGAATTAATTTAAAGTGGCTTAATTTTTTAATGATACGTGCATATTGGAAGACTTTCCTACAAACACTCAATAGTTCGGCTGGGAGACTCTCTAATTCCCTTTTTATTTGCGCCTGGACAATTTCTGATATCTTAACTTCACTTTTTTACTTAATGTGACATTTGTTTAGTTCCTAAATTTACTAACCAATCCCCCTTTAATTGGCCTTTAAGTCCTTACACTAACCTGAGTTTATCTTACTTGTTCCTACCATTCATAATTGTTCTCTTATTAGTATCAAGTTGTTTTGGTATAACTTCAGAGGTTCTTCTCATCTACCGGTGCTCATTATTACTCTTCCAAAGTCCTAACCAATGCTCAATGAAAACCTCATATTTATAACCCTTTTTTTTTTTTTTGTCAATATGACTTTGTTGCATAGTGTCGCAACGTGGGTCGCGGCAGGATGACAAAAAAGAAAATATAAAAAACAGAGGAGTCGCCACCATTTATTAAGAAAAACTATGGAAAAATCTTTAAAAGAAAAATGGTCTCGAAACCAAATTTTGGATTTGGGAGTCAATTACGCGTCGGGAAGTTGTTAGCACCCTACGACATCTGTCCTAAGATGGTTACTTCTAATTAAATGTGCAAAATTTGAATAACTTTAAAATTATTTGTTTTACCCCTCAAAATGTACAAGAATATTTTTGGATATTTTATTTATTATTATGTGAATTATTATTATAAAAAAGGGAAGTTTATTATTATAAAAAAGATTATTATTTTGTTTTTTTGTCTTTTCAAATTATATTTTTTTTATCTTTTTAGTTCGACAGTAGTGGCCCCCTGCTCCTACGTATCTCCAGGTGCAATGGAGAATTTAGAGTTACGTAGTTTTTTGTAAAAAATATTTGTGTGTTGATGTTTCTTTTATCATTTTTATCTTTTTAATTTTATGTTTTTAAAAGTTTTCATGATAACCAAATTAAAAGTACATTTAAAGTGATTATCATTAACTTTTAATGGCTTTTGCAATAACCAAATCAGAAGTGCATCCATAGTGGTTATTCTAAACCTTTATATATATTTTTATTTTTAACTTAAAAGCTTTCATAATAACCAAATCAGAAGTATATTTAAAGTGATTATCATCAACTTTTAATGACTTTTGCAATAATCAAATTAGAAGTACATCTAAAGTGACTATTACTAAACCTTTATATATTTTTTTATTAATGTTTTTTTTGTTAATGTTATTTATTATAAGTGTGAAGTCTTTTATTTTAATATGGTTTCGATAATATTTTTGTTATTATTATTTTTTGTTTCTAAAAAAAAGCACTTATTAGTGCACGCACACACGATTCCAAAGCTTTCTGAAAATCCCTTTTTTTACTTTAAGGAACCTGTTTTAGTAATTAGGCACACAAAATATGATAAAGAAAACATTCAATCAGTATTTAGGGTAATGAAATAAAATAACAATAAAATAAGATAATAACATTCATTTACGTCAAATGGCATATATCACTATAATTATGTACACCTAATCTAAGATAAAAAGTAAACATAATAATCAAAAAGAAAAAGAAAAGGTGATACGAGAAGGAAAGAATATTAGAGTATAATGTAATAGATGTAGTTATTCAACTGCAACTAATATAGCTAGTTTAGAAAACTGTTAAGTCAGTTAGTGAGTTTGTTATACAGCTGTCATGAAGTCAGTTATGTGTATAATGACACCTTTGTAACCCTCTGTCATGCGTGTGTGAGAAAAATAATACACCTGATATTTTCTTTCTCATTTTTTCTCTTTCTCTCTGAAACTCTAATATGGTATCATAGAGCACGGTCAAAATCGATCATGGCCATTCTTCCCACCTCTTCCACTCCTCCAACCTTTTCTCATTCAATTTCGGAAAAACTCGATGATTCAAACTTTCTTCTATAGCAGCAACAAGTCGAACCAGTCATCAAGTCTCACCGACTTCAACGTTTTGTGGTTAATCCTTCGATTCCACCGCGTTTTCTCACTGAAGCAAATCGCGAAGCTAGAAATGAAAACTCTGCATATTTGGCTTGGGAACAGCAAGATCAACTTCTGATGACATGGCTTCAATCGACACTTTCTTTGTCGTTCTTGTCTCGTGTACTTGGATCTATTCATTCTTATCAAATTTGGGAGAAAATTCACGATTATTTTCACAAGCAAACTAGTGCCAAAGCTCGACAACTTCGAACTGAGTTGCGAGCTACAAATCTTGATGATAAATCGGTGCGTGAGTTCTTACTTCGAGTCAAAGCTCTCGTTGATGCTCTCGCTTCTGTCGGTGAACCTGTTTCCTCTCAAGAACATGTAGATGTGATTCTTGAAGGCCTTCCGCAAGAGTTTAGCCCTGTCATCTCTATTATTGAAGGTCGATTTGAACCATTATTGATTGAAGAAATTGAAGCGTTGCTTCCCGCGCATGAATCGGTTCTTCAAAAGTTTCGTAAGAAACTTCTCTTTGAATCGAATCCCTCAATTAATTTGACGCAAGCGACAACAAACCCTAACTCCTCTCAATTTCCAACCTCTGAGATTGCAACGATGCACAAATCATCACAACTGTCTGAGTCGGATAACTTTTCCCCTCACTCTCATGGCGGTTTCGGCCGTGGAAGTGGCTTTGGCCGTGGTGGCCGGCGCGGAGGAGGTCGAGGCCGCAGAGGTCATTTTTCAAATGTCCAGTGTCAAGTATGTCTCAAATTTGGACATACTGCAGCTTTTGTTATTATAGGTTTGATCAGTATTATCAACCAAATCCTTCGCTCACTCTTCATGAAGCTTCTGGTCAACTGTTTTCTCATAATCCTCCACCTCAACATCACCAAATGTATCAGTCTTCCTCTTAGACTACTTCAAGACAGTACAATGGTTATCGTCCTAATAATGTTTGGACAAATACTTCTCAAAGACCAATGAATACTAATCAGTATCAGAATCTTTCTAGTGCCTCAATGGTGCCGAGTGCTATGCTAACCAATACTGGTTCTCAGTCCAACTTTTCTTCAACTTGGATTCCAGACTCAGGAGCTTCCTTTCATGTAACAGCAGAGTCATAGAACATTCAGCAACAGGGACCTTTTGAAGGACCTGACCAAATTTTTGTCGGCAATGGCCAAGGTTTGCGAATTCACTCCTCTGGTTCATCCAAATTTATTTCTCCCTATAATTCCAAAGTTACTTTTTCTCTTAATCATTTGTTGCATGTGCCTTCTATAACAAAGAATTTAATTAGTGTTAGCAAATTTGCTAGTGATAATGGTGTATACTTTGAGTTTCATCCAAATTCTTGTGTTGTCAAATCACAGGGATCCAATGAAGTTTTACTACAAGGTTGTGTTGGCCCTGATGGTCTTTACTGCCTCCTAAACCTCAAGCTATGCAGTGCTCCTGCTACTGGTTTACCTTCCTGTTTTGTTTCCAATGTTTTCTGATGTTTCTAGTTCTGAGCATTCTGTTTCTAGTCTAGAATATTCTGATGTAAATACCTGTAATAAGTCTAGCACTCTTTGGCATGCTAGACTTGGACATCCCAATCTTCATGTTCTTAAACTTGTCCTACAACACTGTAATATACCAGTTATCAATAAAAATGTTGTTGATTTTTGTTCTGCATGTTGTGCTGGAAAATTACATAGACTACCCTCTTCTTCATCTAATACTGTTTACCATTATCCCTTGGAATTAATGTACAATGATCTTTGGGGGCCTTCCCACATTCCTTCCACAAATGGCTTTCTTTATTACATCACCTTTATTGATGCATATTCCAGGTTTACATGGATTTATCTTCTTAAGAATAAATCAGAAACCTTTACTGTTTTTCAACAGTTTAAGGCTATGGTTGAACTTCAATTTAATGCCAAAATAAAAAGCCTACAAACAGATTGGGGAGGTGAATTTAGACCATTAGCTACCTTTTTAGCCAGCCAAGGTATTAGCCATCGTCTTATCTGTCCTCACACACACCATCAAAATGGTGTTGTTGAAAGAAAACATAGACACATTGTTGATCTTGGTCTTACTTTGCTCAGTCATGCATCTTTACCTCTTAAACTTTGGGATTTTGCCTTTACCACTGTTGTCTATCTCATTAATAGACTTCCCACAGCTTCTCTTATTTTTGTCATTCCATATATGGTTTTATTCAATCAAAGTCCTGATTACACCTTTCTCAAGACTTTTGGATGTGCATGTTTTCCTTTTCTCCGACCCTATAACAGTCACAAATTAAATTTCAGATCACATGAGTGTGTTTTCTTAGGGTATTCCACATCACATAAAGGCTACAAGTGTTTGTCTCCCACAGGGAAGCTTTTTATTTCCAAAGATGTTATCTTTAATGAGTATAAATTTCCCTACAATGACCTGTTTAATTCCTCCCCTGCTCTTACTTCTTCATCCCCTATATCTGTCAACCTTCCTTTAGCATCTATTCCCAAGATTTGTAGCTCGCAACTCAGTTTGAAGCTGTCGAGCTTTGGCACGATGCTTGTGAAAACAATCGTGAATTTTCTCCCAAATTTGATAAGAATGAACAGATCCAAATACACGAGACAAGAACAACGAAGAAAGTGTCGATTGAAGCCATGTCATCAGAAGTTGATCTTGCTGTTCCCAAGCCAACATGGTGGAATCAAAGGATTAACCACAAAACGTTGAAGTCGGTGAGACTTGATGACTGGTTTGACTTGTTGCCGCCAATGAAGAAAGTTTGAATCATCGAGTTTTTCCGAAATTGAATGAGAAAAGGTTGGAGGAGTGGAAGAGGTGGGAAGATTGGCCATGATCGATTTTGACCATGCTCTATGAAAACACGCAGGAGCTTATAACAACTATTATCAAGCATTTGCAAGCTGAAAAGCTATTTACATTTACAAAACCAAACTTATAGCAACATCAGAGAAGCATAAAAACAGAAGCAAGGATATAAAGAAAAAGGCTTACAGCAATATCACATAAGCACAAAAATCACGAATGAAGTCATAAACAATAAGCAAGTAAACACACGAACAGAACCTCAGCACTTTGCATGGTTCAGTAGCTCTTTGTGATGGCTCTGGTTCTATGTGGAGAGCTGTTGTTCTCTGTGCAGATGCATCAAAGATAGTGCCGCATATGCTAGCTGGTTCAGGTTCCATAACACAGCACCATGGTCTTTTCATTGTGTCAGTTAATGATAACAGAATGAGTGCTATGTTCTTGTGATTGTGAGGGAGTTTACGTGAGTGCGGAGAAGTGTGAATGTTAGGGATGGTGAGGATGTCTGGTTCTGTTTCTGTTCATGGAGGCTCAAAAGGGATTATCACCATGGTGTTTTTGAGCGAGAGAGGATGAGAGAAAAGAAAAGAATCTCGGGTCTCTATGTGTTGTGTGTAGAGAGAAAGAGAGTGTTTTTTTTTGAAGAATTGTGAGAGAAAATGTGAATGAATGAAAAGTGGTATGAAGAATGTGAGAGTGGAGTAAGATGTTGGCATGAGGAGAATATGAAGAGTGTCCCGTGAGTGTTGTAAAGAAGAGTCAGAATCAAAGTGGCATCCTGTGATTGGCTTCAAAACCAATGCCTCCAATTTTAGCCTTTCTTTGTCTCCTTCGTGATAGCTTGAATAAGGATCAGAGAGGCTCAGCAGGAAAGCAACACAAAAACCCATCTTAAATTCAAATAAATTCCCTTCTTCATGTTGGGTCAAAAGCAAACAAATTGGCACAATAGTTGACTTACCAAAACTATTCCTCTTAGCTAACACTAGCCTGAGAACTGTCCCGAG
This sequence comes from Pueraria montana var. lobata, assembly GCA_026413185.1. Classification (NCBI taxonomy): domain Eukaryota; kingdom Viridiplantae; phylum Streptophyta; class Magnoliopsida; order Fabales; family Fabaceae; genus Pueraria; species Pueraria montana. The sequence continues at coordinate 18,685,128 of CM048649.1, forward strand.
GCGTTGAACACAAGCATAAGATCGGATACATCTTGGCTCATGTGACTTTTATTTCTTTGGTGATTTTTGCTTCTTCTTTTTCTTTTTTTTCATAATTTTCAGATTGTAACAACATTGAAATTAGACTTTTGGACTTTTATTATTTTTTTTTCTATTTTTTAATTTTGTAATTTCTCGTTTTTTCCCTTTTCTACTGTTATTATTTTTATAATTTTTGTATTTACCCAGACAAAATTGGGTGTTCACACATACTAGTATTTACCCAGCTCTTATGATAACTAATTTCCACTGAGGAACCTCATTTTTAATAAGATTTCTTATTCCAACCATGTTTTTTTTATACACGAGGTTCAAACTCAAAATTTTACTTAGATTGAATCCAGTTTCAGTCAAACTAACTACATGTTAATAATAAGGTTTCGATATTTATAAAGTTTTATTGTTTGTACATACTCACACTAGTTCCAATTTCACACTATAGTCCTTTACATCATAATTGACGTCCTCGTCACAATAGCAGCTATCTAAATTAGAAATTCACAGTTGACAAGCAAAAACAGACCTCAAGAGTAATTGAAACATCACACTAAACTCATCACAAGCAATCGAAACATATATACTCGTCCAAATTTATTGTTGTATCAACAAGAAAAATAATTCTACAATGGTAATTTGAAAATTTTCAAGACACTAAAATCCAACGCTCCAAGTAGCAAGGAAAAAATTAATATAATTATACATTTTTATTAATTATAAAATAAAAAAAAAATTTCATTTCGGCTGAAAAGAATATCTAAATTGTTCCATGTGACATTGGTTCATGAGACAAAAAAATCTTTATTATATATATATATATATATATATATATATATATATATATATATATATATAGGAGGGATCAAATTACACTAGTGTAACTTTAAAAGAGTTACACTATTTTAATAACTTGATATAGAACGAAATTTTTATCGATCCAACAATTGAATTATATCTACATATTGTACTACTCGGACTCGGCACTCCACCGAGTAGTCGAGCTGGCCGAGTGGAAACTATCACTCGGACTCGGATGATAATAACGGAAAAAATATATCTTACCATGTGATAAGATATAGAAAGATCAGGTCATAAGATAAAGATAGAAGATAGAATTATCTCTATCTTCATCACGAGATTTGAGGAGATTTGATAGGAAAATAACCCTATCAAATCTATCTCTTTACACCCTATAAATATAGAGCGATCCATCTCAATCGAGGTACGAAATTCTAATCCCCCTCTGTGATACCTGTCTCTCCCTCTGCGCCTCTAACTTGAGCGTCGGAGTGTCCTTGCAGGTACACCCCCCACCAGTCACGGAGGTGATCCCGACGGAGCCACCGCACCAGAAGGCTTACCAAAATCTGGTAAGAACATTTGACGCCCACCGTGGGGCCCGGTGAAATTATTCCCAGCCACACCAATCGCAACTAAATTAACCTAATGACAACGACCCAGAAAGAAGCAGCGAACCACGAAAAGCGACCACAGGGGGGGAAACCCAAATCCTGGGCATACCACCTCCAAGGGATACCCAGGGAGGTAACCCCAACAACGTGGCGCCCTTCCCGCGTCAGGTGCTTGAGAATCACCCACTGATCCAAGCCCTGCAAAGGGAAGTTAACACGCTGAAACAGAGCAACGCTAAGGAGATAGAAGACCTCCGCAGGGAGAACGCTATCCTTCAAGAGCAATATCAAAAACTGCAAGAGGACCGGAACGGAGTCTCGGCAGCCCACGCCGCTCTCAACGGGTTCTCGGCAGCCCACGCCGCTACCAACGGACTATCGGCGGCACATACCACCGCCAATAGACACCCTGACCGAACAGAGCAAGAAGACACAACTTGGAGCGAGGCAGACCGAGCAACGACCCAATTAGAGTCCAGACCCGCCTCAGGATCGCGAGCACCACAAAGACGGAGTATGATACCTGAGACAACGAGGCGACACCCGTTTGTAGATGGAATCATGGAGACTCCGCTGCCGGCTGGGTGGAAGCCGTTATCCATGGACAGATACAATGGGCTGACCGATCCGGACGAGCACATTGACGCTTTCGTCACACAGGTGAACCTGTACACGAACGACGACGCTATCATGTGCCGGGTTTTCCCAACGACTCTGAAGGGAGCAGCGTTGAACTGGTACACACGACTCCCCCCCACTCAATCGACTCTTTTGCCACGTTAGTCGCTCGTTTCGGCGCTCAATACGCTACGAGTCGACCCCACCACCTGACGGCAGTAGCACTGGCCAATATACGGCAAGAAGACAACGAGTCTCTCAGGGATTTCATGGAAAGATTCGCCGAGATCTCCGTCAAGATCCGGGACTTGAATCCACAAGCGGCATTAAACTCCATGCTTATGGCACTAAAATCCGGACCTTTTTCAGACAGCCTCTGCAGGAAACCGCCACACGACATGGACGAGCTCCGAGCTAGAGCAGCAGGATATATTCAGATGGAAGAAATGACGAAGTTCAGGGAACGGGTCAGAGGCGAATCCTATAGAAAACAAGAAGAACGAGAGAAACCAGGAACAAGCCGAGAGCGGAGTAGCAAACCTAGAAGCGACAGACCGCCCCGTGCAAGATTTGCCCATTATACCCCCCTGACTGACAGCAGAGCACGAGTCCTGGAAGAAGCCTGCAGCGCCAAGCTGATAAGCCTGCCTACCCGAAACAACTCTCCAGAGAAAGCAGATAGGTCCAAATTTTGCATATACCACAGGGTACATGGACACACTACAGAGGAGTGCACCACCTTGAAGGATAAGATTGAAAAACTTATCCAACAAGGCAAGTTACGACGCTTCGTCCGAGACGACAGCCGAAAACCCGTGCAAGAACGAGTCCGGGATAAGGAAGACTATCGCGATAGAAAAACCCGACGCACGGAAGAGCCCCGCCAGGAACAACAAACCAAACCTCCCGAAATTCGACTCCGACGTGTTATCAACACTATAGCAGGAGGATTCGCTGGAGGTGGTTGTTCGAGTTCGGCAAGGAAGAGACATTTGCGTAGTCTCCGATCAATCAACTCGGCTTCAACAAACCCCAGAGTACACAAGAAAATGCCACCTATAACTTTCACAGACGCAGACTTCGAAGGCATAGAGCCCAATCACGATGACCCGATGGTGGTCAAAATTGAAGTCGCAAATTGGTTGGTGTGCAAAGTCCTAGTCGACCAAGGCAGCTCGGTGGATATCCTGTATTGGTCCACTTTCAAACAGCTAGACATCCCTGAAAATAAGGTACAACCATACACCGAACAGTTAGTCGGATTCGCAGGCGAAAAGGTTGATACCAGAGGCTATATTGACCACCTCACGACTTTTAGAGATGAGACGGGGTCCAAGACCATCACGGTCAGGTACCTCCTAGTCAACGCCCTCACTTCATACAATATTCTTATAGGCAGGCCAGCACTCAACAAATTAGGGGCAATAATTTCAACTCCACATCTGGCAATGAAGTTCCCAAATTCAGAAGGAAAAATAGTAACAGTCAAGGCTGATCAGGAGGCAGCCCGCGAGTGCTACCTAGAAAGCCTAAAGATAGCCAGCGGCAAAAAGACCCCAGAACTGACGATAAAACACGTAGCATGCACTTCTCTTACAACGCCAATAGAGGAGACCGACCTAGATCCCAGGGAAACCGAGCCGAGAGCAGAGCCCACAGAACAGGTAAAATCCTTCCAAATAGGAAGAGAGTCAGGGCAATGCACGAAACTCGGGACTCAGCTAGAAAGCGAGACCGAAGAAGCCATTGCCAAAGTCTTGTTAGACAACGCCGACTTGTTCGCATGGTCAGCCGCCGACATGCCCGGAATAGACCCAAGCTTCCATTGCCACAAGCTTGCCATTTACCCGAAGGCCAAACCGATCTCCCAAAAGAAGAGGAAACTTGGGGCTGAAAGAGGAAAAGCGGTAAAAGAAGAAACTGAAAAGTTACTCGGCGCCGGCTTCATCAGGGAAGTTAAATACACAACATGGCTCGCAAATGTGGTGATGGTTAAAAAGGCGAATGGAAGATGGAGAATGTGCACTGACTACACGGACCTTAACAAAGCATGCCCAAAAGACTCATACCCGCTGCCAAGCATAGACAAGCTAGTAGATGGAGCAGCCAGCTACCCGATCCTGAGCTTTCTGGATGCATACTCCGGGTACAACCAGATACCAATGTACCCACCGGATGAGGAAAAAATGGCATTCATAACTGACACGGCCAATTACTGTTACACGGTAATGCCATTTGGAATGAAGAACGCAGGAGCAACATACCAGCGTCTAATGGACAAAATCTTTATAAAACAACTCGGCAGAAACCTGGAAGTCTACGTCGACGACATGGTGGTTAAAAGCAGAGAACCAGAGTCGCATCCAGGGGACCTGACCGAAATTTTTGACGAGATCAGAAAACATAATATGAGGCTAAACCCTGAGAAATGCGTATTCGGGGTGCATGGCGGAAAGTTTTTAGGGTTCATGCTCACCCACAGGGGCATAGAAGCCAACCCGGAAAAATGCGCGGCTATCATAGGCATGAGAAGCCCGGGTAACATAAAAGAAGTACAACGGCTAACTGGAAGACTGGCGTCCCTATCCCGTTTTTTGCCAAAAGCAGCAGAAATAGCCAGACCCTTTTTTCAACTACTCAAGAAACAGTAAGACTTCGGATGGGATGAAAAGTGTGAAGAAAACTTCCTAAAGATAAAAACACTACTTTCATCACCACCAATTCTAACAAGACTTGAACCCAGCAAGGACCTAATACTATACTTAGCCGTCTCGGGAGACGCGATCAGTTCGGTCATTATCCAGGAAGAAAATCAGACGCAAAAACCAGTCAACTACATAAGCCGAGTATTGAAAGATGCCGAAACCAGATATCAAAAGATAGAAAAGCTAGCGCTAGCCCTAGTCACCTCAGCACGACGGCTACGTCCATATTTTCAAAGTCACCCAATAGTGGTACGGACAGACCACCCGATACGACAGATACTGAGGAAACCAAAGCTAGCCAGACGAATGATAGCATGGTCGGTAGAACTATCCGAGTTCGACATCAAGTACGAACCGAGAGGGCCTATCAAAGCACAGTGCCTAGCCGACTTTATTGCTGAACTAGCACCAGTAGCAGAAGCGCCCCTCCCATTCTGGACCCTTTATGTAGATGGCTCCTCGAATGAAAAAGGCAGTGGAGTAGGAGTCATAATTGAAAGCCCTGAAGGGATTATCCTGGAACAATCACTCAGATTCGACTTCAGCGCATCCAACAACCAAGCCGAGTATGAAGCCCTGCTAGCAGGGCTAAAACTCGCCAAGGAAGTAGGAGCGAAACACCTTAGATGTTGGAGCGACTCAAAACTAGTCACTGGGCAAATGAATGGATCCTATCAAACAAAGGACCCCCAGATGACAAGATATTACCACCTGGCCTCCCAGTTGAAGAACGAATTCACCAGTTTCGAGCTCGACCACATTTCCAGAGAACAAAATGAAAGAGCCGACCTGCTGTCAAAGTTGGCAAGTACGAAGAATAAAGGCCAGCACAGAACTGTCATACAGGAAACAATATCCACGCCGAGCGTCGAAAAAATTGTTTCCAACATCAACTCGGCTGACAGAGAATGGATGACCGAGATATGGAACTTCTTGAAGGAAGGAACCCTCCCAGAGAGCCGGGAAGAAGCCAAAAAGATCAGAAGAAGGGCCAGCTACTATGTTATAGAAGGAGAAGACCTTTATAGGAGAGGCTTCACAGCACCATTACTGAAATGTATCACGAAGGCTCAGGCCGAATATGTGGTAAATGAGATGCACAAAGGGATATGTGGAATGCACTCAGGAGGAAAAGCTATGGCCTCCCGAACTCTAAGAGCCGGATATTACTGGCCAACGATGCGCCGCGACTGCGCCGAGTACGTCAAAAAATGCGAAGAATGCCAAAAGTATGGCAACTTATCCCATCTACCAGCAGAAGGATTGCACAATATCACAGCACCCTGGCCCTTCGCCCTATGGGGAGTTGACATATTACGCCCTTTCCCACTCGCTAAAGGACAAGTGAAGTTCCTCCTCGTCGGAATTGACTACTTCACAAAGTGGATCGAGGCCGAACCCTTGGCAACTATCACCGCCCACAACGTACAAAAATTCATATGGAAAAATATCATATGCCGTTTCGGCATCCCCCACTCGGTGATTTCTGACAACGGTAGACAGTTCACCGAAAAGAACCTTGAAGAGTTTTTCAAAAACCTAGGGATTCGGCACCGAGTGACCTCAGTGGAACATCCGCAAACTAACGGACAAACGGAAGCCGCAAATAAAGTGATACTCGGAGAACTGAAGAAGAGAGTAGGAGACGTTAAAGGAAGTTGGGCAGAAGAACTTCCCGCGATCTTATGGGCATATCGTTGCACGCCACAGTCAACAACAGGGGAAACCCCTTTCAGACTCTCATACGGATCAGACGCCATGATACCAGTAGAAGTCGGAGAGCCCTCCCTGCGAAGAACAAATTTCATCCAGGAAAACAACAATCAATCACTCAGGCATGCACTCGACATGACCGAAGAGACGCTCAACGAGGTCCAAGTCAGAATAGAGGCCTGTAAAAGAAGAGCCAAGAGGAGGTATAACACCAAGGTCAAACCAAGAAACTTTGAAGTTGGAGACCTGGTTTGGAGAAAATGCGGGGAAGCCAGAAAAGCCACAGGAGAGGGTAAATTGACAGCCAATTGGGAAGGCCCCTTCAGAATAACCGAGTCGCTGGGAAACGGAGCTTACCGATTGGAGTACCCATCCGGCAAAACCGTCCCCTGAACTTGGAACGCGACACACCTAAAGTTTTACTACAGTTAGAAAAGTTGTAAGTGGTGATGTACTCTTTTTCCTACTTTGACATTTTTTCCCAAGAGGTTTTTTGTCAAAGAGGTTTTAACGAGGCACACCCAATTTCTATCATTAATGAAACTCCTTCCTTCAAATTATCTATTCAGAATTAGATTTAACCGCGTAGACCTTCACAAGGATACAAAAAGCGAGTTAAACATAACCGAGTAAAGGATACAAAAAGCGAGTTACAATTAACCGCGTAGACCTTTACAAAAATACGAAGGCGTTACAATTAACCGCGTAGACCTTCACAAGGATACAAAAAGCGAGTTAAACAAAACCGAGTAAAGGATACAAAAGGCGAGTTACGATTAACCGCGTAGACCTTTACAATGATACGAAGGCGAGTCACAACTAAACCGCGTAGACCTTTACAAGGATACGAAAAGCGAGTTAGACCTAACCGAATAAAGGATACAAAAGGCGTGTTATAATTAAACCGCGTAGACCTTTAATACGAGTTACCGAAAAACCATACCAATACCAAAGAAAAGTCATTTAACACCCTACTCGAAAGGCCGGGTGCTAGCCCTGAATATAAATTTCATTAAGTACCCTATTCGATAGGCTGGGTACGAGCCTTACAAAAACAAGAAAAATTAAAAAGGAACATCTCCTCCCTCCTGGATGTTGTCCCCGGCGCCGTCCTCACCAAGCGCAGACTCCTCAACCAACTCCCCCTCTTTATTGACATCCTTGTCCACGTCAAAAAGAGAAGTGTCGGCATCCTTGAAGAAATACCGAACTTGGCGAAGTGCCTTGCTGAACCCGGCCTCATGGGTCTTCACAATCTCGTCCAAAGTCTCACCCAGATCGGCCTGCAGCTTAGCCTCGGACTCGGCAGCCTCAGCCCTCGCTTGAGCAAGCTCGGAAACGAGCCTATCCACCTCAGCCCGTAATTCCCGAGCCGAGTTCTCAGAAGCAGTTAAGGAAAGTTTCAAGTCCTCCTCATGACTTTCAACTTCCCTCAACTTAGCCTCCACTCCCTCTTGAGACCGCCGAGATTCTTCAGCGGATTGGAGAAGAGTCTCGTTGGCCTGGGTAGCCTCCAACAGAGCCTGCTCGGCCTTTGCTGCATTCTCCTTCACCATAGCTAATTCCCGGTGGCCGTGGTCAAACTCCTCAGCCCAATACTGAGCAATAGCCCATGACCGAGCTTGGAAGCGGCAAACAGCCTCCATGGAAAGCATGGGCCCAGCATCCCTTAACATATCCCGATCAGCTTGACCGAGACTGTCGGCAGAGATAAGGGCCCCGGGATTAAAATCTTTACCCCAAAGCGAGGTCCGACCTTCTTTCATAGAAAGAAAAGCCGGATGCCTCTCAACAGCAGACCCCGAAGCCCCAGCGCCAGGCGGACTTGGTTTCGACCTCTTCGAAGGACCATCCACTCCTTGAACAACCTCTCGCTGATCCCTCTTCGGAGAAGGAGGAGGAGGAGGAGGAGGAGGAGGCGGGGCAACTCGAGCCACCTCAGCAGAGGCCTCCTTGCCCTTCAATTTCTCCAACCTCTGCTTTTTGGCCGTTCTATAATCAAATTTTCCCATCACAGCTGCAAAAAAGACAAAACATCAGTAAAAAGCAAAGTAGAAGAAGAAAAACCGAGTAAATAAAAGGTACTCACCGGCCCAATCCTCTCTCAGAGTCCGAGAAGAAGGAATTCCCACGAGAGTTTTACAGGACAAGGAACGCGGTAACTTACACAACGTGATCATGTCATCCTGATCCTCAGGAGACATGTCCACGACCTGCCAAGACAGCCGTTTGTTCGGGGAGCGGGTCCAATAGAGAGGGAACCTCGGCTCCCCACGACCATCAAAATATTCGACCTCTCCTTCCGGACCTGATCGGACACGAAAGAAACCACTCTTGAAATTTTTCCAAGAGGAGGTGAAAGGACTAAGGATGGACCGACCAGGAATCTCAGTCAAGGAGACCCAACCCCCCTTTTGACTCTCTTTTACTTTATAGTGATACAAAAATTTAGGAGCAGTAGGGGTTATAAAGAATTTACTGCAGAGCACCCGGAAAGCCTGGAGAGAAGCCCGGGAGTTCGGATGCAACTGCGTGGGAGCAACATTCAGCGCCCGAAGAACGTCAGCCTCAAACTGGTCAAACGGCACAGTAATGTCGAGAACCGAGAACAAGGCGTCATATACAAAAGTAAAGTGTGGATGGCGCGAGTCAGCCGACCCAAAAACTCAGTCATCGGGCCCACAAGGTTCGGTATAGACCATACCCAGGCGTTCCGAATGACATAAGTCAATAGTTGCAAGAAAGGAAGACAAAGCTTCCTCGGTCTGATACCGAGAAGCATAGACACCTACCTCCCCAGCCACCCAAGAATAGCCGGAAGTAGTAACAGGAGAATATACCTTTCTACCCCTAGGATCAATAGGCTGGGGAACAGAAGGAGGTAGAAGGCGAGCACGCCGAGTCTCAAGAGGATGATCCTCAGTGGCCTCGGAATCCTTTAGAACCGCTACCCCCCTTACTGGAACAACCAAAGGTGCTTGCGCAGGGTCGACGGATGGACAAACCACCCCGACACCCGCGGCAACAACGTTTGCCGACGACGCACCATCACTAATTCTATCAGAACCACGGCGGTGGGAAGAAGAACCACCATCGGAACCCTCTCCGATGGGGCGAACCTCCGGCGTAAGCATACGAACCCCGCCGGAGTGCCCAGAATCCCCAGAAAAAGAAGACATAATAAAGCCAGAAAAAGAAATGGAAAGGAGATAGGGCGTACCTGAACAAAGGACAAAGAAAAAACCTAGAAGGAAGAACAAAATGGCGCAAGGGAGAAAAAGCTTGCGGGAAGACAAAACACAGAAATGAGAGTGAGCACCAACGTCAACAGTGCCCCTTTATATAGAACCCCAAACTTCGCGAATACGAAAGGGCGAAACGGTCCGAACCGTTGGATCAAGACCCTTCACTAGGCCAATCAACGGCTAGGAAGGCTTGAGACCTTTGGGAATCCCTAAACCGTTTCAAAATTCAAAAAAGCAATCACTGGCGCCGCCCTTGGGAACCGTTACGACATCAATATGTCTGAAACGACGTCTTCACCAAACGACGCGACGCTTAGAGAACTGAACGCGTCTCGGCCAAATAAATCCGAAATTAGTATAACATTACTTAAGCTCCTACATTACTTCAGAGCTTGGGGGGCATGTGTACTACTCGGACTCGGCACTCCACCGAGTAGTCGAGCTGGCCGAGTGGAAACTATCACTCGGACTCGGATGATAATAACGGAAAGAATATATCTTACCATGTGATAAGATATAGAAAGATCAGGTCATAAGATAAAGATAGAAGATAGAATTATCTCTATCTTCATCACGAGATTTGAGGAGATTTGATAGGAAAATAACCTTATAAAATCTATCTCTTTACACCCTATAAATACAGAGCGATCCATCTCAATCGAGGTACGAAATTCTAATCCCCCTCTGTGATACCTGTCTCTCCCTCTGCGCCTCTAACTTGAGCGTCAGAGTGTCCTTGCAAGTACACCCCCCACCAGTCACGGAGGTGATCCCGACGGAGCCACCGCACCAGAAGGCTTACCAAAATCTGGTAAGAACACATATTATCAAGATTGTTTGTGTCAAATTTTGTCAAAAGTGAACAATAATAAGAAGGTAATCAAATGATCCATATTTTTGTATATTTTGAAAAGTTTATATTATGTCGATTTTAATCTATATGAATGAGGTAGCAAATAATTTTCGATTAATTTGAAATTTTATATACATGATCTATGTGAAAGGAACTTTAAATCCAACGATGGGTTTTAAGAAAACATCATCCAGCTGAAAGTTATTGAATGGTGTAATAGTTGTTTAAGTTACATCGGTGTAATTTGATCGCTCCTCATATATATATATATATATATATATATATATATATATATATATATATAAACTATTATAGATAAGATTCTATTGGTATAACTTATACAAACTATTATGTCATTAAAATTTTTAATTTATATAAAATGTGATATTGTAATAGTTGATGTAAATTATAGATATATAGATAAATAGATAGATAGATTTTTTTTTTTTTTAAAGCAAAGCAGAATTTAGTTATCAAAGGCCACGAAATGTAACCCAAGAAAAGAAACCACATATAGTCTGCTATAAAAGCTAAAACAGATACAAATAACCCCAACAATCAAATTATAAAATCCCAGAAGCAATGTAAGGGATTATTAAACCAATACGATAAAATGACACCAGAAGATAAAGGGCGTTTATGCTTAAACCATGTCATGAGAGTTGCTGAATATGTGACACCACGCTAAGGATATCTGGTGTAGCATGCTGAAATACTATCCTGTTTCTACGAAGCCAAAGGCACCAACAAGTGGCATGCCAAATCAAGTGCTGGTACTTACGTAGTTTCTTTCCACACAATAACAACCCATGTTGAACACAAAATGGTGGTGAGGTTCATAATGCTGAACAAAACAAACACGCAGCAACTTATAAATGCAATTCCAGACCTGTGAGGAAAATGGACATAAGAAAAATAAATGATTCAAATCCTCTGGATTCTGAGAGCAAAACACGCAGTCCCAGTGGTGGCACTGAGCACGGTCGAGAGGGGCGACCGTCCAGGACCCCATTTTTAGAGGACACCAATTTTTTTTTATTTAGTTTATATAAATTAAATTTTATATAATTTTAAAATTATATAAAAAGTTTAGTATAAAAAACGAGATGATTATCAATATTTTTTTAGGAAAACAATTGTTAGTAATTAGTCAACTAATGGGTGATGTTTCTATTTATCAATTAAAATTTCTATTTATCAATTAAATAAGGATCTTAACTTTTTCGGTTCGTCCATGACACCAAAAATTTCGAGGCCTGCCCTGCTGCACAGTCCACATAGTCCACGCCAACACCTCTATACTGCAAAGCTACTGTTGTTGGCAGCCTATCTTGAAGCAACTGCCAAGAGAACGCCAACACTTTGGATGGGACTCTGCACTTCCAGAATTGCTTTGAAAGAACATCCAAATGATCACAGGGAATATATGAAATAAATAATCAGAGTGAATACGGAAAATTATACTGAAAATAGATAGATAGATTAATTTTCAATAATGAGTTATAGACATTCCTCCATTACAAATACTTGGTTAACACCTATCATTTCTTTCTACCTTTCTTCCTATCACATCATATCATCTACCATACCTATACTTATCTCTCTTCCATCTCAATCTCTTTCTAGATGTTAAACAACATGGAGGTGTCATGCATCATTATTCGCTATTTTTTTGTACAGTCGGCTGGAGCAAAAGACACTTTCTTCCCTTTGAGATCATATTCCACCAGAAAATCAACCTGTGCCAAATTTCCAAAGATGGAAAATTCAGTTTTGAAATTGGGTAGTACCGCCAAGCAAAGCATGTTCATGTCATCGAACCTGAAAAATAGGTTCTTAGGGCTCAAAAAAACCTTAGCTCCGGTAAATTGAAACACAATTTCAGGAAACGTTATATTATCAAGCGCTTGATATGGAAGACAAAAGTCAAATGGGTATGGAATATGTTCCTTTGCCTCTGAAGCACCAAGGACTTCTCGCAAGAAAGTTAAAAATTTCTGGTAAAGAGGTTCTCTGAGATATGTCAACACCGACCCCGAATCAATGACTATGTTGCCATTAGTATGATCAGCTGTTTGCACTAGTACCATGTTTCGTCCAATAGTGACACCTACAAGATGGAGGCTGTAAAAGGAAGGATAAGATGGGTCGATTATGAGGGGAGTGGAGACAACCTCATTTCCCGTTACCGTTGTTTCGTTACCAAATTTCAATTTGGTAATAGAGTTTGAAGAGAAAGGAAGCAAACAATATGAGAATTTGTGACCGATTTGGTCACCTAGTTGTGATACTAGGGACAATGGCCCCGCTCCAAGACCCACTATTCCTGTGACCTTGTCGCTAATTTGGTGCTCAAACTTGTTGTTCGATCCACATCCGAAAATTGTCTTAGGAAATGTAATGTTTTGGGACCCCAAATGAATGGATTCAGTACCCAATACTCCTCTGGTGGATGATCCGTCACCATAATTATTTGAGTATAAGCACAAACCTGAAAGTGCACAATAGCTATATCTAAGGGATGATGTGCAAGGTTCCGAGTGACATGACAAATTTGTGAACGTGGAAGACTTCTGTGGTTCAAACAATGCGGTGTCTTGGGGAAAACATGTCTCACAAGGGGAACATTGTACCCAAATAAGATCACTCCCTGTGTCTGCAATGGCAACTCTTTCCACAGGAGGGGTACCAATGTAGAATCTCATGAGATATTCTCCATGGTCTGGAATTCTAACAGATTCGAGTGTTTTCTTTTCATTGAGATCAGAGGGGGAAGCTCGGTTTAATCGAGAAATGGAGCGCAAGGCAGCGGTTATGATGCGCTCTGAAGGGTTGAGTGAAGGGTGACAGTGGTGAGTCGCGATGAATAAGGTCTATGCTGAAGCCACTTAGGCCTTCACTGGCTTCTCTAGAGGATATAGAAGAAAGTGAGTATAAGGCTACAAACATGAACACAAAAGGATGCATGTTGAGGAAATGTAGATTCAGAGAAGTAATAAAGGATAGAGGGGAGCACGTTGAAGTGGCTCTATTTATAGATTTTTGAGTTTTGCATTGAGTTATTTCTCCATGTTTGGTTGGGGCCAAGTCAACTTGTGCAAGAAATGGTTTTCTGTCTCAACAAAGAGGCCTAATGAAAAATTAATTGTTTAATAATTACGAGAAACGGTTTTCGGTGTCAACATGGGGACAATGAAGAAACTGTTCAATAATCATGAGAGATGCATCGTTCTCAGTCTCAAAAGGTTATATAGTTTTGTTTTACGGTATTTAAGATTGAGGTTAGTTATGCATACATTTTGCATACGATTTTTTTTTACTTACTTCAACGTCATTGAGCTTCATAACATTTAAATTTAAAAAATTAATGTTCGTAAGTTAAGAAAGATGTTACTATTTAAATGTAATGTAGTGTCCCACCGAAAGGCTTTGAATTCTCTTAAACTCTTTAAGAGTAAATTATGTATGCATTGATATTGTAAAGTAATTTTATATTATTATCAAATCATAAATCGATATGTATGGTAAGTTTATTAACTTTCACAAAATAATAACTACATTATAGTTATATCTATAATGATTTTTTATTGTTTGATAGTGTAAAATTTTTATACCAACAACTTATAACAATTAAACTCTTGTTTGAATCCATTGTGATGTAAGTGTTAACAATGTGGCTTATTTGTTGAATTAGGTAGAAGAAAATAGTAAATCTGTGTTAATGTTGTACAGGTCCAGTGGCAACCTTACAAGGATATAGACTACAGTCATACCAGAAGATATAAAAGCTAGTCTGATTTTACAAGCATCTAGCTAGGACTACGCTATTGTGTTTTGACAACATTGAAAGGCATATTCCTGATCGTTGCCTAAAAGCAATTTGTCATGCATCAAACTGTTCCAAAAGAAGTGGAACAATGGGAATGAAAAAGTCATATAGTGGATAATGGAGTAGACCTTATGGGAAAAATCGACTTTCTCAAAGAGTGGTTAGAGCGTTTTGGCTACGGTGGCGACAGTGCAGATGAGGGTGACTACATGAAGTGGTACTAGTACAAGAAGATAACCTAGAAATATATCAGGATTATAGTTTTAAATTGCGGTCTGCAATCAAAATTTCTGTCACATCAGTCGCATTTATCAGCAATTGCCCATAATGTAAAGATTTTTTGACTCACCATGACCGCAACCATGATCAGGAGAGTCACATCATTGGAGTCAGAGAGTATAAAAAAAAATGTCTTTGTTAATGTAGTTATTGTTACTTATCTTTTACTTGAATTGAATGTATGTTATGAATACTTGTCTGCTGCATACTTTTACATGTTACTGCTATAAGGGGAAATTGCTAATATTTCATATATAGTTTCAAGTTTCAACTGAAGGTTTGAGTAACACTAGCCCATGTTCAAAACACATGGTTTCTGCACTTGCTACTTTTCTACTTAGCTATAGTGACCCAGAAAGATCAGGAAGTGTATAGGTATCTCCAATTACCCGTTAACACTTTACCTTCGAATTCACTTCAGTAAAACTTTATTAAAATAATACCAACATGATTTATTTTGGCATTTTTTAAGTCGTAATGCATCTATCATATCGCTAATAATACCTTCTTATCCTGAAGTGGTTGTCTATCTGGCTAAGTTGCTGCCTACCTAAGTTGGATCAATTTCTACATACGGAGTGATAACTAAAAGACAAATAATCTCATTAAGATATGGAAATCCTACAATTGTATTTTCATTTTAATTCCTTTCAAAATACAATTAGGCCTTAGATGAAAGCATTTAATTAAAATTTCAATTCAAGGATTTCAAGGTTATAACATTACCCTCCTTATGGCATAGTCTACTTACCGTATGTTTATTTCTGCATTTACACAATTTTTTCCTGCATCTACAGGAAGTAAGAAAGTATATCTTTCTTTTTTTATTCATAGGAATCGAATTCTGGCATCAGAGAGTTTATAAAAATTCATCCACTATGTTCAACCAACTAATCTAAATCCCCCTTAATGAAAAGTATAGCTTTAGCATGATTGAACTAATTTAACGTGGTTTAATTTTTTAATGATTCGTGCATATTGGAAGACTTTCCTACAAACACTCAATGGTTCGGCTGGGAGACTCTCTATTTCCCTTTTCATTTGCGCCTGGACAATTTCTGAAATCTTAATTTCGCCTTTTTACTTAATGTGACATTTGTTAAGTTCCTAAATTTACTAACCAATTAATCCCCCTTTAATTGGCCTTTGAAGTCCTTAAACTAACTTAAGTTTATCTTATTTGTTCCTACCATTCATAATTGTTCTCTTGTTATATATATCAAGTTGTTTTGGTATAACTTCGGAGGTTCTTCTCTCATCCACTAGTGCTCATTATCACTCTTCCGAAGTCCTAACCAATGTTCAATAAAAATGTCATATTTATAACTTTTTTTGTCACTACGACATTGTTGCAGAGTATTTACTAGCTTTTCTTATAACTAATTTCCACTTAAGAATCTGGCTGACCTTTAGTGAGATCTCCTCTTTCAACCACGTTTTTTTTTCATACGCAAGGCTCAAACCCAAAACTTTACTTAAAGGGACCAAACTTAATTCCACTCGAACTAATAATAAGTTAACAATAAGGTTTCGATATTTATAACCATTTTGTCTATAAGGTCTGCCACTCTCCCTACTATACATACTCACACTAGTTCCAATTTCACACTATAGTCCTTTACATCATAATTTTCCTTGTCACAATAGCAGCTATCTAAATTAGAAATTCACAATTGACAAGCAAAAACAGACCTCGAGAGTAATTGAAACATCACACTAAACTCATCACAAGCAATCAAAACATATATACTCGTCCAAATTTATTGTATCAACAAGAAAAATAACTCTACAATGATAATTTGAAAATTTTCAAGACACTAAAATCCAACACTCTACAAGTAGCAAGGAAAAAATAAATATAATTATATATTTTTATGAATTATAATTTTTTTTTATTTTAGCTGAAACGAATCTCTAAATTGTTCCATGTGACATTGGCTCATGAGACAAAAAAATCTGTAATTTATATATATATAAGAGATAAAATTATATTGGTATAACTTATGTAAATTATTATGTCATTAAAAATTTTAATTTATATAAAATGTGATATTGTAATAGTTGATGTATATATAGATAAATAGATAGATAGATTAATTTTCAATAATGACATGTAGACATTTCTCCATTACAAATACTTGGTTAACACCTAACATTTTTTTCTACCTTTCTTCCTATCACGTTATATCATCTATCAAATCTATACTTATCTCTCTTTCATCCCAATCTCATTCTAGATGTTAAACAACATGGAAGTGTCATGCATCATTAATTCCTAATTTTTGGTATAGTCGGTTGGAGCAAAAGACACTTTCTTCCCTTTGAGATTGTATTCCACTTGAAAATCAATCTGTGCCACATTTCCAAAGATGGAAATCTCACTTACATAGCTGTTGGGTACTACCGCCAAGCAAAGCAAGTTTTCGTCATTGAACCTGAAAAATAGGTTTTTAGGGAAAGATGGAAATCTCACTTACATAGCTGTTGGGTACTACCGCCAAGCAAAGCAAGTTTTCGTCATTGAACCTGAAAAATAGGTTTTTAGGACTTAGGGAAATGTTGGCTCCTGTAAATTGAAACACAATTTCAGGAAAAGTTATGTTAGCTTGATATGGAAAACAAAACTCGAATTCGTCTCGAAAAATTTCATCTCCCTCATTAACACCAAGGACTTCTCGCAACAAAGTTACAAAATTGTGGTAAAGGGTTTTTTCGAGATATGTCAACTTTGTCCCCAAATCAATGATTGTGTTGCCATTAGCATGATATGTTTGCACCATCTTATTTTTTTTTTTGGTCGGCAAAATATGTATTTATATATATAAGAGGGCATAAGAAATACCCCCACAATATTACAAAAGTATGACCCTTTGTGATACATCCCCACCAAGTATTGGTTCCTCAATATTTATAATTGTTTTTCATAAATATACAGTAACCACAAGGTGCTTACCTATACCTCCTGGGCCATATACTATACCAAGCCCATCATAATTATATGCCAAACTTAATTACACGACCACCTCATGCACTATTCTCGCAAGCACTTAATTTCCATGCATGGCACTAGAGCTGCTAGCACCAGGCACCACCAGATTTTACCAATGTATCTGTATGTGTGTCGCATTCCAAATACCAAATACTGCCATGTGTGCTCCAAGTTCCGACACCAAACCTATAGCAAACAACATCCATCGTGAATAACAAAATAGCACCAGCCCATACTATGCCAGATAGTCCACAATCACTTCCGCCCCATACACAGAAAGATCTATTGAGCACCAAAAAATGTACCATCAAGCACTCCCAGCGATTAAAAACTAAAGCATACCCCACAATTTGGCTACTCATATATTCATGAATCTCTCAACCCCACTAATATGGACAACACATCCCACCTGCCAATTAAGATACCAAAAAATTCAAACAAGATCTCTGTTCTGAGTCACAAGCTCGACACTAGTCACTGGACCACCTTACCCCACGATGCATGCAAAAGGGCTTGAGATCCATTGAACATATGTATACGAGAAAGTTGGCTCATAAGCCCTCAGCCAAGACCAGCTATGATACAGAATCTGCTGAATAAGTGCTTCCTTGTTGAAAGCCTTATCTTGAAAAAAAACCTGATTTCTGGTATTCCAAATAGCCCAGCCAGCAACACCCCACACGTATTTCCGCCTGATATTCGCCTTCTTACTTCCATATGGGATATGGTGTTGTAGAAAATGATCAATAGATGTAACCGGCACAGCTGTGGATAACTCCAATATTCCAGCAATAAAATAATTCCAAATGCCATTAATCTCATGACAAGAAAATAGGATATGGCCCATAGACTCAACAACATGTTTGCAAAAAGGACATAAGAAATCATAGTTTTGCACTGCAATATTCCTTCTCCAAAAATTATCACCCGTTGGAAGAGAATTTGTCATCACCCTCCAAAGGAAATAATTATTTTTTGGAGGCATTTTAACCTTCCAAATCTGCCTAAAGACGACTTCCTCATGAGTCGCATATAGCAGCTCTTGCAAAGCCCTGTAAGCTGATGAAACTGAATATTGGCCGGACGGCTCCACTAGCCAGATCCAACTATCTGAATCCTCTTTGCAAAAATTGACATTTTGTATTTGTCCCATAAGTGTATCAAAGAGCTCCCTTTCCCATTCAAACCAATGCCTTCGCCAACTCAAATTCCAGCACCATCTATTCATCTCCCATGATCCCAAATTTCCTATCACCTCTTCTCTTTGATGAGAGTTAAGGAACAATCTTGGAAAAGTATGTGCCAATGATTGTTCTCCAACCCATGCATCAAGCCAAAATCTAATTTTTCCACCATCCCCCACTTTCCACTCAATGAATTTATCAAACCATTTTGTTTCATTCACACCTCCACACACCAAGCACAAGTCCCTCCACCACAAGGAAGAATTGCTATTGATCTCTTCTTCCAAGAGTCCCCTCCACCCACCATATTTTGCTTCCAACACATCCCCCCACAAGGACCCCCCATCATGAAATACATCCCATCTCCATTTAGCTAAAAGTGTATCATTGAAGGTGAAAATATTTTTAATACCCAACCCACCACTACTCTTAGGCTCACAAATTTTATCCCACTTAACCCATGGAATCTTCCTTTTATTCTCTTTACACCCCCACAAAAAATCCCTTTGGATGCTAATAATCTTGTTCCCCACACTACTAGGGACTTTGAAGAAGGATAAATAAAATAAAGGCAAGGAAGAGAGCACGGAATTAATGAGACATACTATTCCCGCAAGGGACAAAAATTTGTGCTTCCACAAAGACAATTTTTTGGAAAATTTATCAATCACCGGTTTCCAAGTGGACACTAGCCTAGGGTTCGCACCAATAGGAATACCAAGGTAAACAAACGAAAAAGCCAATAGCTTACAATTCAAAAAGTTTGCATACCTTTCCATAGTGATACCCTCCACCCCAATAGTCCCAAAAGAACTTTTGAAAAAATTCACTTTCAAGCCAGACACAAGTTCAAAACATCTAAGCATGCTCTTGATAGTGATCACATTTGAAAAAGATGCCTCCCCTAAGAAGATGGTGTCGTTCGCATATTGGAGTAGATTTACTTGAACTCCATCCCCTCCCACCTCAAAGCTTTTCAAAAGATTACTCTCTACCGCTTGTCTCATCAACCCGCTCAACCCTTCTGCCACAATGGTGAACAAAGAAGGAGCTAATGGGTCTCCTTGTCTCAACCCCTTTGATACCAAAAACTCATTGGTTGGGCTCCCATTGACCAACACCGACACCCTACTACTTATCAAACAACCTTTTATCCAACTAATCCACTTCCCATGAAATCCCAATCTCTTAAGCATATACAACAAAAACTCCCAATTTACAAAATCATAGACCTTTTCATAATCCACCTTAAAAACCAAGCACTTTTTCTTTTTTCCTTTTGGCCTCATCCACTACCTCATTAGCTACAAGAACACTACGTAGCAAGAATCTCCCTCCCAAGAAGGCACTTTGCCTGTTGTCAATAACCTTACCCAAAACCTTCTTAAGCCTATTTGAGAGAAATTTTGCCAATATCTTATAAATGCATCCCACTAAGGATATTGGTCTAAATTCCCCCAAACCTTGTGGCACCTCCATTTTTGGGATAAGAGCGATGAAGGAAGAATTAGCACCTCTTGGCAACAAACCATGCTCATGGAATTCATTGAGGAATCTCATAATGTCCGCCTTTAGGAGGTCCCAGAAAGCTTTAATAAATTCAAAATTAAAGCCATCTGGACCCGGGCTCTTAGTGCTCCCACAATCCCATATTGTCTCCTTAACCTCCTTCTCATCAAAATTAGCTAATATTAGAGAGTTGTCATCATTTGTAATCTTTTTAAAATTGACTCCATCCAACTTAGGCCTCTTGTCACCTTGCTCACTAAATCTTTGTTCAAAAAATTTCTCCACCTCCATCTTTACCCTCCTAGGTTCCTCCACCCAATTATCATCAATGAACAAGCCTCTCAACATATTTTTCTTTCTCTTCCAATTCACCATAGTATGAAAATAACTTGAGTTGCGGTCCCCCTCAACAAATTTGCACCATCTTTTGTCCAATGGTGGCAGCTTCAAGATGGAGGAAGTAATAGGAAGGAAAAGATGGGTTCATTATGAGGAGAGTGGAGACAACCCTGTTTCCAGTTATTGTTGCTTCGTTCCCAAATTTCACTTTGGTAGTAGAGTTTGAAGAGAAAGGAAGCAAACAATAGGAGAATTTGTGACCGATTTGGTCACCTAGTTGTGACACTAGTGACAATGGCCAGCTCCAAGACCCACTGCTCCTGTGACTATGTCACTGGTACGATCCTTTATATAATTATTCGATCCACATCCAAAAATAGACTTAGGAAATGTAACATTTTGGGACCCACTTGTGGAACCAAAATGAATGGATTCAGTACCCAATACTCCATGGGTGGATGATGCGTCACCATATAGGATTCCGTATGTGCACACTGAACTTTCACAACTACGATATTCGGTTGATGTGCAAGGTTGTGAGTCACATGACAAAGCCGTGAAGGTGGAAGACTTGTTTGGATCAAATAATGGGGTGTCTAATTGGGGAAAACATTGCCCACAAGGGTAATATTGTATCCAAGTAAGATCACTCCTTGTGTCTACGATAGCAAGCCTTTCCACAGGAGGGGTACCAATGTAGAATCTCATGAGGTATTCGCCATTGTCTGGAATTAAAATAGTTTCGCCAGGTGATTTGTTTTCGTTGAGAGAGTGCGCTGCTTGATTTGATCAAGAAATTGAGCGGGAGGCTGTGGTTTTTGTGAGCTCTGATGGGGTGAGTGAACGGTTGTAAAAGGGTGACAATGGTGAGTCGCGATGAATGAGATCAACGCTGAAGCCACTTAGGGTGGGGTTTTGCTAGCTTCAATGAATGATGCAATAGAAAGTGATGAGTACAAGGCTAAAGACATGTTATCAATGGTATCGATAAATTATGCTTAACATGTTAATTTACTTAACTTGTACCATGTTATTTATTAATTAATATATTAATATATAAGGTATTATGTTTATTGTCTCTCTCTCTCTCTCTCTCTCTCACACACACACACACTCATTTCCCCATTTTCCCCATTTACGTCATTTTATCACTAATATTTTTTCTTTAGATTTATATTTTATCACTTATGAGCTATAACAGAATTGGTTTCATTGAAAAAGATCATATCATGGAAAGTTAAGTAGCGACCATATTGAAGTACATGAAATATGTTGGAGTAAAAGTGTGAAGATGAAGTCTCACATTGGTGAGGAAAGTTGAGTAACATATAAGTGAGGAAAACCCACAAACCTAAATGCCTTAAGGTTTTGGGTTGAAGGTGGTATCAGTTCTCACTTGTGTGGTGTACTCGTATCTCATTCGTGAAGATCTTCTCAGTGTTTCATCCCCTCAGTGCACAACAATTGGTATCAGAGCCAATGATTCGACCAGGTGTCCGACTCAGACAAGTATAATGGATTGGCGATGGATCCAGACATGGGCATGTGGTGTCAAGTTGACTTGTGTGATCCCCGGTGTTTAACCATCCTCGGTGCACAACAAAATAGATAAAGGATAATTATTAATATAATATATACATAAAGGATAATTATTAATATAATATAAATGATAACAGCATGAGAACAATATTACAGATAAAAAAAGTCAATATCTTCAACATTTTGACTAAAGTACCATTGATATTAGGTGCCATTAAAGACTTGCAAGTATGGTAGTACCGGTTGGAGACTCGAGCAACGCATGACAATGGCCTTCTCTCTATAAGCTCGATTAAGGGTGGAAGAGAAGAACTCCTCGCAGAGGCCGTGGATTCCCTTATGATCATGGGATTTGGGAAAAGAGAGGAGATGAATTTACTTAGCAAAGGAACAGAATTTAGGGTATGCACAAGGAGTTGATATCGAATTGAGGAAGCTGCACAAGGAAGAGAGAACAGATGGTAGTCGAGGAATTTTTTATGAAAGAAATTATATAGTTGAAGACTACCATGGTTTCAGATATATACTTTATCCGTTCCAAAACTTTGGATGTTTTAACTTTTTATCTACAATGTGATTTTGTTTTATTAAGTTTTTGTCTTAAATTAATTAAAAAGTTCGATTATATGTCATATGAAAATTAACTAGAACCACTAATACATGGTATACTTCTAGATCATACAATAACTTCTCCTAAGAAAATAGGATAACGTGTCAAGATATTGAAAATTGAGTGACTATTTTCAAATTTTGATAAGAGATGCATGTTACATCCATTTAATATGGCCACACATCATAGAATTCAAAATAAAAGTAAAGTATCATAGAAGTTTTTTTTTTTTTTTTTATTAGCAAAAAATAATATATATTAAACAAGGGGTACCCCCAACCCTTTTACATAAGTAAGCCAACACAAGCAAAAAATTGCAATGGTTACGTTATATTAATCTGCCTTAGCACATAATACTAGGTAACCATGATGTACCTATCCACCTTCCCTGCATTAATACCGCAATCCACCAATAAAGATTCTATGGATATTAATTGGCACAAACTCCTCTGCCAAACCATTGAATTTGACAATGCTATTTCCCATAAACCAACATCAAGTCATGTGACTCAATTGTTAAAATCATCCAGTAGCATCACAACGATAAAAAAAAAAAAACTCAATTTTAGTACCGAGAAAATTCAAAACATGCAAGGTCCAGAAGCACGTCAATCTCATATTGTAATTGGCACCTCACGTAGTGCAGCCACCAAATATATCCCCAGTCCTCAACATCCAAGTCCCAATTAATTTCCTCCGTGACCACATGTCGGTATCAAACAGAGGCAATTGTGAATCACATCCTTCACACTACCAACTCCAAAACAAACCTGTTTCTCAGTGCATATCCAGTCAAATCCACAGTCCTGGATTTAAAGACCATTGGAGAAATGAGTAGTTGAAACCCCTGTCCCATGATTTTATCCAAGACCAAGCAACAAATAGAATATCCTGCAACAACTTCTGTCTGTCAAGCATATCTCCCCTGAAAATACAATTGTTTCTGAGCTTCCAAATGCACCAGCTAATTGCACACCAAACAGCCATCCATCTTTGCCTTCTTTCTTTCGATTGTACCCCATATACATGTTGCCAAAAGTGAGACACTGGTGATTCAGGAAAAACTGTGACCATATTTAACCACTTATAACACTCCATCCATACAGTTATCACCTTATGGCATGTAAAAAGCACATGTGCACACGTTTCCACCTCCTCAAGACAGAAAGGGCAAAACGAGTTTTCATTTAAAAGCACATTTCTGTCCCTTAATTTTTCTCTTGTCGGAAGTCTGTTTCTGAACATTCTCCAGATGAAATGACTTGCTTTAGCTGGAATGTTTAATTTCCACATACTGGCAAAAAGCTCATCATATTGGGTATCTCTTTTCAGGTTGTATATAGCTGAATAAGAAGACTTAACCGTGAATACCCCAGCAGAATCCTCCAACCAAAGCCAAGCATCTTTACCATGTTCATGCAACTGCACATCTCTCAACACATGACTTAGATCCTCCACCAACTGAAATAATTCATTGTATCCTCCTCCAAAGTATCATAGAAGTAATTCATTGTATTGATTGTTAAAAAAAATACAAATGATAGAGAACTTGAGCTCAATTTATAGAGCTCATTTAAGAAGTGATTAACAAGTAACAAACATTTCCAAAAGCCTAACTAACTAAGCAATTTCAACTAATTAATATCCTGTAACACCCCTTGCAAGCTGATAAGTGGTACACACTTATCAATCAACTTGATTTATAGATCGACAACAAGCTAAATTAATAAAGAAAAACATGTACGAGAAAAAAATAGAGGGATGCATGCAAGCGGCGACAATTCCACGGCTCCTTGCTCCACATCTCACGACTCTAACATGTATTTCAAAAGAGCCAAAAGAAAGAAAGAATGAAGAAAAATGGTTAGGTTGAAAAAAAAAAAAAAAACAGAAGTTAACTCTCTGACAGCTAAGCTGGACTTTCAAAAACTAAAGTCCAACATCGAAAGTTTAGGAAGCTTTAAAACATTTTAGTCATAAAATCCTATACCAAGGCCCAATAGTCTTTTCCAAAACTTTTAATTAAAACTAATTAACAAAATAGAATATGTAACAATTACTCATATATATATATATATATATATATATATATATATATATATATATATATATATGAGATAAAATTATATCAATATAACTTATACAAACTATTATATAATTAATAATTTTATATAAAATGTGATAGTGTAATAATTGATGTAAATGTAGATAGATAGATTAATTTCCAAAAATAATATATGGGGGCATTCCTTAATTACAAATACTTTTAAAAAAAAAAATTATTAACAGCTATCATTTTTCTTTATCTTTTTTCCTTTCCTATGATATCATATCATGAACCATGCCTATATTTATCTCTTCTATCACTTTCTCTTTCTAGATGTTAAATAGCATGGATAAGTGTCATGCATAATTATTTACTAAATTTTGGTACAGTCGGTTGGAGCAAAAGACACTTTTTTCCCTTGGAGATCGTACTCCACTTGGAAACCAACCTGTGCCACATTTCCAAGGATGGAGAATCGACCTTGATATGCCATGGGTACTACTGCTAAACAAAGCATGTTTTTGTCGTGGAACCTGAAAAGTATGTTCCTAGGGTTCAGGGAAAGGTTAGCTCCAGTAAATTGAAACACAATTTCCGGTAAAGTTACATTAGCTTGATATGGAAAACAAAACTCAAATGGGTATGGAAGATCTTGGTAAATTGCCTCAACACCAAGGGCTTCTTTCAACAAAGCTTTAACACCGACGTAAAAGCTGGTTTCGAGATACGTCAACACCGTCCCCGAATCGATGATTATGTTGCCATTTGTGTGATCGGTTTGCACCATCTTTTGTCCAACGGTGACGCCTTCAAGATGGAGGAAGTAATAGGAAGGAAAAGATGGGTTGATTATGAGGGGAGTGGAGACAACCCCATTTGAAGTTATTGTTGCTTCGTTCCCAAATTTCAGTTTACTAGTAGAGGTTGAAGTGAATGGAAGCAAACAATATGAGAATTTGTGACCGATTTGGTCACGTATTTGTGAAACTAGTGACAATGGCCCTGCTCCAAGACCAACTAGTCCTGTGACTTTGTTGCTAGTACGATGCGTGAAATTATTATACCATCCACATCCAAAAATAGACTTAGGAAATGTAACGGTTTGGGACCCAAAGTGAACGGATTCAGTACCCAATACTCCAAAGGTGTATGATCCGTCAGCATAAGCTGTTGCGTATGTGCACACTGAACTTGCACAACTATGATATGGGATTAATGTGCAAGGTTGTGAGTCACATGGCAAACCTGTGAAAGTGGAAGATTTTCTTGGATCAAAAAATGGGGTGTCTTGGGGAAAACAGTTATCACAAGGGAAACATTGTACCCAAATGAGATCACTCCCTGTGTCCGCTATGGCAAGCCTTTCCACTGGAGGTGTACCAATGTAAAATCTCATTAGATATTCACCATGGTCTGGAATTAAGATAGATTCGGGTGATTTGTTTTCGTTGAGAGAGTGTGCTGCTCGATTTAACCGAGAAATGGAGCGCAATGCAGCGGTTATGATGCTCTCTGATGGGGTGAGTGAAGGGTTGTAAAAGGGTGACAATGGTGAGTCATAATGAATAAGATCAACGCTGAAGCCGCTTAGGCTTTTTCTTGTTTCAGCCAATGATGCAGTAGAAAGTGATGAGTATAAGGCTAAAGACAAGAACACAAAAGGATGCATGTTGAGGAAACACTGATTCAATGAACTAAGAAAGATAGAACGGGGAGCAAGTTGAAGTGCTTCTATTTATAGATTCTTGACTTTTTTATGGGTCTCTTCTTCATGTCAGCTTGGGGCCAAGTCAACTTGTGAGAGGCCAAATGAGAACTTTATTAATTGTGAGAAATGGTTTTCGGTCACAAAATATGGGTCCAATGAAGAATTAAGTATAAAAGCACGAGATATGATGGTTCACAGTCTCATACTCTCAAAGGTTATATATATAGTTTTGTTGCCGGCATTGAAGAGTGAGGTTAGTTATATGTATATGCTTTTCATACGATTTTTATACTTTGTTAATTGAGTATCGATAGGCGTACTGTTGGGTTTTTTCATCCGGTGTTCATCAGCACACATGGTTAATCACTTGTTTAAATATGGCTAATTTTATTTAACAAGTGATTAAGAATAAGTGGTTGTGATTGTATATAATTATTGATTATTGATACGTGATTAATAGTGTCATGGTGTTACTAGGAATAGATGGTGTAACTGCCTCTTTCTTATCAATCAAATGAGCTTTAGAGTTTTGCATATTTATAGGGAAGGCAATACTTGTGCTGACAAATTAGCTTCCCATGCTCTCTCTTTACAAGATTTTTTTTGGTGGGATTCTACTCCTCAGTTTATTTTGGAGGACTTCTCACGTAATAGGATAAGATTACCTAACTATAGGTTTATGTAATATGTCCTTTCATGGGTTTTGGCCTTTGTCCCCCCATGCTTTTGTTCTCTTTTCTTTTTCTTTAATAATATTTGGGTTTGCTCTTTTGGTAGATAATGTCAGGGGTGCCAACCTGGTTGGGATGTCTGTCATTATTTTTACCTTGGCATGCCTTTTATTTAAAAAAAAAAGAAGGATATATAGCAATTTGTTAACTTTATTTCACTAGTGATTAATAATGTCATGTGGTTATTGATCATCATTCATGATTAACTACTACATGTATAAACATGATTTATTTTATCTCACGAGTGGTATAAGAGTAAATGAATGTGATTATATGTAATTATTTATGTGGTTAATAGTGTCATGATGTTATTAAAATATTTAATGATGGTTAACTTTATCTTACTAGTGGTTTATAATGTCATAAAGTTATTGAAATGTCTAATAGTGATTAATGTCTACTCACAAATGGTTAATATTCGTCACATCAATAATTTTATACAAACATGCTCATTTATTATTAACCACTTATAAAATAAAATTAATCAAATATATATATATAATTAACCATATATTTGGATAGACATTGGGTGAACATAACCCAATGGGACGTTAAACTTTTTCCTTGTTATATGGTAATTAGTTAAGGTGAATAGGGTTTGTCTAATTTATCTCAAATAAAAATGAGGTTAAACAATTACATATAACAGCTAATTGGGGCAATTAATACTTTCAACCAATTAACTTAAAGTACGTAAGAGAATTACATCAAATAGTTATGATGGAATGGTTTAACCCATTTTTTATTTGGGTTAGTTAGATAACTTCTGAATGAGAATATTAGTATTCCCCAATTTTAGAACTTTT
This sequence comes from Pueraria montana var. lobata, assembly GCA_026413185.1. Classification (NCBI taxonomy): domain Eukaryota; kingdom Viridiplantae; phylum Streptophyta; class Magnoliopsida; order Fabales; family Fabaceae; genus Pueraria; species Pueraria montana. The sequence continues at coordinate 18,713,280 of CM048649.1, forward strand.
TATAATAGACACTCTCACTTATTTATCAATTCTCTATTATAATTACATAAATTTCTTTTAAATTACCCTCACCAAAATTAGTACATTAGTTCCTATATATTTGTACAATCTTGCTCTACTGAAAGCCTATGATTTTGGTTTCCAATTTTTCTTTTTTTTCAAAAAAGTTGTTTGGAAAAATAACATATAAGAACAAAAATTACTAAAAATATTAAGAAATCCAATTTTGGTCCTTATAGTTTTATGATTGTGCAATTTTGGTTCCTCAAAAATTTTTATTGCACATTTGGTCCTTCACGTTTTTAAAATATAACAATTTTGGTCCGCCATTAGTTTGTTGACACTTTAACAGAAATTGTTGACATAGCATCCAAGTGATGACATGCCACTAACATGTTGACGTGGCAGTTCGACACATATGTCAATGTGACACTGATAGTGTGTTGAAATGGTAGTAGGGACTAAAGTTTAGACTGTCAATTTCATGTTAGCATAGTGTCAGACTCACATTAATCACCACATCAACAAGTTAGTGTCACGTCATTACTTAGATGTCACGTCATTAAATTAATTTGTGTTAAAAAAATATACGGCAGACTAATGGTGAATCAAAATTGTTAAATTTTAAAAATGTGGAGAACTAAATATGCAATAAAAATATTTGAGAGATCAATATTGCACAATCGTAAAACTATAGGGAACAAAAGTAGATTTAAGCCAAAAATTAAATAATTTGGAATTAACCAAAATTGACATGTTATAACAATAATCCATAACAATGTATCAATGTATTGTAAATTCGAAAAGCATTTCTTTCGGCCTAGTGATTAATTAGGTCTACATTATCCTCCACAAAGATCAATATTAGGTGTCTAAAACTCATTACCAATTAATCACAATATTAGCAAATTTTTTAAGAAAAAAAAAAGTCAAAATTGATTGCAGAGTTTACAAGAATTTAATAAGAAAACTCTATCAATATGATGTTTTATTTATTTATTTATTTATATATATATATATATATATATATATATATATATTATAAATAGAAGAATGTTGAATAACGTGAGTGAAAAATAAAAAGAAAAAAAATATGGTATTCGGCGTGAAAAAAGAAAAGTCCTAGAGTGACATGTGAGAAGAAATCAACCTTAATATTTTACTAATAAAATAAACAAATTTACAACAAAATTGGCCATGCATGGACAACGTACGATAGGTCACCAACAACCCTGAAGACTGAAGTCATGACACAACCGCCAATCTGACTAATGCATGTTCTTAATTAATGCACTTGTGACACAAAGCAAATGATTCAATTCACATTGGAGATGTTCAAAAAAAAAAAAAAAAATCAACGGAGAACCTAGAAAAAAGAAAGATTTTATGAAAAATAAAATAAAGGCTATGTTAACATTATACTATCAATGTGTAGGCTTTAATAGTTGTTCTTTTGTAGCTAAATATATTGTTGTCTATTGGTATGCCATATTTGATATTCCATGTGCCACATCTTGGTCCATGTTTATTTTTTATTGCTAAAACTTTATTCGATTGAAATTACATGATAATCTCTTTATAATTTAATTTACATTTTGGGAGATAAAAGTACAACAGTTACTGAGTTTCCAAGATTGCATATTCTTCAAATTTCAAAGCATATATTTTAATGAGACTCAAATAATTTTTTAGTCTCTATATAATATGTAGTTATTTTTATTTTGATTCTCCTTAATTCTTATTTTATTTGTGTTTTCATTAATTTATTTCATTTTAATATCTAGCGTTAGGGAATCACTATTTTTTTTTTGGGTAAGGTTAGGGAATCACTATGGTATAATGACGTAATTAAAAGAGATCAACTAACAAACCTAATATTTCTTAAATAAGAGGAACTATTTTTTTTTTAAAAAAAACTTTTAAGACAAGATATATATTAAAATTTACAATTTTATAGTAATTAAAATAATAAAGTGAAGAATTATAATGAAAAGAAAATATTTAATAGACACACAAAAAAATATACTTTTTTAAAAGAAAAAATATATTATAGAAACTAAAAAATTTAAGTTTTTTCTCTTAAAAAAAGTTTTTTTAATGATTTCTTCTAGAAAGGAAATAGATAAACCTAGAATTCCAAAAAAAACAAAAAAATCTGTCAATATGACTTATAATCTAGTTGGGCATTTGTTTCAACATCCTTTTTAATGCATGTTTGTCACGCAAGAAGTTTGGTCTATATCGTTATGTAAGAGTTAAATGTCCTATCATAACGCAGTAATAATATATTTCTTTTAATATCTTTTCGAGCATTTTTCTTTATTATTCTCCCGCTTCTGACAATAAGATTTTTTTTGTTAACTTCTGACAATAAGATTCGATCTTGGTAAAAATAATTACCAATAATGAAGTCTTAACTGAAAACTTTATAAATAGAAGCATTTGAATGTGTTCCACTCACTCCTTATCTCTCTATCCCTCAAACACTCTCTGTCTATATCTTAGGGAGTTCATTTCTTTCGTCCATGATTATTTCCTCAATCATGCATGCTTTTCTGTTTTGTGTTTTTGTCCTATGTTCACTCTCTACTTCATTATTTTTTGCTGAAGCCGCTAAAAGTTTAAGGCACTTCAGCGTCGATCTTATTCATCGTGACTCACCATTATCACCTTTTTACAACCCTTCACTCACCCCATCAGAGCTCACAAAAAACGCAGCCTCACGCTCAATTTCTCGATCCAATAGGGTAGGCCTCCTTGTGAATAATGAAGGCCAAACAATACCTAATATTATTACAATTTCAGATGAAGATGTTAGTGAATACCTAATGAGATTTTACATTGGTACCCCTCCCATGGAAAGGTTTGCAATCGCTGACACAGGAAGTGATCTCATTTGGGTCCAATGTGCCCCTTGTAAGAAATGTATACCCCAAAAGGCCCCATTGTTTGATCCAAGAAAGTCTTCAACATTAAGAACTGTGCCATGTGACTCACAACTTTGCACACTACTCTCCAAGAATCAGCACCGTTGTGCAAGTTCAGGTGAGTGCTTGTATCAATACCATTATGTTGACAAATCCTTCACCAGTGGAAAATTGGGTGTTGATTTCATCAATTTTGGTTCCAAGGGTGGTGGTGGGGGCAAAAATGGTACATTTCATTAGTTAACTTTTGGGTGTGGAGTTTACAACAATGAAACCATGGTTGAGACCATCATGCCCAAGAACACAGGACTAGTGGGTCTAGGAGCTGGGCCATTGTCACTAATTTCACAACTAGGCGATGAAATTGGTCACAAATTTTCCTACTGTCTTGTTCCTTTGTATTCAAATTCCACCAGCAAAATGAAATTCGGGAGTGAAGCAATGGAAAAAGTTAAAAGGGTTGTGTCCACTCCCCTTATACTCAAATATTCTTCTTTATCCCCCTTTTACTTCCTCAATCTCGAAGGCATCAGTGTTGGTAAAAAGAAGGCGATCATGAAGACAAGAAAACACCAACCTCTGTTTTAAATAGCGGCCCACATCACGTATTGCGGCCGCAATATTGCGGTTGCGGGCTGCTCCGCAACGGCATCAGACCGCTATTGCGGTGTGATTTGAAATCACACGTTTTGCCGCAACGCAACGCCGTAACTTCCGCGACACCTCTGTTATGTCTCCGCAACAGGACGCAACTCGAACAAAGGTCGCACCACTGTCACTGCAGTGCCGCTGCCGTGTTTGGGTCGCACCGCTGTCGCTGCAGTGCCGCCGCGTTTGGGTCACAAGCCGTCGCCGCACTGCCGTCGCGTTTGGGTTTCCGTTTCTCCCTCAGCGACTCTCGTTCCTCTGTTTTGTTTCTTTTTACTTTACCTTCTCAGCTTCTCTAATTGAGAGAGAGATTAGGAAAAACAAATTGAAAAGATGCGCTGCTGAGTGTGTGTTGGAGGTAACAAATGTTTCATCTTTTATTGTGGCTTCAGTTCTAACATGACAGCGGGACTGTTTACTATCTTCTATGGTCTTAAGCTTGCTAGTGATTTGGGATATTCAGAGGTTATTTGCGAATCAAATTCCAAAATGGCCTTACAGTTGATCAACCAAGGAGTGGTAGATTGTCCCACTGCTGTTCACTCCTTTCTTTTAGCCGACGCAGTGGGAACTATGTTCCCTAGAGTTTAGTTTTTCTTCTTTTGGTTCCTGTTTTCTTTTCATGCGCATCAAAAAAAAAATGTTTCATCTTTTTTATTTAAAAAATATATATATTAATGGTTATTAAGGTATTTTTTTTGGTGAATAATTATTATTTCTTTTGACAAATTTGTGATTAATTATTAAGACATTTTAACTTCTACAATTAACAGAATCACATGCTCTCTCAACATGTAATTACTAAATAAGTTTTTTTTATAATAAGTATATATAGTTTTTTTAAAAGGAAAATTATTTGATAAAATAATTATTTGATAAAATATAAATAAATATTGGGTGACAAAATTGATTGTTATTAAGTAGAGATTTTCTATAAGAAATTTGCTAAATTAGAGAAAATTAATTATAATTAATTGATAAATTAAGAATCATAGTTTTATTATTTGTATTAATATTAATAATTTTCTTGTTTATATTTAGTTTTATTTCATATCTATAAATAATTGTTTTTAAGTTTGAAATTTAATTTAATTACTGATTGATATTTCATAAATTCTAAATAGGTATATATACAATACGTATTTAATATTTGAGATTTGATTAGATTTATATACCTTTTAATTTCTTACTTTTTTATTTGAGATAATTTATCCTAAATTAAATATTTGTCAGGCCAATTAGTTTTGTATTCCGATTGCTTTCTAGATTTGTTTATACTTATATACCTCTATTTCCATTATAGATGTATTCTAAATTATTCATTAAAATGATACCAAGACTAAAAAAATGAATGAAAATCTATATAACCTTATAAATAAAACATATATAATTAATTATAGAACTTTTTTCTATGTTTGGTGCAAACATATTTTAATTTCACGCCGCAATGGCCGCAATCCGCAACGCAGTAGTTGCAATGGCCGCAACCGCGACCGCAATCGCGACCGTAACCGCAATTTAAAACCATGCACCAAACTCATGGCAACATGATCATTGATTCAGGCACCACATTCACGGTTTTCGAACGAAGCTTTTTTTTTTTATCAGCAAAGAGGAAATATCATTATGAGGTACAAGGGGTACCTTGCCCAAATACATAGATTACATGTTTAAGAATTTTTTTTTTTTTTTTAGAGAAAAAAAGATAAACTCAACTTACCCTGACATCCAAATGTCCCTGGTATGAAGTACCAAGCCATAAAGACTAGCCCTATATATAGCTGCATGATATACAAAAAAATATGCGGTCAATGTTTTCCCAAACAAAATACCCCACTCTGTTGATGAAATACACTGCCCCCACTAAACAATTGATGACCTCAATTGGTAGCATTACCATCCAATTAGAATGCTATCAAAACAAATTCAGCATATGTCACTGCATAGCTTTAAGTCTAGAAGTTACTCCAGCCCAAACCAATCACAACCGAAGCCAAGGGGATTGCCACAGATATGAAGAACCAGAAAAAACTCAGCAGAAAGATCAAAATCAACTGGCAAGCATAACTGGTACTCCTTATATGCTATGAAGGAAGCTTTTACAACAAGTTTGTAGCTTTGATTAAGGAAGTCATGGGTGTTAAGGAGACAAAGGAAAAACCTTATAATGTATACAACTTTTGTTTTAGGTATGATGTTAAGAAAGACTTCCCTAATTTTGTGCTTCATTTTAAGGGAGCTAGGGTTAGCATAAATCCACAAAACCTATTTCAATATTTTTGTGAGGACTTGTTTTGCATGTTGGTGCATCCGACCTCAGAACATGGATTCCCCATCCTTGGAAGTGTGGCACAAGTTGGTCTTCGAGTGGAGTACGATCTTAAAGAGGGAAAGCTTTCATTTGCTCATACTGATTGTACCAAAAATTAGCTTAATTAATCTTTGGGTTTGATAAATAATAATTTCAATTATGCTTGTACCGAGAACAGAAAAAGGGTTTTATGTTTTCGCAAGTCTCATGGTAAAAATAATGAATAATTGAACCTTGAGTTCATTGCAAATACATGTGTATTTTTTTTCATCTTCTGGACTTCCTCACTGCACATCGATCATTGTAACCAATGTCTTGTATTTAAGCCAAGGAATCATGTCATCTTAAAGAACGAAAACAGTGTCAAATTGTCAATTGAGATTGTTTAAGTAAATAGAAGTGTATGTAATTTTTTTTTTTTATAGATTATCATGTTATAAGTGCTAAGTACCTACCAAGCCTTATAATAACTAATCTCTGCTAGGTAATTTGACTAACTTAATTTTAATGGGATCTTCCCTTTCAACCACGTATATTTTTTTCATCCACAAAACTCAAATTCTAGATCTTGTTTAAGAAATCTAACCCCAATTTTACTCAAACTAATGACTTGTTGGTAAACTACAAGTACTCTTTAGCACACTATTTGAAATACATTTTTATTATTGGCAAATGTTAAGCAGTGTCCTAAAAGGAGAAAAATTTTTGTTGGGAGTCGCAAAATTGCGCTGTCCATGATTTTTTTACACTCTCCTATGATTTTCACAATAAATACATTCTCCTTTTAATTCTTTAACCAATGCCCTTAGGGCACTGATTAGCGAGATCCTTTATTATTAACTAAATTTTATTATAAATTATAAAATTTTGTAAGTCATGTAATGACTCTACAACTCACATTACCCTTGCTTGTACTTATGACTAAACAATTTCTATGAATAAATGATATAAGCAATGAAGAATTTCTTTTATGATACATGTTATTTTAATATTCATTGCAGTTTTATCCAGTGTCTTGTGATCATAGTGTCATGTTCTTATCTATGTCGGTGTGTTGTTGGACTTAGTACTGAAACGTGGCATCAATTACTAAATAAGGTGTCATGATAAAGAGTGCATGTAGTGTTAATTTTCTGAAGTTTGTGGAAGTGGTATTATTCCCACAGAGTCACGGGCAATATTAGTTTTGGCTTATTCTCCATGTAAGGGTGTATTTGAGTACATACTGTATCTTCTCGTCATTTTCTTATATGTAATTTGGTGATGTGATTATTTTCCTCTGTAGTAGACTAGCAGTAGCGGTATTAATTTGGCCATTGGCCTATGAATAAAGATAATCGTACACCTCACTTTCTTCACCCAGCATACACCTGGAAAACGTGATTAATTATATATATCAATATGGTTAATTTTATTTTAGAAATGATTAACTACTAATAGATATTTCAATAATTTTATAAACACAATTAACTGTTTGTGAAACAAAGTTATCTATTATTTATTATTAACCACTTATAGGACAAAATTAACCATATTTATATAAGTAGTTAACCATATATAACGATCAATATCTCCATAACACTATTAACCACTTGTCAAACAAAGTTAACTATATTTACGCTTGTAGTTAACTATGTGTGATGGTTAAGAACTTTATAACACTATTAATCACTTGTGAAATAAAATTAACCACAATTAGACATTTCAATAACTTCATTACACTATTAACCATATATCAATAATTGTATATAATCATGTTCATTTATCCCTAACCACTTATGAGATAAAGCTAACCATATTTATTTATGCAGTTAATCACGTGTGACAATCAGTAATCTCATGACATCATTAATCACTTGTGAAACAAAGATAACTATATTAATATATGTAATTAACCACATGTGACAATCAATAACATCATGACATTATTAATCATGCATCAATAAATTATATACAATTGTATTTATTTACTCTTAACCACTTGTAAAATAAAATTAACCATATTTTTATATGTAGTTAACCAGGCGATGAGGTGGATGTTAGGTGTAGAAACCCAGCAATACGTTAATCAGTACTCTTTGCCTATATATTGACAGAGGTTGGCCAGGACTTTAAAGTGTTTTGGTGTAAAGAATTAAAAATAATATAATATAAATCTTACAAAATCAAAACACATACAAAATTTTCAGGATGTTGGATTTTTTCTTAGGTTTGTTTTTCTTCTTCCATTTTTGAGAATTTTTCATTTATTTCAAACGCAATATTGACTTTTCAAGCATAGTATCTTTAGTATTTTGATATGATTGTTATTAATATTATTTATTAAAACTAAATGTTATTTACATACTTTCAGGTTTCAACATAAAAGTCCTGTGTGATACAAATCTAGTGTGTGTTTTTTTTTTCATTGGAAAGTCCTCAAATAGACGTTCAACCAAAAGTTTCGAATTCCTACTTTTCACAAAACATATATTGGAATGCGTGTCCAATCAACCTAATGTTAATTCAAACACACCACTAGTTATTGAATGAAAGAAAGACACAGAACCATTATTTACTAATTTTTGGTACAGTCGGTGGGAGCAAAAGACACTTTTCTCCCTTTGAGATCATACTCCACTTGAAAATCAATCTGTGCCACGTTTCCAAAGACGGAAAAATCACTTACAGCGGTGTTGGGTAATACCACCAAACAATGCATGTTCCTATCGTCCAACCTGAAAATTAGGTTTTTAGGGATCACGGAAACGTTGGCTCCGGTAAATTGAAACACAATTTCAGGAAAAGTTATATTAGCTTGATACGGAAAACAAAAATCAAATGGGTATGGAATATCTTGCATTGCCTCTGAAACACCAAGGACTTCTTTGAACAAAGCTACAAACTTGTAGTAAAATCTCGTTTCTAGATACGTCAACTTCGTCCCCGAATCAATGGCTATGTTGCCAATAGGTTGATCTGTTTGCACCATCTTTTGTCCAACAGTGACACCTTCGAGATGGACGAAGTAAAAGAAAGGAAAAGTTGGGTCGATTATGAGGGGAGTGGAAACAACCCCATTTCCAATAATTGTTGCTTGGTTCCCAAATTTCAATTTACTAGTAGAGTTTGAAAGGAACCAAACAATAGGAGAATTTGTGACCGATTTGGTCACCTAGTTGTGACACTAGTGACAATTTCCCCAGTCCAAGACCCACTACTCCTGTGACTTTGTTGCTAGTACGATCCTTTAAATAATTATTCGATCCGCATCCAAAAATAGAGTTAGGAAACGTAACGGTTTGGGACCCAAAACGAATGGACTCAGTACCTAATACACCAATGGCGAACGATCCGTGAGGACCGTCGCCATAGTGGTATAGGTATGTGCAAGCTGAACTTGCACAATCACGAACTGAGAGCAGGATTAACGTGCAAGGTTGTGAGTCACATGACAAATTTGCGAACGTGGAAGACTTTGTTGGATCAAACAATGGGGTGTCTTGGGGAAAACATTTGTGATCACAAGGGGAACATTGCACCCAAGTGAGATCACTCCGTGTCTGCTATAGCAAGCCTTTCCATAGGAGGGGTACCAGTGTAAAATCTCATTAGGTATTCACCACGGTCTGCTGGAATTAAAATAGGTTGGGGTGATTTGTTTTCATTGAGAGAGTGTGCAGCACCATTTAATCGAGAATTTGAGCACAATGCAGAGTTTATGATGCGCTCTGATGGGGTGAGTGAAGGGTCGTAAAAGGGTGACAATGGCGAGTCGCGATGAATAAGATCAACGCTGAAGCCACTCAGGGTTTTGCTGGCTTCAGCCAATGATGCAGTAGAAAATGATGAGTATAAGGCTAAAGACAAGAACACGAAAGGCTGCATGTTGAGGAAACACTTATTGATTCAAAGAAGTAAATGATGGAGGGGAAAGCACGTTGAAGTGCTTCTATTTATAGAATTTTGACTTTCTTATGTTGGGTACCAGAGTAACAAAATAATAACTCGCAACTAAAATAAGAGATGAGAAAAATAAGAATTGACACTCAATATTTTAGCGTGGAAAACCCTCAACGAATAAGGGAAAAACCACGAGCAAGACCAGAGAAATATTTTTACTAAGTGGAAGAAAATTACAACCTCTCTCTAACTATAAGGAAAGAACAATTACACTCTCTCTTACAATAGGAGAACACACATACTACTAGTGTTGCTACCTCTCTCTCTAAGATTACTACAATTGTAGTGGGATGCTAAGATGAGCAAAATGGCTTGCTATTTATAGGCAAAGATGGGAGCTCAAGCATTTAATGCATTGCAATATTTTTCTCCATCCAACCAATTTTGCATGCCTACCATAGTAGAGTTAGAATTTTTTACTCCAAGCCTTTCTTTTTGACTTATGCCACAAAAGTGGCTTACGGCTTCACAATCTCCCACTTAAAGCTACTTTTGTGAGTTTTCAAATATCTCTCTATCTTGCCATTTCCTTGCTGCTTACGTTTTCGATAGGCCAAAGGAGGATCGGCACCATGTAAACTTGTTTGTATTGATTGGCTTCGTCAAAACATCTGCTAGGTTATCTTTAGTGTGAATCTTCTGCATGTCCACGCTTCCTTCCTCTACTACTTCTCTGACAAAGTGATATTGAACACCTATGTGCTTTGTCCTAGAATGAAAGGATGGATTCCTTGCAATGTGCAAGGCACTTTGACTGTCACAATACACAGTAGTCTTCTGCTGCTTGTGCCCAATTTCTTCCAATAGCCTTTGAATCCAAATAGCTTCCTTGCATGCCTGGGTAGCTGCCATGTACTCAGCTTTTGTAGTAGACAAAGCTACAAAGTTTGTAATTTGGATAACCAGCTCACTGCCCCTCCTGCAAGTGTAAACACATACCCAGTAGTAGACTTTCTTTTATCAAGATCACCTGCAAAATCTGAATCAACATAACCCCTGACAATAAATTCCGATCCTTCAAAACATAATGCAACATCTGAGGATCCTTTGATGTATCTAAGGGTCCTCTTAACAGCATTCCAGTGCTCTCTACCAGGATCTGCCATGAACCTACTAACCGCTCCCACTGCTTGTGCAATGTCTGGTCTTGTACAAATCATGACGTACATAAGGCTTCCCACTGCTGATGCATACGGTACTCGAGACATTTCTATCCTCTCTGCTTCATTGCTAGGACTCATACTTGAGGATAACTTATAATTGATAGGAAATGGGGTAGAAATTGGCTTACAGTCTTGCATGTTGAAGCGCCGCAAGACCTTCTGTAAGTAATTCTTTTGAGAAAGCCAAAGCTTCCTATCTTTTCTGTCTCAGTGAATTTGCATCCCTAAAATCTTGTTTGCGGGTCCCAAGTCCTTCATATCAAACTCCTTAGCCAACTCTGCCTTCAATTCTTGGATTCGATCTTTGTTGGGGCCTACCACCAACATGTCATTCACATACAACAGCAAAATGATGAAATCATTATCATCAAACCTATTGTAGTATGTACAATGGTCTGAACTCTGTCTGTTGTAACCAAGGCTAATAATGAAGGAATCAAATCTCTTGTACCAACATCTTGGCACCTGCTTTAGACCGTACAGAGATTTGGTCAACCTACAAACCAAGTTTTCTTTTTCTTGTTCTTTAAAGCCTTCCGGTTGGAGCATATATATCTCCTCTTCAAGTTCTCCATGGAGAAAAGCAGTCTTTACATCAAGTTGCTCAAGATGTAAATAAAATGCAACACACATAGCCAGAACAACTCTAATTGTTGTCAATCGAACAACTGGCGAGAATATCTCATTGAAATCAACACCTTCTTTCTGAGCATATCCTTTGACCACCAGTCTTGCACGATATCGTTCCACTTGATCATTGCCATCTCGTTTGATCTTGTATACCCATTTGTTTCCGATGGCTTTTCGACCCTTTGGAAGTTCAACAAGTTCCCATGTCATGTTTCTATGCAAGGCTTCCATTTCTTCATGCATTGCTGCCATCCATTGAGAAGCATCCGAACTACTCACGGCCTCTTGAAAGGTTGATGGTTCTCCTTCCTCAGTTAGAAGACAGTACGCATCATGGCTTGCCATGACAAACTGTGAGTGCCAACTTGGTTTAGATTTTTGTCTTGTTGATCGTCGAAGACCTCCTCCATCATTAACCTCATTTGGCTCTTGTTCTTCATGCTCCTGTTCTGCTTCAGAAAAGTCATCTTCTCCAGACATCTTCTCTATCTGCACTATAGTAGTGTCTTTGGTAGTGCTGTCATTTTTCTGCTCACTCTGCAATTCATTTTCTCCAAAAACTACATCTCTGCTAACAACAACCTTGCGGGCAGTGGGATCCCACAAGCGATACCCCTTAACATTGTCAGCATAACCCAAGAATATACATTTCCTGGATTTTGGATCCAACTTTATTCTTTCTTGGGAGTTGTACATCACGTACACAGGACATCCAAACACATGTAAGGAAGAATAATCAGCTGGTTTGCCTTTCCACATCTCCATCGGCGTCTTTAAACCAATCGCTGTTGATGGTGATCGATTTATCACAAAACAGGCGGTTTTAACTGCTTCTGCCCAGAAAGATTTGGCTACTTCTGTTGTTCTCAGCATAGCTCTTGTTCTATCTAGGAGAGTTTTGTTCATCCGCTCTGCCACACCATTCTGCTGAGGTGTATGTGGAACTGTGAATTGTCTTAAAATACCCTCTTGTTTGCAGAATGCTAAAAAGTCACCATCTACATATTCTCCTCCATTGTCTGTCCTCAAGCACTTAATTCTTTTTCCAGTTTCAAGCTCCACTTGTGCTTTGAATTCCTTGAATACTGGAAACACATCTGACTTCTTCTTAATTGGGTACACCCACAATCTCCTGGAATAATCATCAATGAATGATACAAAATACTTTGCTCCTCCCAGGGATACTTCTGGTGATTCCCACACATCTGAATGGACCAAGTCTAGTATGTGTTTGCTTCTAGTAGTTACTTTAGCAAACTTCAACCTATGTTGCTTACTTTTCACACAATGCTCACAGAACGGTAAATTGACCGTTTTGAGCCCAGGCAGGAGATTACGTTCCGCAAGGACTTTCAGGCCTCGTTCTGACATATGTCCAAGTCTACGATGCCACATCATCGTTGCTTCGTCTTGACTTGCTGTTGCAACTAATGCATCTGCTTCTTGCAACGTATCTCCCAAAAGCATGTATAGATTAGCTGTGATCTTCTCAGCTTTCATCACTACAAGATTGCCTTTCACTACCTTTAAGATCCCACCTTCAGTATGGATCTTGCAACCGAGATCATCCAATTGTCCAACGGACAATAAGTTCTTCTTTAAGCCCTTCACATGGCGTACCCCTTGAAGTGTGCGAACAGTACCATCGTACATTTTTAATTTGACAGTACCGACTCCAGCAATTTCCAAGGCATGATCATTTCCCATGAACACCAATCCTTCCGAGATAGGTTTATAAGTGCAAAACCAATCTCGACGTGGAGTCATGTGCCAGGTTGCACCCGAATCCAATATCCAACAATCATGAAGTTGTCTTCCGCCTTTAGAACTAATTGCTGCTTCACTATACAAGACTTCTCCATTATCTGAGGTACTTGCAATGCAACCTTGAGAGGTTGATGCTTCAGAATTCTTTCCTCCATTCTTCTTGTGCCAACAATCTTTCTTCAAGTGTCCTCTCATGCCACAATTGTAGCATTTGATGTTCTTCCTTCTTCCGTTGATCTGCCTCTCGTCATCGTTAAAGCTTCTGCTTGCTTGGAATTTTCCAGCCTATCTTCCTTATTCTTTCGCCTGGATTCTTCTTCAAGAATAGCTCTGGCAACATCATCAAAGGTTAGACGGCCGACAATATTATTGTTTGTTATGTTGATGATGAGTTGATCATACGAATCTGGTAAACTTTGAAGTAGAAGCTCTGCCCGCTCATTTTCTTCTACACTGAAATCTGACGCAGAAAGTTGAGCGAATAGAGTATTCAGATTGTTGATGTGGTCCGTCACTGAAGTGGACTCACTCATTCTAAGAGTGTAGAGTTTCCTCTTTAAGAATATTCTGGTGTGAAGTGACTTGATCTCGTACAATTTGTGGAGAGTATCCCAAATCTCCTTCGCGGTCTTCTTCTCCGCAACACTGGACAAAACCGAATCCGCCATTGCTAAGTGCAAATTGGCAACAGCATTGTCATCCATCTCTTTCCACCTTTCATTAGTGATCTCCGCAGGTCTGCCTTCAATTGCATCTTGACAATTGTCCTTCATCAAAATTGCTTTTATCCTCAATTTCCATAGGGATAAATTATTCCCGTTGAACTTCTCAATCTCGTATTTTGCTGCCATGGTTTCACACTAAAGAACTGACTTACACAACTTCCACCGTATATAGTACCGCCTACTGGAACAGTGACTATAGACCGTGAACCAGTGCACCAGGTAAGTTCCCAGGAAAGAGAGGTGGGTCACCAATGGACACGCTTAAATACCAAGTCTTTCCTTAGCCAGAACTTTCCTAGACATGCACTTTCACACTACCTCACTCTATATCCAATAACAAGAATAATTCTTTTCTGATGTGATAGATCAGATTATACCGCAACCACAGAGCATACTAAGAATTTTCTCCGACACTATACCAGCGTACCAGCGTGTATCGCAGCGGAACAATATCAGAACCTATTGGCTCTGATACCACTGTTGGGTACCAGAGTAACAAAATAATAACTCGCAACTAAAATAAGAGATGAGAAAAATAAGAATTGACACTCAATATTTTAGCGTGGAAAACCCTCAACGAATAAGGGAAAAACCACGAGCAAGACCAGAGAAATATTTTTACTAAGTGGAAGAAAATTACAACCTCTCTCTAACTATAAGGAGAGAACAATTACACTCTCTCTTACAATAGGAGAACACACATACTACTAGTGTTGCTACCTCTCTCTCTAAGATTACTACAATTGTAGTGGGATGCTAAGATGAGCAAAATGGCTTGCTATTTATAGGCAAAGATGGGAGCTCAAGCATTTAATGCATTGCAATATTTTTCTCCATCCAACCAATTTTGCATGCCTACCATAGTAGAGTTAGAATTTTTTACTCCAAGCCTTTCTTTTTGACTTATGCCACAAAAGTGGCTTACGGCTTCACATCTTATGGGTCACTTCTCCATGGCAGCTTAGGGCCAAGTCAAGTTGTGCGAGAAATGGTTTTCTGTCCCAAGTCCTAACGAAGAGGCCAAATGAGAAATTGTTTAAGAATTGTGAGAAATGGTTTTCGGTATCAACATGAGGCCAATGAAGAAATTGTTATAAAATAACCATAAAAGTCGAGAGATGGTTTACAGTCTCAAAAGGTTATATTGTTTTTCTGCATTTTTTTTTATCAATTGTTTTTCGGCATTTAAGACTGAGTTTTTTTTTTTTTTTTTTTTGGTGAGTACCTTGTTAATTACGGTAATTAGTTAAGCTGAATGGGAATATTATATTACTCAATATTGGCAGTTTTTATGATTCATCTCAACTAGTTAATTATGTTATAATACATATAACTTTAAAATTACCATCACCAAACTACATTTGTTATATTATTTTTTTTAATTGAGGGTACTAAGTTTTATGCATCCACACTAGCTCCTCATTAACTACTTATATAGTTTTTTATGTATTCAAAAGTTCAAATAAGAAACCATGCAGGAATGATTTAATACCAAAAGTTACGTGATAAGCATAGGTTCTAAGTAAACGACAAATGTTTAACATCAAAATAGCTAAACAAAAATTTAACTTCCAACAAGTAATTAAATTTATAAGAGATTAAGAGATGTAAATTAACTTGTTGAAATTTAACTTCCAACACTAGAAAAATATCATCAAGAAACTAGTTTAAATATTTGTTTGTTGACTTCAAACTAGTTTAAATATTACTCACCATTATTAAGAAATTCATTTATAAGAAACTTGTTTAAATTACTCACCGTCATTAAGAAATTGGTTTACCTTACTAGATCTCTTTAAAGAGAGAAATGCTATTTTAAAGTCAGAAAGAAGATTAGTGTAATATAAAATTTAAATATCTTGATTGGCTAAATTAGTAGTTATATCCATTTCACGGGTTTGTTTGCAATAAATATTTTTAATTTATATTTTTTTAAATATATGTACATAAATAAAATTATTAAATTTGAAAACATTATTGAGTCATAAGATGAATCATGACCCTCAATAATTTTGATTCAATGCAAATAAATACTAAGTTAAAACAGACAAAAGTGTTGTATCTGCGTCTATAGGAACAGATGATAGAGTGTTGCATCTGCGTCTGTAGGAACGGACGATAGTATACAGACACAAAATCTGAGATCATTTAAGGCATAGTAAATGCACTATCGTTTTGATTCTATGTGCAGGAATGTCTACATATTCTTCATAGGATCTGTCAAAGTGCAAAAGAGAGAAGAAAAGTCAAGCTTAAACTTTCCCTTCTCCTAAAAAGATGTGTCACAACTGTAATGAGTAATTACTTAAGCAAAAGCAGATTTGACTATTGAAGCAAATATATGGAGTTCCCTTCAAGGAAGATAAGCAGAGTACTTTATTAGCTTTAAGTGAGAAATTGGTGACAAGCATTAAATGCTCCAACGGACACCTAGCTTTAGACGCAAAAAGAATGTCATTTAGAGATAACGATTACTTTCTCAACAAGGCTATAAGTACCAGAAGCTTTTGAAATGCTAACAACCTAAGTTACAAACTACAACGAAGCCATCTTACAAGCATTCAAATTCTTTATGTATTCATCCTTTCTAAGATGTAAAAAGCTTACAAAACACTTTGTTTATCCTGAGAGAAAAAGATTGCGAGATTAAGCTTTGAATACATGTCTGTAAGACGATTATATAGTCTATGTGCACCCAACCTTAAACAAATCTTGTGATTTGTTTTAGAGCTAGAAATGGCTTGGTAGTAAACAATGCTTAGGGTTTTTAGCTTGGAGAGGTTAGTGTAAAACTACTTGGGTCTAAGGCAGAAGTAGCAGTGAACAATACTTCTATCTTTGTGATAAGATAGTGGAACTTGGTGGGTTGCCAAGAACTGGACATAGTCTCAGTGGTAGAGACGAACCAGTATAAAAATCTTTGTCTTTAGCTTATTTTTTGACCTTGAGTTGTGATATGGTGTTTGTGAAAACTTAGTCTGTTTTTATATTAAAACTCCGTCTGTAAGTTTTTTTCATAAGTTTTTTTACAAACGATAGCGTTTACAAAAATTTTGCAAAAATTTTGTAAATCACAATTCAACCACCTTTTTGTGATTTTTGCCTTTACAATTTACTAGTATATTAAATATAAGTACATTAAATTGAGGAAGATGATTAATTATAATTTTTAGGTTAAATTAATCTCCAGGTCTCTGAACTATGTGATAATCTTTAATTAGGTTCTTGAATTTTTTTTTTCAATTGGTCGGTCTCTGAACTTGTATTTGCTTTTTTTTTTAATTAGGAACCTAATTAAAAAATAAATACAAGTTCAGGACCCAATTGAAACAAAAAAAAGTACAAGGACCTAATTAAAATTTGATAAAAGTTCAAGGACCCGCAAAGTAATTAAACCCAATTTTAATTAAGTAGATGTTGTCTTCAAAAATATGAAGTCTATTCAAATTTATTATAATTTGTTCTTTCTCCAATTAATAATATTGATGCAATGCCTATATGAAATGCATAAATTCAAAAGGAATGTGAATATAAAAAATATGAATATATAATTATTTAAATTTGCACGTTCATTTTTGTTATTGTAAATATTATATTAGCATGTACTTGATTCTCGTGTGTTTATAATTAGCATTTTTTAAGTATATTTATCGGAAAAAACAAAATTTATTCTAAATTGTGTGATTTTTATTAAATAGAAATAGTTGTTAATTATTTTAATTTTTTTTTTATCATTTAAAGATATTAATTTTAATTATGTGATATTCATAAAAAATTGAGTTGGTTAACCTTATCGTTGCATAAATTGAATGTTCTCAATTAGTGTAATAAGGTTTGTCTATCATTAGCTATTACTAATATTTTTTTTGTTATTATATTATAGGTACGAAGTATTTACCAACTTTGTTGATATTTTTTTGCTGACTATGGTATTGGTATGAAGTATTCATCGCCCGAAGCATTGACTAATCTCCGTCGGAAACTGTGAACGCACACAAGGTGAGTATTCCTTTTTCAACATGGTTTATTCCATATCCAAGGCCAGGATTCGAACCTTGGACAACTTGGTTAAGGGACATAAGTCGCTACCACATGTGCCAGCCAACTTTGTTGATATAACTAATTAATCTCTGACGGAGAATGTGACTGACTATTTTTAATGAGGTCTCCTCTCTCAACTTCATTTTCTCCGTCAATAATTCTTTTAGGGTTAACTGTGTTTTAGTCTCCTAAACTTTTTCAGAATTCAATTTGATTAACTATATTTTTAGTCTCTAAACTTTTTTAGAATTCTATATTTAGTTCCTAAATAAAAGTTTGACCAATCAAAATCCTTAGTCTTTCCTTCCCTCATCACTTTTGCTTCCTATTGTTAATTTTTTATGTTAAATGATAACATGACATTAATTTTATTAATATTTTATTATGTTTATTGACGATTTGTTTTCTAACAGTTTTTAACCATAAGAAATTACTTGGGTAAAGCTTATTAAATAATTTATGGGGGTTTAAAACTGCAAGAAATTGCTACACTTCTCTAATTGCAAATATGCAATGAACTCCCGTGAAATCAAAACAAAACTCCATTTCAAATAAAACACACAACTCCAAACGAATTTTAAATAACAACAACAACCAAAAACAATTCTCAGAAACCCAATTCTCTCTTCCTTTTCCACCAATTGAAAAAAAAAAAAAAAAAAAAAAAAACCTTAACCCCCAATTCTCCCTCACCCGCCCACGCTCCTCCTCCTCTCATTCGTCTTTTTCTCCCTTTGTCGTGCGAAGGCATATTCGACGCTGTAGATTTTATCTACTATTCGGGTTTGAGCAACTGGGTTGAGGAACTACTGTGGAGTTGACGCGACACACACGTCGTTTGTCTGAGTGAAATTAAGTACAATTTTTTTAAATAAGATCTAGGATTCGAATCTTATAAATAAAATTAAGTATAGCTTGAGGACAAAGATTGTTACCTATATAAGTAGTGTTCATTAAGGTGATAGGTCTGGGTGTACGTTAAGAAAATTCTATTGACTTTCAAATATAATTAAGGATCAGCTATATTTTTTTTATCTCTCTAAGAACTTAGTTTATTTTATTTTATTTTAATTCTTATATTTTTTATTTAATCTCTAATTTTATTAAAATACATGTTTTTACACTTTGTTGTCAAATAAGTTCCACTAAAGTAACAAATAGACCATTAATGTGTGGCATAAATTGCTTTTGTTTGACTCTAAAAATTAAAAACATATATTTCAACAAAATATATCAGACACCAAATCATGAAAAATATATAAGAAACAAACTTAAAATTAACTTATTTTTTAGAAAAATGTATATATATATATATATATATATATATATATATATATATATATATATATATATATATATATATATATATATATATAAGCTTACAAAGTTACTAAAATGACTAACTTATCAACAAGTTGTTGGTCCGAGTGATACTGAGTTTAGTCTTCTTAAACAAGGTCTCAGTTTGAACATTCTGGATGGAAAAGATGTAGTTAAAAGGGAAGACTTCACGAAAGGTGGCCAACCATGACTCATTTTTATTCTTGATATCATATTTCACTGAAAGACAATTTAGAAAATAACTTATTTTTTAATTGAAATTGGTGTAATTAAATGTTATTAATAAACTTTCTTACAGTTTTTTTTTCTTATATTTAGATCGGAGTAGTACCACATACCTATGAAAACCCAAAGACCCCGGTACCCAAGTCGTTTCTTTTGCGAGAGATTCCAAATCCAAATGTCAGTTTCACAAGAGCTATTAATTCTAAATGGAAATTAGCATTGTTTAGCACCACATACATATGAAAACCCAAAGACCCCGTTACCCAAGTTGTTTCTTTGTCCTACTCTATCACTGCGCTATCCATGCATGGATTACCATGTGAAATTCTACTAGCAATTAATATCTTGATTCATGATATATACAAGATACCATTAATTAGGAGGTGACTAACATGGCACAAAGTCTTTGTGATTGTAGGTATATGAAGTAGATAACTAGCTATATATTAATTAGAATCCTTCAAGGATATGTATATATACCTGCACGTGTGTATATATATCAATGCTGTCTAGAACTTTAGAATTGCTTGGTTTGAATTATTTTGAGAAAAAAATTATTTATTTTTAGATGTTTAATAAAATTTAATCGTAAATTATTTAATACATGTCATAAGCTAATTATTGACAAATAATTGTGAATTAAAAAAGTGATAAAGTATTACAGGAAACTTTAGCCTATCGCTACGTTTAGATAATTAGTCAAATAGAAAGGAAAAATAAGAAAGATTGAAAAGGAAAATAAAATAGAAATTATGTATTATTTGAATGGACTAAAACAAAAAGAAAAAAAAAAGGAATTTTTTTATGCTTTTTTTGGATGAATAATAAATAAATAAATTATATAACAAGTCATTTCTACGCTTTTATTTATTAGAATGTAGAATTAATCTATGTACATAACACATTCCTTTGGATTTTTTATTGCACAGATAGTGCTCCGAAAATAAAAGGAAAAAATTAGTCTATGAATTTCTCACCTCTGATCCTTACACAAATCACACCATACAGGGAGAAAAATGTTTAATGATGAATCCTGTACCAATCTCTATTTCTCAGTACATCCAAATAGTTGAAATTATATAATATTTCCTTCAACTCTAATTTTCTCTCGAATTTCATCCCATCGCAAAGCCAAACTGTATATGCATTCACACAGGTTGTAAATTAATGTATTTTAAAATAACAAAAAAATTTCTAATTTTTAAATTTAAAAATAATTTTAAAAATAAAAAATACCAATCAGACACGTTTTTTTAGCTTTTGTAAAAAAAAAATAATAAAACCCCACTTTATTTTACCCGTTAATTAATGAAAAGTTATAATCCTACTCATGTTTTCTAAAAATAAGAAATAAGAAAAGATAGGAAATGTAAAATAATTAGAATGAATGATAAAGAAAGAGATAAAAAAAAAAAGTAGTAAAAAACGTATAAAAATATAGTTTAAAAAACTAAATCATAATTAAATGCTTTATTTTCAAAATCAGATTAGACCAGGCAATTTGACTAGAAAATTTGTGAACTGACATAGTTTATAGTCTAAATAAAGTACAAAACCAATTATGAGAAGAACCCGTAAAAACAAGCAAATTAGTTAAAAGAAAACAAAAAGGTACAACCTAGCAAAATAATGTTCACAAAGGATTTATGAAAAATACTTAATACAATGTTATTTTAATTTTTTCGTAGTAAAAATTAAAAATCAACTTAAAGTAGTGGTCACTAATTTTTTCGTAGTTATTTTTTCAGCAAAATATTAATGTAACTGATTGCTGAAAAATATATGTACGAGGAAATTAAAGTAATTTTTATATCAAATACCAAAAAATGTGATTTTGTTGTCCAACAAACATTTCCAAGCATTTGGCTCGCACAAAACGTAAAACAATCAGATCATGGCCAGAAGCCCAGAATTGAAAAGAGGACGTGTATATATAAAGAACTCTCTGGTTCAATTTATTCATTTTTGTTAATACATACGACACATCAAACCTTTATTGAACAAACGATAAGGTTAACCTATCTTGGTACAATCAGTAGGAGCAAAAGAAACTATTTCTCCTTCAAGATCATACTCCACTTGAAAATCAACCTGCGCCAAATTTCCAAAGATGGAAACCGGTTGATCAGTGGGCACTATTGCCAAGCAAAGCAGGTTGGTGTCACCCTTTAAAAACAGGTTTTGGGGGCTTAGGGCAACGTCAGCTCCTGTAAATTGAAACACAACATTAGTGAAATTCATACCATCCTTATATCTAAAACAATAGTTGAAAGGGCGTGGAGGATTTGGCGCTGCCTCAACACCAATGGCTTCCTTCACCAAAGTCACAAACTCCTTGTAAAATGTTGGTTCAAGCAAGGTCAATGTGGTCCCTGAATCGATGATTATGTTGCCATCATTTTGACCTGTTTGCACCTTCTTTTGTCCTACAATGATGCCTTCAAGATTGAGGAAGTAATAGGCAGGAAGAGAAGGTTTGATTATGAGGGGAGTGGACACAACCCCGTTCCCTTTTATAATAGCTTCTTCCCCAAATTTCAATTTGCTAGTGGAGGTTGAACTAAAAGGAAGCAAACAATAGGAGAATTTATGACCAATTTGATCACCTATTTGTGAAACTAGTGACAATTTACCTGCTCCAAGACCCACTAGTCCTGTGATTTTGCCACTGGTACCAGTTGTAAAATTATTGTTAATTCCACATCCGAAAATAGACTTAGGAAATGTAACACCTTGACCAAAACTAATGGCCTCAAAACCCAATTCTCCATTGGTGAATGATTTGTCACCATATTTATAGATATACTTGCACTCTCCTGAATCTCCACAACCATTTTGTTCGTCGTTGGAAAGTAGTGTGCAAGGTTGAGAGTTACATGACACACTCAAGAATGTGGAAGAATTATTTGGATCAAACAATGGAGCCTCTTGGTTGAAACAGCTCTCACAAGGGGAACATTGTACCCAAATAAGATCACTTCCCGTGTCAGCAATTGCAAGCCTTTCCACCGGAGGGGTGCCAATAGAAAATTTCATAAGGTATTCAAAATCGTTTGGAATTATAGTGGTTTCAAATGATTCTTTTTCATCCTCAAGTAGGTGAGCATGGTTGAATCGAGAAATGGAACGCAAGGCAGCATTCTGGAAGATTTGTGATGGGGTCATTGAAGAATTGTAGAAGGGTGACAATGGTGAGTCACGATGAATAAGCTCGATGCTGAAGCCGCGTAGGGTTTTAGTACTTGATTCAGCAATGGACACAATAGAAAGTGAACATAAGGCTAAAAAGTAGAATATGAAAGAACACATGTTTGAGGAATTAAACAGGGAAAGAACTAAGCACTCGCTAGTAGGAAATAGAGTGTACGAGAGAGAAAAAGATGCAATGAATGCACACTGAAATACATTTTACTAGTGCTCCTATTTATAGATTTTTGAGTTACTGATCAAGATATTTTGTTAAATGTCTGATATATGTTTAATTGTGTCATACATTATATAATTTGACAAGTACATTTTAAATTGACTTAATTATATCCACTAATTTCCTTCTTTCCTAACCATGTCAATATCATAATACTAGAAGGATAGTATAAAATTCAATTGCCAAGTTGAAACTTGAAAGTATATTGATAATGAATTAATGGAGGAAAACATATTGAAGTGCTGCTATCGACCTATATATTTTAGTTACTAATGAAGACAATTTGTTAAATGTGATGTTTAATTTGTGGAATATTTTACGTTGACAAGTACATTTTAAATTGACTTAATAATATCCAATATTTTCCCTTCTTGCGTCGCCATGTCGCCATATATAATTAATGCTAGTAGGATGATATAAAATTCAATTGGCATGTTGAAAACTTGAAAGCATATTCAATAAAGAAATGAACAAATTACTGTAGCAAAAAGTATGACAAAGATTAAGTGAATAATTAATAATATTGTGGCACATGATTTATAGAAAAAAAAAAATCTAGCTTTTTATACAAGTCTTTCTTAGCCAAACACCCTAGGATTAGAGCCGATCTTTTGTTTATCTAATAGAGTGTATGTATGCACTCTTCGTTAGTGGAACCTCAGTGAAGGTATCCAAAAAAAGGTCCAATAGAGTCTGTCCAAATAAAATGCATGTCGTCAATATTTTCCTTCTTAATAATAACTATTCCTATAGGGTTCTAAAGGTGGATCAACTTTCTTTAATGAACTTATCATAAAGGAGGTAGAAGTAAGTAGGATACTAAACAATATGCAACCGAAGAAGCTTACTGAGGAGAAAAGATATGTTGTGCTTCTAGTTCTTTTATCATTAATTAGTCTTTTCTCCTCAGTAATAAGCTTCTTTTGTTGCACATCATTTAGTACCTTGCTTACTTCCACTTCCTTTATGATATGTTCATTCTTTTAAAAAAACTTGACCTACCTTTGAAAGTCTAGGAGCAGCTTTTAGTAGGACTGAGCAGTGGTCGGGTTCAGGTGGCTTCGGGCCCAACCTGGCCAATCCGGCCCAAACTGAATTCAACATTTCATGGCCCATCTTTGACCGTTTGGGCCTTCGGGTTTGGTGGGTCTCGAGTCATTGGGTTACGGGTTACTCTATAGTTTATTCGAATTAACCCATATTGGGCTAGAACATTTCTTTTTTTAAAAAATAAATAAATTTCTAAGCCTTTTTTTGATGGTTTTTGCTTACTTGTTAGAGTACATTGAAAATAATAAATTGGGACTTCTATAATTGTTTTTATAATAGCCCAAAGGCCTATGTCTTATAATTTCGGGTCTGGG
This sequence comes from Pueraria montana var. lobata, assembly GCA_026413185.1. Classification (NCBI taxonomy): domain Eukaryota; kingdom Viridiplantae; phylum Streptophyta; class Magnoliopsida; order Fabales; family Fabaceae; genus Pueraria; species Pueraria montana. Next base: position 18,737,788 of record CM048649.1, read on the forward strand.
CCTTTATTTGGCCGATTTCTTTTTATTTTTTTGTCCAGATTTATCTAGTTAAAATATAACCAATTTTATTTTTGTTTTTCTTGTTAGTTTTTAAGCTTAAATACACCAAAAAGGACCAACAATTTGGGCCTCATTAAATTCTGAATAGTTTATTTTTCTAGTTTTGCTCAATTTAAAAATAAAACCTTATTATTGAATTGGGCCAATTAAATTTTAATTGTAATGACCCAATTCTCAAGTTAACTATTACAAAAATAAAATAAAAACAAATAAATCTATAATTTAACACAAAAAAAAATCACATTAAGTATGTACTCAATACAGTACAATAAAATGAATTAAGAACGTGGCAATATAGTTTAAAAAAAAAAGCCACTTCAAACACTTGCAATTGGACCATATGTTGTATATCAAGATAATTCCCAAATTGTATTTGTAGGTAATTTGTCCAATGATAGTTGACGTAGCAAACCAAACCGCAAGTGTTTAACCTGCACATACAATATGGTTTTAAATAAATAAAATATGTAATGTAACAATTGAATAATGCTAATAAAAAACATAAATGGATACTATATTGTGGTATACAGTGTACAATAATTTATAAATTTATAAATAAATAAAAGAATGTGATAATTGCATAATTTAATTTACATAAAAAACACAAATTAGAGGAAATCTAGCTTACTCATGTTGTGGGCAATACACGAATATGAGGCACCTGCAGAAAATGAACATCTCAGTTTACATATGTATTTATAGAAAGGGAGAAGAGTACACTAGAATAATCCTATATATGCCCTAATACATATGATTACTAGCTACAATCTTTAACCTATAACATAATTGGTTGCTGGCTAATTGTCATGACACATCAACATGCATTTAGAGTAGCTTGCAAATGCTGAGAATCTTCCTCGTGTATCACACCTCGTAGTCTTGTATGAAAGCATGTGCCAAGTTGCTGTTGTTGGTCATAAAACCGCCAAATCCAAGACCTCTTATCATCGCGCAACACCACACTACTCCACAAATTATGGCGCAAACTATACTCCAATCGTTGGGGAAACTATACGCTTTAATTTTATATATTTCGATCAGCAAAGTATTATTAAGAAAGAAATTATACTAATCCATATGCTTGGTTGATGCAATAGTGTAAGGTCCCACTACGTTCACATTTGGGGAACCATCTATCTAGCGAGAACCTGTGTTCAATTCCTTCTGTGTGTAAAATTCCTTTTGAGTGAGCGACATCACACACCACGAGCGAGATTAGTCATTGACATAGTGAGTTGGGAGACACATGTGGTCGTTGACGTAGAAAAAAAAAAAACAAATTATGTACCCTTTAATAATGCTTTTGATCAAGCTAAATGTTATCAATTCAATATGGGTTCTGTTTTGGCATGAGGGGTGCATTTTTTATATTGGGGGTATACGTATACATGCAGGGGACTTTCAATTGGTTATCACATATTTATGCTATGCTATACAATCATCATATATATGTTGTAACCGTTTGATTTTTTTTGTTGGGCATGTATGAATACTTTATATGTTCTGACTTGGTACTGCTGGTACCGGTTTATATTAATATGAATTTTCTTTGCTGATTAAAAAAAAAAAAAAACCAATACTATGTAAAACCTGTGTCCATCATTCCACGAACGCCAATTCATAACCATTTTCGTACAAGCTTTCAAACTAAATAGCAATTTTTGTGAAAAGTGAATTTTATTAATTTAATTATTAGATTGAAAACTTTTATTAATTAAGTAAATGAAATTTATAAAATTTTATATAATTTAAAAATTAGTTGATATATCAATTAACTTCATTTTAGCATATATCATACTTTTAAATAGAAAATATCAGTTATAAAATTATATATATATATATATATATATATATATATATATATTTATAATTTGATATATATGATAATTAGGGATGATAATGGGTAGGGTTTGAATAGGGTACTATAGTACCCGTCCCCATACCCGCTCTTTAAAAAAATTCCCGTACCCGGACCCATACCTGCGTGGGTAGTAACTTTAATACCCGTGTCCTTCCCCGTTGGATACCTAACTGCCCGTACCCATACCCGTTACCTGCACTTTAAACAATTATAAAAAATTGATAAATAAAAAATTGATTAAAAATACAATAGTAATTAAATTAAAATCTCATTCAAATATCTTAATATAATAAATAGGAAATTTTGATAAAAGAAGCAAATTAAGAAGGTGATTTTTTTTTAAAATTAAGGAACGCGATCTATCTTTAAGTGAATAAAGATTAAAGATCATGATCTATCTCTATAAGGAACATAATCCTTTTTTTGTTGTGAATTAAATACGTGATCTATCTCTTAGTAAATAAAGAACATGATATATTTTTTTTTTTATTTTTGATGGATTAAGGAACATGATTTATCTATTATTATTATTATTATTATTATTATTATTATTATGGGTCTGGGTAGGGTTGGGTACTAAGGTACTCATACCTGTACCCATACCCGTTAAAATTTGTGAGTAATTACTCATACCTGAGCTCATACCCATTAAGTGGGTAATTACCCTACTCATCGTAGGTAATTTTTGCGGGTACCCATAGGGTCTGGGTAGAATTGCCATCCCTAATGATAATTAAGATATAACATTATATCATTTAACAAATAGAATTAATTTCTTTCATTTTTTTTTAAACAGAATTAATTTCTTTCATAAAAAAGTTATTAATTGAAATAAATGATAAAATTTATTCTTGCTTTCCCTTTTTTTTTTTTGTTGATTTAATTTGAGTTGGGATAAGCATATTTGTTTAATCACATTTGGGCTTCGTTAAGAAATTTGAGAACTTCTTGGTTTGGGTTAATTTTGCTTGCTTAGACTTGAGAACCGGCGTTGCCTTTTATCCACGAGATATTTCTTAATATGAGATAATTTCTTAGTTTACTCTTTTAATTTTATATTTTTAGAACTTATTAAATCATTAATTGTATATAATTTTTTTGTTGATATTTTTCTTGTCTAATAATTTCAACTTTACTTTTAAAATTTTCTTTATATATATTTTTTTCAAATATAATTTACTTATACTCTAAAGTTTCAAATCGATTGGTCTTAATTTTCTATTTTTTAAAAAATTATTCCTTTCTCCTAAAATCAAAACTACTTATTTATTTATTTAAATTAATTATGCATATTTCTTTCATAATTTTAAATAATTTTCTTTTCATTTATGTTTTAAAATTGTACTTAAATGAAAAAGTCCGATAATGATTGGAATACTCATTAATAAATATCCAAAATTAATGAATTTCTAATTTTGTTTAGCTTTAGGGCAATAACTGTCACTTATATAATTAGTGTTCATTAAAGGTGACAGGCCTAGCTGTTAAGAAAGTCTATTGACTTTGATATATATCATAAAGTCTCAGCTATATTTTTAGGAAAATTACCAACGTTTATCTAATTTTTTGGGTTATATAAGTGAAAAAAAGGAGAGAGAAATAGAAAGAAAAATAAAGGAAGAGAAAGAGACTCAGAGATGTGCTAAATGATATAATGAGAAATGAAGAGATAGAAAGAAACTTGGAATGAAAGTGTTGTAAGAAAAGTTGAGTGTATGTCAATAATAACCATTTTTTTTCCTGAAAATCTAGTTAATTTTAATTAAATTTCATTGTTATAATTTTTTATTTAATATCTAATTTTATAAATACATATTTTTACTCTTTATGGTTAAGTGAGTTCCATTAAATGTAACAACAAAACAAATAGATCATTAGCATGGGACACAACTTGTTTGTCACATCATCTAACACTAAAATATAAAAACATGTGGCTTAATACTTAGATTCTCTAACTGAGGTATGATGTTTGATTCTCGGTCTGAAAATGAAGTTATAACTAGATGTATTACTTTATCCCAAAATAGACCAACTAGTGAGAGAGAGATTAATTAGATGTCAAATAGAAGTCCGAGATACTTTTGATTAAGAAAAAAAAAGTCTAAAAATATGTATTTTTAATAAAATCATATAATAAATAAATAAAAATAAGAAACATAGTCAAAATTAATTATATTCTTATAGAAACAAAAACAATATCTCTAATCTTAATAATTAGCATCAATCAGAATTACACAAAATATGCTTTTCTTAATTACAAGAAAATTTTGATTGAAAGACACACTTGTACTTACCCTATACGATCGGACATCAAAGGTCATGCAAAGTGAATAAAACGACTTGCTCAACAGCCACCCTCGACTCTTAATTGACTAAATAGTGTTGGACCCATTGATTGAGGAACGAAATATCATTGACTAGTTGGTGCGAGAGACTCCAAATGTCAGTTTCACAAGACCTATTTTGAATGGATGGAAATTAACAATGTTTAGCAATTATCACCACAAATACTTGTATATTGTTCCAAACTTAAAATTCGTTGCATTATAATAGGATGACTCATCTATTCAAAGTATTGTCCATTTTAACTCTCATAAAGTTTCCATGTTCCCATTACCCAAATCGTGGACATATAGAAAAATCCAAAGACCCCGTTACCCACGTCGTTTCTTTGTCCTACTCTATCACTGCTTTCCATGGTTTACCGTGTGAACTATTCTACTATATTAGATTCCTTCCAAGAATATGTATACCTGCAGCGTGTTATATCATTGCTATCTAGAACTTTATAATTGCTGGTTTGAATTACTTTGAGAAAATTTGTTTTTAAATATTTAATAAAATTTAATCGTAAATTATTTAAAAACATGTCACAAGCTAATAATTTTTGACAAATAATTGTGAATTAAACAAAAAGTAATAAAGTATATATTACAGGAAACATGCTACGTTGTTTTGGATTTTAGAATAAAGTGATAAAGTGAATTCTACCCTTTTATTTATTAGAATTTAGTTGTTTTGGATTTTTTATATTGCACAGAATACATTAGTCTTAAGCTCCGAAAATAGAAGTGACTTACAGATTTGATTCAAGCCAAGATCTTTGTTAAGGCAAGACACGGACACTTAGTACTCATACATCACAATTCACCCTTTAGAGATAATGTAAAGCATTCAATGATTGTACAACAGTCATAATTCATCATTCAAGTTATAACAACAACACAGGTATTCAATATCATTATTCAATCAAGTCAAGTACCTGAAATACATCTTAACCCTTTGCCATACATCAATTATAGAATCTATCTACTTTGTATTATGATTGGTATAACATCCTTTAAGTTTTGAGTATTACTTCTATCATTTTATGTTGCGCATCTATGACCTTTTTGAGGTATAAACATGATATTTAGAGTTATACTGATCATATCAAGTTGAATTTTATCTTTTTTTAAATTTAAGAAAATTATCTACAACTTGTATGTTGACCTCAAGATCTAGTTTTATGATCTACTATGCCTAAAATTAAGAAAAACATAGACTTATCGCAGAATCCTGACAGATTGACCTTTGCTCACTAATTGGGTGATATCTAGAGTTATAGAATTCCGATTGGGACAAAACCAAAGCCATTAGTTAGCTAATATCTAGGGCTACATCTCTTGTGAAGACACATAATCCTAATTAGGTCTTCTTCACAACTTGATTTTCACATTAAAATCACGTTCCTGTTTACTCTCTTCACATCTCTTAATTTCCACATCATTTTCCTAAACTACGATGAGATATCTAGGTCCTAAGATAAGATACTTAAATATCTACAATTCAAACATGATCGAATCCTAAGATGAGATGTCTACAATTCAAACATAATCAATTCATTATCCCATAATAGAAGACATAATGCTTCAGGGTATTCACAACCCATCCAATTAAAATATAAAGCATATACCAACAACTAAAGAAGCCAATAACGTAGGAAGGATAGGGGAAAGCACTTAGGAAGCACGAAGATGATCTCCGACCAACCCGGCCCCCGCAACAGCTCTTACTATGGCTAAAACATGGGTGTGATTTAAAAACACGATCCCAAGCTGCTTATGTGCCCCGAGTTTGGAAACTCTAAGTGGGCGTTTGGTAGAGAATAAATTTTTAGATTCCCAGGAATGTTAGGTTGGGAATGTTAGTTTTCCATGTTTGGTTTCTATTTAAAAAAAAAAAAAAGATTCCTGGGAAAGGATGTTTCCTGGGAATGTTTTTCAATCAGTTTCCCATGAAAACTTTCCTACAGGGGGAGGTGGAAATCTAACTTTCCTGACTAGGGGGAAAGTTTTAATAATATGAAAAGACTACATTACCCATTTTTTAAAATACAAAATATCCTCACCTAGGGTTCATATTTATCTGTAACCTTATCTCCATTGTTGAATGTTATACTTATCCATGTGATTCTATCTTCTTTAATTTTGAAAAAAAAAATTAATTTTCAAATTTATAATTTTTATCTGTCTTTTTTTCAAACATAGATCCCAACTACTTTATTATCTAAGTTTATCTCATTATTTATTATTTCATCTTTTGTTTTTTATATTATAATATTATAATTCAACATCTAATATGATAGTAATTCATAATAATATTATTATATGAATGAAGTTATTTTAATAAAGGGTATATTTGTAAAAATTTCTTATATACCCAGGAAAGTTTTACTATAGGAAACTTTCATTCCCAAGAAACATACTATGACTAACCACTAACCAAACATATTTTAACCATTCCCATAAACCATGATTCCCAGGAATTGACTTTCCCAGGAATCATCATTCCTAGGTATGAAAAAATTTCCCCTACCAAACGCCCCCTAAGGGGAAGATGAAAATATTAACTATGAGGGGCTCCATGCTTAACGCTAAGCCCACTTTATCCTTTGGTGATCCTAAGGCTTGGTGGTCTCCTCTATATATATAGGAAGGAAGGGGTTTATGAGATTATTTTGCCCAATGTGAGACTTAGAGTGGTTTTCATGATCAAGTGGCCTACTTTGGGATCAATTTTATCCAAGATAGAAGCAGATTTTGATTTCTAAGGTGTAGGGATGAATTGTAACTTTTTCAGCAAGCTTTCCAATGACGCAAACGACACCTTAAACAGAGAAGTACAACTCAAGATATGACGTAGTCTTTCTAGGGTTTTCATCATAAAACTCATCACTAGACTTAGACATTTGTCAAGCATTCTAATTATAAGAACTTAATCTAACAATCCTCTAACACCAAATATAATAACTATAACACCAACATAATATATTATAATAAAAATAATAATAATCTAACATCCACACCAATATAATAAGATCACAAATAACAACAATAACAATAAAATACACAGGACACATGCGCATAGAAAAGTACAAACACTATCACAATATAGGTACATGTTTAGGAAAAAACCAATAATATACAAGTAATAATAACAAGGATTTACAGAAAATATAACAAAAGGGTCCTAATAAGGGTTCTCCTTAAGGTATATTCCTAATACTTGAAACTTGGGGTGTTACAGTTGCCAATAATGAACCTTTGTTTGACAACATCTTCGGCAGTGTACTTCAGGAGAATAGAATCCCATATCTCTTTGGCCTCCTTATAGGAACAATAGACATCGAACAGATCGTTAGATAGAGCACTACGCAAAGTGTGACAACATACCTTATTGGCTTGGGTCCAGTCTTCAATTTGTTTAGCAGGTGCAGTGGCTTCTGGCTTCGGAGTGGTAAGAGCAAAAACCACTCCATGCATGTCTAACAAAGTGTACACACGCTCCTGCCACCGACAGAAATTCTGTCCAGCAAGTACTTCTATCTTTGAGACATCCGGTAACAGCTTTGCATAGTTGGTGGGGATCGAAGTAACATTGTTGTTGACTGGAGTAGTGTCTGGAGTAGAAGGCGTGTCAGTGGCTATGACTTTGTTCTTATCAGCCATAAGTCCGTTAGATTGTAATCACTGAACACGAAATCACACTTCCTGAGGTGTGCAAAAGCATTGCCCTAAATGACTTATCTGCGGACACCTGTGCAAGCCCCCCAGGATACAACAGGAACCTCCTAGAATGGGGCAACAAAACTGGCAAGCATAAAACCCAGGAACAGAGAAAATATTTGAAGAAGAAGAAAAAGAGAGAACATGCCTCATACTATAGCATATATGGGTATTTATAGAACGAAAAAAGAAAACGTTAGTAAATAAAACTGTTAAATAAAATATACGATCAGATCTTTGAAATGGTCATAAAAGATATTAACGTATATTTAAAACGGTCATAAACAGATATGATCGTATATTTAAAACGGTAACAAAAGAGGACGTTAGAAAAAGTCCCTTATTTTTCGTAACTACACAACTTAATAAAATGGTAACATAAAAACATGATTTTCGGATAAACTTTAAATTCAAATAAACTTAAACCGAAAAATAAATAAATATTTTATTAAATCACAATGTAAAAAAATTGTACAAAGCCCATACTAGCACGCTTAGGAGGCAAATCGGCAGATTTGCACTACGAGAGACCCACTAGGCCCAAACTCATGCACGCGAGACTTTCACCTCTTACTAGCATCTTTGAAAATTATCAACTCAAAAGGATATATAAACTAATAAGGCAAAGCTATCATAGGCAATGTGAGACTTAACCTTTTGTAATACTCTCCAAAAATACAACATGAATTACTTTGAGAAAATTTGTTTTTAAATATTTAATAAAATTTAATAGTAAATTATTTAAAAACATGTCATAAGCTAATTATTGACAAATAATTGTGAATTAAAAAAAAGTAATAAAGTATATATTACAGGAAACATGCTACGCTGTTTTGGATTTTAGAATAAAGTGATAAAGTGAATTCTACCCTTTTATTTATTAGAATTTAGAATAACCTATGTACTTTTCTACGTTCTTTTGTATTTTTTATATTGCACAGAATACATTAGTCTTAAGCTCCGAAAATAAAAGGCTTAATTACAATTTTTACCCCCAACTTTTTACTTTTTGGCAAATTTTATCCCTAACTTTTTACTTTTTGGTGAATTTTACCCCCATTTTTTTATGCTTATGTCAGTATGACACATCATCAAAACTATGGAGGGTAAAATTTGTAACTTTTTAAAAAAGTTGAGGATAAAATATGCCAAATTAATTTGTTGGGAGTAAAATCTGTCAAAAATTAAAAAGTTGATGGTAAAAATTGTAATTAAGCCAAAATAAAATTGACTTACAGATTTGATTCAAGCCAAGATCTTTGTTAAGGCAAGACACGGACGTTTATTTTTCATGCACATCTCCCGGTTAAAAATATTTAATTAAACTTTCTCCCTAAGCATCTTGATGATTTTTTTTTTTTTGAAAGATAAACATCTTCATGATAATTAGTACGAGTATATAACAAATGTGTAAAAAAAAAAGTGCTGGCATTAATAATTTTATGTGACGGATTGCCGAACAGCTTTTATGTACGAGGAAATTAACAAACTACAAACCGTTGCATTTGATTCACACAGAACGTAAAACATTCAGATCAAGGCCAGAATTGTAACGAAGACGTGTATATATATAAAGAACTCTTGGTTCAATTTATTCATTATTGCTATTACACTAATTAATAATACGGGTACAACTAAAAGCTTTATTAAAGAAACGATAGGGTTCATAACAAAAACAAAAACAAAAAGAAACGATAGTGTTTACATCACCAAACAAACGATAAGGTTAACCTATCTTAGAGCAATCAGTAGGAGCAAAAGAAACTTTTTTTCCTTCAAGATCATACTCCACTTGAAAATCAAACTGCGCCACATTTCCAAAGATGGAAACACGTTGCTTAGTGGGCACTATTGCCAAGCAAAGCACGTTGGTGTCAACCTTTACAAACAGGTTTTGGGGGCTTAGGGCAACGTCAGCTCCTGTAAATTGAAACACAACATTAGTGAATTTCATACCATCCCTATATCTAAAACAATAGTTGAAAGGGCGTGGAGGATTTGGCTCTGCCTCAACACCAATGGCTTCCTTCACCAAAGTCACAAACTCGTTGTAAAATGTTGGTTCAAGCAAGGTCAATGTGGTCCCCGAATCGATGATTATGTTGCCATCATTTTGACGTTTTTGCACCTTCTTTTGTCCTACAATGATGCCTTCAAGATTGAGGAAGTAATAGGCAGGAAGAGAAGGTTTGATTATGAGGGGAGTGGACACAACCCCATTCCCTTTTATAATAGCTTCTTCCCCAAATTTCAATTTGCTAGTGGAGGTTGAACTAAAAGGAAGCAAACAATAGGAGAATTTATGACCAATTTGATCACCTATTTGTGAAACTAGTGACAATTTCCCTGCCCCAAGACCCACTAGTCCTGTGACTTTGCCCATGTTACCAGCTGTAAAATCATTGTAAGTTCCACATCCGAAAATGGACTTAGGGAATGTAACATCTTGACCAAAACTAATGGCCTCAAAACCCAATTCTCCATTGGTGAATGATTTGTCACCATATTTATAGATATACTTGCACTCTCCTGAATCTCCACAACCATTTTGTTCGTCGTTGCTGAGTAGTGTGCAAGGTTGAGAGTTACATGACACACTCATGAATGTGGAAGAATTATTTGGATCAAACAATGGAGCCTCTTGGTTGAAACAGCTCTCACAAGGGGAACATTGTACCCAAATAAGATCACTTCCCGTGTCAGCAATTGCAAGCCTTTCCAAAGGAGGGGTGCCAATAGAAAATTTCATGAGGTAATCACCATCGTCGGGAATTATAGTAGTTTCAATTGATTGATCTTTTTCATCCACAAGGTGGTGAACAAGATTGGATCGAGAAATGGAACGCAGGGCAGCATTCTTGATGATTTGTGATGGGATCATTGAAGAATTGTAAAAGGGTGACAATGGTGAGTCACGATGAATAAGGTCGATGCTGAAGCTGCCTAGGGTTTTTCTTGCTTCAGAGGTGGGTACAATAGAAAGTGAACATAAGGCTAAAAAGTAGTATATAAAAGCACACATGTTTGAGGAACACAGAAAGAACTAAGAACTCCCTGGTAGGATAGAGAAAAGATGGAATGATGAATGCATTTTAATGAAGCGCTCCTATTATAGATTTTTGAGTTACTAACTGTGTAATGTTTAATTTGCGCAATTTCAGCCAAAAAAAAAAAGAAGAGATAATTAAGTTTTCAGTTCCTAAACTTTTTTAAAATTTGATTTTTAGTTCCTAAATTTTAGTTTGATGGGTCAAGGTTCCTAAACTTTTTAAAAATTGAGTTTTTAGTGTCTGGACAAAATTTTGACGTCAAAGTCCCTACATTTTTTAAAAATTCGATTTTTAGTCTCTAAACTTTTTAAAAATTCAGTTTTTAGTCCCTGAATTAATGAGATTTCAGGAACTAAAAATCGAATTTTAAAAAAGTTCAGGGACCTTGACCAGTCAAACTAAAGTTTAAGGATTAAAAACCGAATTTTTAAAAAGTTTAGGGACCTTGACCAGTCAAAATAAAGTTTAGGAACTAAAAACCGAATTTTAAAAAAATTTAGGGACCAAAAACTTAGTTAACAAAAAAAAATTGTGCAATTAATCTATAACTTTACAGCCGAGGGGGATCTAGCCGGTTGCTTTTCACTGTTCCCATGAACAGTAACCTCCACGTGTCATGTGTTCCAACGTTTATACACGTGTTTCTTTTTTATAGCTTTGGCATCAGTTCCATTTGCTACATTTCTACTGGAATAGTATACTGATACTGATATTATTTAATTGATTTACTTAATTTTTTCAATGTTATTTTTTTTGACATCATTATTTTAAGCGTTTTACATTAATTTGTTTTTTTTTATCCCACTATTTTATTTGTAGTCTACTAATTTGCTATTTTTTATTCATCCCACTTCAGATACATTAACTTTATCCTTCTTATATAGTTATAATTTCAAAATAAATGATTTCTATTAGAGATTGATCAACCAACTATGATTTAGTTCAATTTTGAGTTTTTTTATTCTATTTTTGGAAAATCACATTTTTTAGGTCATTTTCGTATTTTCTATGTACTTCAATAATTCTAATTATTATTAGTAACCATAACGTGCTAATTTTTTAGTAATTAATCTCAATTTATTCTAATATTCATCTTTAATGATCAATCATAATGTATTATTATAAAAATTCTTTTACAATACTCTAATTTGTTTGAACTACAATTTGCTACTATTAATTTTGATTTCTATTAGAGATTGATCAACCAACTATGATTTAGTTCAATTTTGAGTTTTATTTTTATTATATTATCCAGCAATGATGAGTTTAATTAATTTAAGAAATTAATCTCAATTTTTCGTAATATTCATCTTTAATGATTAATCATAATGTATTATTATAAATATTCTTTTACAATACTCTAATTTGTTTGAACTACGATTTTCTACTATTAATTTTGTCTCTTAATTAATTTAAGTAATTTATCTCAATTTTTTCTAATATTCATCTTTAATGATTGATTTTTTTGGGCTACAATTTGCTACTATTAATTTTGGCTCTTATCTGCTAATTTTTTATTCTCTTAATATTCCTCTATTGAAACATTTTTTATTTTTATTATATTATCCAGCAACGATGAGTTTGTACTAAAATTATATTAGCTAGTTTAATTAATTTAGTTATAATTTCAAAATAAATGATTTCTATTAGAGATTGAATCATTTTTTTATTCTATTTTAGGAAAAACACATTTTGAGTCATTTTTGTATTTTGTATATACTTCAATAATTTAATTGTTATTATTAACCATAATGTAATATTTTAGAATGTAGCACAAAACTCTAATACAATTTTACATTCCCTCCTATAATATTCTATTTTTTTTTATTGTTCCTACCTTAAAGATTGAATAATTTTTTATTTTTATTATATTATCCAGCAACGATGAGTTTAATTAATATGCACTTAAGTCTAAATAATTTTCCGATATAATTTTATATTGCTTCCTATATTTTTGGGAGTTTGATTTCATATAATTTACCTCATTGCAGTCAATATTTTAAGTTACTCTAAATTTTTAATTTTATAGTCTATATTAGGCAGTTTAATTAATTTAACTAATTAATGTTATTTTTTTAAAATATTCATCTTTATAGATTAATGGAATTTTTTTTTGCTATTAACATTCGTCAATCAACTGTGATTTAGTTCAGTTTTGAATTTTTTTATGCACATAAGTCTTAATATTTTTCCTATATGTGTATTTTCAATTTTCTATTCATGTATATTAATCTAATATTAACTAATATAGTTTACTAACTCTAAACTATATGATTTAAATTTGGAAACCTAATTTTGTATTATTAAGTGATGTTTTTTAGTGATGTTTTGTATACAACATTTTTCATATTACAGAGTCTTATTTAATTAATTAAGTGATGTTTCATAGTGGATTAAGATAAAAGAACTCACAAAATTAATTAAATATGGTCTCTACGTGAGAATACCACCATTTTCCGGTCATGTCAATTTGTATTATCAAGAAACAAGAATCAACAATGAAGAATATATTCTATTTAGATTCTAAATATTCTGATAAATGTGTACACTTTATGCTCTAAATTCATTTTCACAATTATACCATTTCAGTGTAAAATGGAGTTTAAAAATTTCTAAATGTATATATTTATTTATTTATTATACACACTTGAGAATGATAATTACATCCCTAATTTTTTCCCTCACTCTATTTTTATCACATTAAGCGTATATTTTTAGTTTCTATTTTTTTCGTTCTATATAACACAGCAAAACTACATACTACTGTAAATGACTATGGGAATATATATTTTTATTTAATTTAATATTTAGTATTAGCGTGAAAGCATATCAGATTGAAATGTGCCATATGCATAATCTCTACGTGAGAATACCACCATTTTCCAGTCATGTCAATTTGTATTATCAAGAAACAAGAATAAAGAATTTGTATTATCAAGAAATAAGAATCAAGAATGAAGAATATATTCTATTTAGATTCTAAATATTCTGTTAAATCAGTACACTTTATGCTTTAAATACATTTTCACAATTATACCATTTCAGTGTAAAAATGAGTTAAAAAAAAATTCTAAATGTATAAATTTATTTATTTATTATACACACTTGAGAATTGAAAATGATAATTACATCCCTAATTTTTTTCATCACTCTATTTTTATCACATTAAGCGTATATTTTTAATTTCTATTTTTTTGGTTCTATATAACACAGCAAAACTATATACTACTTACTGTAAATAACTATGGCAATATATAATTTTATTTAATATTTACTATTAGCGTGAAAGCATATCAGATTGAAATGTGCCATATGCATAATCTCTACGTGAGAATACCACCAATTTCCAGTCATGTCAATTTGTATTATCAAGAAATAAGAATCAAGAATGAAGAATATATTCTATTTAGACTCTAAATAGTCTGTTAAATCAGTACACTTTATGCTCTAAATTTGTTTTCACAATTACACCATTTCACTGTAAAAAGGAGTTAAAAAAGTATCTATATCACTACACTCGAACGGGATCTAGCCGGCTATTTTTCACTGTTATGCTGAATAGTGTTTTATGCGTGTCCTATTTTCGTAGCTTTGTATATGTGTTGGTTTATTATGTGCTATCAATTGGAATTTTTTTGGCACCACTCCCGTGACCACGTTTCTATTAATTGAAATTGGTTGGTGGACTTTTTAGTTGTTTACTTTCTTTTTGGGCTTTTATTTTTTTTTTTGGGATTATTATGTTTTGTTTTTAAGTGTTTAACTTTGTATTTTTTTTTCTGTTAAAAAAAGCTGTGTACTTTTTTTTCTCTATTGTTATTGTTTATGAATAATAAATTGTAATGTTTCCTTGATTATTATAATCACTATTTTGAAATTATTATTTTTTATATTTATTATGATATTATTATTGATATTATCATTATATTATTTTAATAATATATGATATACGTATGACATCTACACACATAGAATTTTCTTTCTTTTGAATACATGATTCAAAAACAGGATATGTTAATAATTTTCAATAAATATTTTTAGTTATAATATTGTATTATTATAATATTATATACATTAATTATATTTTAATTTTTGAATTGATAATCTATTAAAACTTAATATTTTTCTCATTCTATAGACAAGTATTGGGTTTCTTTATTTGCATGCTAGTTAAATTTGGGCCATTCAATTACAATTTTTTATACATTTGTCTCGGTACGTTAAATTATTCGTCTCCCATTGAAAAACTAGAAAGTTGAAAATTTTAGTACTTTTCTTTTAGATTGTAGTGTTAGATTTGGATATAGAAAGTACACATTTAAAGCTTGTCCTATCATCTCTGTCTTAAGTCTTATCATTTCATCTGAAATGTCATAGATGCATTTGTTTATCTAACCAGTTGAAATTGAACATTTTGCCTTATAACCTTTCACTGACAACTTATTTTGATTTTCAACTAGAAACCTAGACTCGGAAATAGAAGAAAGGTGTGCCTGGCGTGACAGGAATTTGGTCTATAATAAGCCTTTGTTGAACCTAGCGTGAAGGGAATTTCAGAAGAATTTTCGGGAGGCTGTAAAGAGTGATGGATGTCAATGGATCAGCGAATATTCTTATTCTCTCTTTCAATTTCTCTTCTTTTGAAATTTTATCCTTCCTGCTTACCTATAAAATTGAATGAAAATTAGGGATTCAAGGATGGCTACGAAGTTCACCACTGATACGGATGCCACATTGTATGGCGATGGTCAAGCCACAGTACACTATGTCGAGGAATGTGGAGGTTTTGCTCAGCCTGGACGGGGCGGTGGCGCTCACCATGGAGGAGGACGATGTGTTGTATAGACCACTGGAGAAGATGATGGTGTTTTGTGACGACAAGTAGCTCGCGATGTTTACGGGTGATGGAAGCTTATAGTGACCATTTTACGCAAGAGGGAGTACGAGGTGGGTATCGTGAAACCCTTTCTTTTCCTCATTTATCTCTATTGGTATTGTGCAGACTTGATCTCAATAGCGAAAGGCAACAAACGTTAATCTTTACAACACATGTTATGGGTTGTTATTCTTTCATCTTCTAATTTGTTTTCTATGTGGAGCATTGATTATAATAATCACATTCATGTGCAATTCAGGTGCCACCCATACTTGACAATTTGGTGTTGGGAACCTCTTGAGGCATTATTACAGCTAAAGGTAATGTTATTGTGGTCTGGGGCTGTTAAATTTCTAAAACTTGATTTGTTTTGATTTACCCTTTGTATTAGATATGCTAAAATACAACTAATTTGATGATGAACCATTTTTCTATACCTTCCCATTCAACATCTCTTTGTTTATTACATTCTTATTTCTCTGTACATAGACCCGATTTATTTGGTTGTGCTCTGGCTCATGTTGGTGTTATGGACATGCTACGATTCCACAAATTTACCGTAGGGGACTTTCAATCTGTAATGTTCAATAATTTGTTTATATAAGTTTCACATATTGATTTTGAATAGTTATTCAAGTCATGCTTGGACCATAGATTATGGTTGTTCAGACAAGGAGGAAGAGTTTCATTGGCTAATCAAGTAAGGTTTATCCTATCTTAAAATATCAGACATATATTTTTTTATTTTATGAAAAAAGTAACATATGTAATCGTGTTATTTCGTTTTATTTATTTTTGTGGCAAAATTTTCAAAATTATTGGTATGTCATGATGTTGTAACTGCTACTGTTAGTACAGTGATAGAAGGGATGTGTTTGGACAATTTAAATGGACTGATGGGTTGAAAGGTGGCATTTCAAAATAATTGCTTTCTGGTCATCTGATGGGAAGCATATTCACATGTCAAGACCTATACCTCTGTCATCCCAATAAGTAGAAGCCCTGTTATTGATATTGATTCATCACCAAGTTCCTCAGAAATATTGTTCCAGGTATGTTTTACCATTATTTTGGCAAACACATTGTATCCTATAAACTCTAATTCTATTTGTCTCCCATGAATGTTTCTTCCTGTTTATTTTGTAGCTATTTCTCTTATAGGCTTATCTTATCATCTCAATTTAAGTTTCTCACCTGCCTGATTTCTAATGTCTATGCAACTCTGTATTTAAATTTAAATTCTCTACATTTAGTGGCTATCTGCCTATGCAGTGAAAGGCTCTTGCAGAAAAGAATGTGCATGACTAGCTTGTGCAGAAGGAGCAAGAGCAAAGAAATGTATTTTTCTATCAAAATTTACAATTGACATGTTTCACATTTTCTCTTAAAAAAATTTATTCTTTTTGCAAAGGGTAGCATAAGCTCTTGATCCTAATGTTAAAAGGTGGTCAAGTGGGAAAACAAGAATATATTCGTTAAATGGGTCTTTGTTGACCAATTCTCATCATTTGAGTTAATATTTCTCCATTTTAAAATTTAGTTATTATGAGTTATTTATTATTAGTTTAATGAATGAAGTTGTTTTATGTTCATTGAAGTGATGCATATAAAATCTCACCCTGCTCTTCAAGTATATTATTCATTTTGTGGTGGCAATTAATGACCCCTTCTAGCATTTGTATATATATATATATATATATATATATATATATATATATATATATATATATATATATATATATATATATATATTAATTTAACTTCATGTATATAGTTTTTGGTTCAAAGCAGATGTATACATGAAATTCTTGAAATCTCACTCTGCTCTATTAATAAGCAACTGATATGCATCTATCTACTTATTGTACTCATGTTTCCCTTCTTACTCTTAAAATAGTTTCCTACTAGGACAACCCCAATGATATTGCTAATGTCTTCTCTGGATATGCATCACTCAACATTTGACTGGTCCAGCCTGCCCCATTCAATCTGGATGGTAAATATGAATCTCTAATAGTGACAATTAACTTTCTTTATTAATTATTTACCTACATACATAATTGTTTATAAATTTTGTTTTATAGAGAAGTTCAACTCATGCATCTCTATATCCAAGGTGGCTTTTGTTAAATGCTTTGTTGTTCTTCTGACATTTATAAATTGGAAAGTTGAGAATAAATTTGTCAGATAAAGGTATATATTCCATTTCATTTTGGAAATCGTACCAAAAGCTAATATTTGTTTATGTGTTCTGTAGTAGGATTCTCTTTGGAGTAAGAATATAAGAGACAAGCTATACTTTTAAAGTTTGACTTTTTATTTTTCTATTTAGTCTTTTTTTTCTTCTGTTTAGTCAAATAAAGGTATATATTCCCTTTCATTTTTGGAAATCGTACCAAAAGCTGATATTTGGTAATGACATGGCTGACAAACAAGTATTCAACATCTTGGAAGACAAGTATGCCACGTTTGATGGATTAGCAAGAGCATGTGCCAAGGTAAGTTATTCATTGCATGGCATATTTAAGGTGACAATAAGAATTGTTGGCATTGTCAATATTTATAGATCTCAAATTTTTAAGATAAGAATTGTTGTCACTGAAAATGTCACACACACACACACACACTTTATGCTGAAGTTTTGTGAAACAAATTGCATGCAAAATTCAACTGAACCTGGCAATGATGTTTAAAAAAAGTTATTCATATTTGTATTTTTCTTTCCTTCTCACTTTTGCATCTGCATACTTATATTTTGATTGAGTGTGTTTTTCTGTGTTTGCAGATACAAAGTTGAACTGGAAAGCAGGAATAGACATTTCTCTTCACTAAATATTTTTCTCTCTTATTTTATCAAAAGATACTGCAGCAGTAGCCAAGAGGAATTTTTACAACTTTGGCAGGGAGGTTTGCTTAGATACTGGACTGCACTTTCTTTTTCTATTCTGGATGGTTTTGTAGTTTAGGGGGTTTCTTTTTATGTAATGATTATGGTGTATTCATGCTTTTTGTATTACGGGTTGTGGTGGGGATTTTAGGAAGTACTATTTTATTTTGATTTGCTATGTATAATAACTTGGTCACATCTTGTGATGAGTTATTTTTCATCAATAAAATTCTTTTTATTTTCAAAATAAAAAACTTATATAACACTACTGTCATTTTAGAGGACAAATATATTATTTTGATTGAATTAGTTTCTATTTGATGTAAAATGAAAGACCTCTATATTCTCAATTGGAGCTTATGGATAAGAAAGCAGGGGATGATAGCAGCAGCGTGAAGAAAAGAATTTCAGCATGTGATGTTGAGGCTTTAAAAAAGTGCTTCGAAGAGAACAGGGGAGACTATGTCAAATGCCAGTCACAAATTGGGGCTTTCAAATTATCATGCTCACTCAAGAAACCAAACCCCTCTCTTGATTCCGCTTCACATTAGATTAAATTAGCTGGTTTTGATTTTGAATTGTGATTTCTGGCTTTTCCATTATTGACTAAAGGGGGAAGTGTGAACTGAATTTTGTGTGTTTCTAATGATATTCATAAGCGGTATCAATACTTAATAATAAATTTCATGAGTTCTCATTCCTAGCAGTGATTGTGTAGGATGAGAATCAACACTGTGCTAAAGGGTTCTGGTGTTGCCACACTTTTATGGCATTGAAATTTCCCCCTGCTTTGTTCCCTTGCAAATGAACGTTATGCCAGTAGGAACACAACTTTCTTTGATGCAAGTCCTGCAGCATTCAAGCATTATAAAGTAGGGGTGTTCATAAACTGATCAAATCCAATAAAAACCGAAATAACCGATCCAAAAAACTAAAAACCAAATAAATTGAAAGCCAAACGGATAAAAAATTTGAAAATCCGAATTTTTTTTATTGGATTGGATCGGATTTCGGATTTGATTTTCAAAATCAATCCGATCCAATCAAAACCAAACTTTTATATATTTATATATTTTTATTCATTAATTGATAATATTACTCATGTTTATATTTTTATTTCTTATATATTTGTAAAATTATCACATAATTTATGCCTATTTAAAAAATATTTAATTAAAGATAATTTTTTACTAACTATTTGAGTTAAGATGCATAAATATAATTATCAAGTTGTATAAAATTTATTTTTGATATAGTTATATAATGACGTATAAATGAAATATTTGATATTTTGAATTATTTTTTTATTATATGTATTATATATCTTAACATTTATTTAATATTTTCGTAAAAAAATAAAATTAAGATTAAAATCGAAAACTAATCCAATCCAAACCGCTTTAAATTGGATTGGATCGGATCGGATTAAAATCTTGAACAAAACCGATTGGATGATGAATTAGGGAAACCAAAGTAATTGGATCAGATGATTTTTTCCTTCGAAACCGATCCAATCAAATCCGCGAACACCCCTATTATAAAGCATTTTACTGCATGCCATTCCTGCAACACCGTGCTAAAGCATTTTTTTTTTATTGGTCTGAGCATTATTGTTTTTTTGGTGAAGCGGTCTGAGCATAATTTACATACTGCGATGTGATCCTGTTCATGATTTTCATTTGATGGGTGGTAGGTGCTTGCACATAATGTAATGTTTTTCTGCCTAACAATTACATAACATAAAATAGGATAGTTTTTAGAGACTGGCATTGATAAAATTTGTAAGTATAGAGATTGGGAATTTATTGTGTGGGTAGGATTTATTGATTGTAGTGTGGCCATGTGATTATGAAATTCTTATGAAATGCCCTTTCTTATGAAATTCTTAGTTCAACTTAATACAGTTAAGAGAGCCAGAGGTTTGTTTTTTTGAATGATGAGCAAATTGATGAAGTGGTTTCATATCGCATTCTGTGAATCGGAATGTTAATGGTCTATTAGTGCAGTGACATTCTCTTACATGATAAAAAATGTGTATGAAGTTACCTGTTGCAGTGTTGTCTCATTTCTTCCATTAATTTTTTCAGTATATCTATTTGCAATTGGACTATGTTTTATTCTACTTGTGATTTATCTACTGTCCTAAAAAAATATAAATTTATTTTGATCGGTTGTAATTTCATGAGATTTTTTATTTGTAATTAAAAAAATGTTTAAAATTTTAAAAATGTAAAATTCATTATTAAAATAATTAAAAAATTAAAATAATAGTGTTTAAATATAAAAAATTAAAAATATAAATATATTTTTCTTTTTTCTAAAAAGATAAAAAAATTTAATTAATAATTCAATGACATGAATACCTGGCAACGCCGGATTAGAACACTAGTATTATACATTGACAAGTACATTTTAAAGTGACTTAATTATAGCCGCTAATGCCTAATAGTTTCCTCTTTGCCTCACCATGTCCACCTCATAAAGTACATTTATGATATAAAATTCAATTGCCAAGTTAAATATATATATGTGTATTAAGAAAATTTGAAAGTATATTAATAATGAATGAATGGAGAAAAAACATATTGAACTGCTGCTATGTATATATTTTGTAGTTACTAATGCAGACAGTTTGTTAAATGTGTGATATTTAATTTGTGTAATATATTTTACATTGACAAGTACATTTAAAATTGACTTAATTAATTATCCACTAATAATTTCCTTCTTGCGTCACCATTTATACGTCATAATGCTAGTAGGATGATGTAAAAGCCTTACAGTCTATTCCAAATTAATGTGAATGCAATTGATTAATTCCATTTTTAATTTATACTACTAAGTTTCATGTTCTCTTTCCTAAGAGGACTTCTTACTTTCCATCGCTATTTTTTTCGTGCGACACGCACATCACATATTATGTTGTACAAAAGTTGTTTTCCTTTAACTTTTTTTTATCTCGCGTACACACATTCACGTCAACTCTGAGAGCATATATCACATTGGCTACTAGGGCTCAACCCAATAAGTTTGAGAGAAATTTTTAAGATATATAAACTGAATTTAATGAACAATATTGGAAAGGTGTAGGTCCCTCTCATTTCATGGTTTCACTAACTCTTATTCCTAGTAATCTCGTTTTTCTCTTTTTTGGTCCCACCTCATAATAATAAGTGAAGTTGCTGTGAATTCTCTTGCTTGTTTTCCTTTATCTTATTTTACTTTATTTGAGTTAAACCTACGAAAGTATGATTCAAGAAACAAAGAAAATTATACCCTTGCAAACCAAATCCAAACCCGAATCCACGCACGCCTCGATATGCCGCAAATTAAGGCGCAAACTTTACACCAATTATTTTGCAGAAATTATATTCCCTTTAATAATGTTTATGATGATGCTGAATGTTATGAATTCAATGTGGACGAATTGATTTACAAACCAAAGATCGACCAGCCTGTACCATGTGAAACCACTCTTTCAATTCCACGTCAATTCGTAAGATTTTCATACCACAAGTTTTTTTTCCCCTTTTTTTCTATTATGCCATAAGTGCGAAATATTAATCGGCTTTATTGATAAAAACTTTTCGCTGCAAAATATAACTGGTCAAGTCTCTTCTTCAAACCACGTTTTCTCCAATAACCATAATGACCAAATCTAAAACTTTGCTTAAAGAATTCGAATTCATCATAGCTTTCCATCACCCAATGATTATTATGATGTGTTGTACATGACTCATGTTTTATGGGCGGACAAATGTTGGAGTGAAGTGGAACGGAGCAAGGGTACGACGGTACGTGTTGCTAACAACTAGTATCAGATGGCTCTAAACCTGGTGCAAAATTTGAAGTGGAAAAATTCGATGGAATTGGTAATCTTTGGATTATGGCAAAGGAGGGTAAAGGACTTGTTGGCACAAGAAGATTTTCTAAAGGCACTGCTCGAGAATAAACTTTGTGACATGGACGACTTGGATTGGGAGGAGTTTTGGGAGAGAACTGTGGGAACCACATGTTAAAATATTTGTTGTGGATTAGTATCAATCAATAATTGTTATATTATCTTTAGTATCATCAATCGACAATTAAAGATATGATAATTATCATATCTTTAATTGTCGATTGATGATACTAAAGATAATATAATAATTATTGATTGATACTAATCCACAACAAATATTTTAACATTCTCCCACTTGGATGGTATTATTAACCAATAATTAAAATAGGAATCATCAAGACTAGAACGACAATTTCAATCATTTGTCAACAACAATGTAAGAAATCTAAATCTAAAACCTAAAGGTTACCTTGTTTACATGATCCCTTTGAGGGTCAATATTCTTTGAGGATTAATATTCGTTATTATACATGGTTAATTATTAAACCCTTTTGTAAAGCTCTGTAATGGATTGTATGTTGGGTTTCATATTCTCGTTTCTAACCACTTCTCTTATTAATCTTATACTACTCTACTTCTCTCTAACAAATTTTTTCTTTGAGAGAGAAAATAGTGAATTTTTATTCACATTATCTTACAGAGCTATGATCCCACTATCATTAGAGTATTTCAATACTAGTGGACTCTAATGAGAATCCTAAATCTTATTTTGGTATATAAAGAATTAGTGGGGAGCATATAACCTTTTGTCATGTCTCGAGACTTGTCAAATTTGTATTGTCATATTTTGTGCACATTTAATGATCATATGACATACTCTAGAATGACTTTGTTATTTATTCTTGTCCTTTTGTGTTGAGAAACATAAAATCTATTGTATCTTAGTAGGCATCGTTAGCGGATGTCAACGCCAATTTGTTGGGAATTGCACAATTAGTCTTTTGGCATGCAATTATCTTGTGCATCTCTTTTACCCAAAACTTCACATTTTGTTTGGTCGAAATTTATAAGTATATTGTAAATACAATACTCCTATCGAGTATGATTATCTACATTGTTAAGGTGCTTGTGATGATAGTACTCCTATCGAGTACAATTTCGCACCATTGAGGTTCTTATAAATTTTATGTTTAGACCATTGATCTCTAAATGCTTGCTCATTATTGACATTTTGTGGCCACATTAATCTATAGTATCGTTTCATTTAAGCTTAGGTGTCTATGTCATCCCAGTAGGAAATTAAAGGATTTCCTAATTGTCTTCGAGTTTGCATGGTCACTTATTAGTGAAACTCAGATTAATTAAATGTCAAATACTCTAAGAGCATTTGTTGATTTAGCCCATCCGTGATCACTCTCGTTATTTGGCTACCATGAGCACTTAGATGCATGTGAATTATGTTCTGGCCTTTGTAGCTTTTCAGACTTAAATTGATTATAGTGTTGAAAGAAAACATTTGATTCACTGACCAAAGACTTAATTATTGGAACTTTTGAGAATTTTTACAGCTCACATGTGTTTGGTTAAGCCTTTTGATGTTTTGGGTCAGTGGGAGTCTGAAAACACTCTATCATGAGATATGTATATAATAATATTATCTTAGTAACATATCTCTTATAGCATTTTTTGGATGCTTAGACCATTGTTATGTAGCATATTTTGACTATTTAGCTATGCTCTTCCGTATATTCTTTTCTTGTGAGAAATATGACTATTTGATGCGCAGGATATGTATCCCTATCGGATATTATTTTGTAGCGTTAAAGATTTTAGATTTCTTACATTGTTGTTGACAAATGATTGAAATTGTCGTTCTAGTCTTGATGATTCCTATTTTAATTATTGGTTAATACTATCCAAGTGGGAGAATGTTAACATATTTGTTGTGGGTTAGTATCAATCAATAATTATTATATTATCTTTAGTATCATCAATCAACAATTAAAGATATGATAATTATCATATGTAGATTACAGATATTTTGGATGAGATTATGATAAGATTGACCCTGTGATGGGTTTGGACAATCATTTAGTAGATAATCCATTTAGAGGTCCCTACCTACTGCTAGGGGATCATAAATTTGTTATCCCATTAAGCAAATTTACACTCTTGGTAACACTCACATTCTCTTGAACAATCCCCTTGAAAGTAGGCAGAAATCCTCTCAAGTATATTTTAAGGGTTTCTTCCGGCAAGCAATTCTCATGGAGATGAATACGAATTCAGGTTAGTATTTGATAACCTTCTTAAGTTTTATCGCTATAATCACATGCTATAATTTGTATCTATACATGTTGTTTTATAATTTTCCATCAATTGGTATCAGAGCCAACTTAGATACATTTTATAGTTGTTTGTTTTGTGAACCCTATGATATTTTAATTTCTTCGTTATTATTCATGAAATTAAAATTAGTGGTTCCATTGATTTAATTATTTTAAATGTGATAAAACAATTTGTGCCCCTTTTTTTTCTTCTAATTTCTTTGAAAAAGGCATTTATATTTTATGGATGAAATTCGAAATCGCTTGAGGGCTTTTGTTTCTTGTCATCATTGGAGTAACATATCAAAAAATAAATTGTATAATTTCGTGAACGAATTTAAGACCATTGAGAAATTTTATTTTCTCGCGAAACCTTCAAAGCCCGAAACCTTTCAAATCAAATTACTCTCATTTGGATAATTCTTTTTCAAAATTGATTGAGGGCTTTTGTAGATCAAAGGATCTCGAGTAGAACCCATGCTATAGCTTGTCCTTTCGTTGAAAAACAAGAGAGTATTTGTGAAAAATCAATTTTGAAATTGTTTGCCAAATGCGTCTCGCCCCCTCTGCTTTTTTCCTTGATTTCTCCTTCGTTTTTCAACGATTTTCAAAATTTCTTGAGGGCTTTTGTAGACCAGAGAATTTTAAGCAAAATGAATCCTTAAACTTGTATTTTCATTCAAAATCAAAAGAGTAATTGCAAAAACATGGATTCACAATACTGTTGCGCCAACGCGAACATTCTCTTTCGTTTTCTTTCGATTTCTCCGTCATTTATGAATGATTTGAAAAACAAATTGACGATATTTTATTCCTCTGATATTGATGATCAAAATGCACCCCATTGACGATCATATCAGGTCTCCTCCGCAGGTCAAGATGACCCATTTTTTGGTTCTAGTTGTTGGGCGAGTGGTGCTGCGAAGCCCACTCGCGGTGGGAGGCGTGTGGGGGAGCATGGGTCCACCTCCCAGGCCCAATTTTTTCCCATTTTATTCCAAATATTATATATTTAATATTTTGAGATTGTTGGTAATTTCTCTGGAATTTTTGGGTATCAAAAAATATTTATTTGATTAATTCGAGACTTAATTTGGTATTTTAGATATCATACTCTCGGATTTTGGGCTTCCATTTTTTTGTGACAATTCCCTACTATTTTTAGTAATTTTCCAGCATGGGGTACTCTCTAGTATTGTGTCACTATTAAGGAATTAATTTGAGGTCATTTTATTTTATAATTATGAATGATAAAATTATTATTCTCCCACTATATGCTTAATTTTGCTCTCTTAATTTGCATTACTATAACTCGCCTATCGTGGGTATGGTGATGTGAATTTATGTGTCAGTTGTACACTATCTTTTTTAAAATTATGCATGATATAAGTTATTATTTTCTTTTGTGCATAATTTTGCTCCCTTAATTGCATTACTATAACTCGCCTATCGTGGGTATAGTGATGTGAATTTATATGTTAGTTATACAATTATGCATGATATAAATTCCCAATTTTGTGATAAGCATAATTTTACTTAATTTACATGATTGTAATCACACCTATCGTGGGTGCATTTATGTGAATTTTGTGTTGGTTCTATCACATTAATAATAATTATACCCTATCGGTATGTTGTTGTTAGTGTGATTTGTTGTTGCACAATGTGCTTTTCTTTGCTTATGTTAATCAATTTCTTGGTACCCTATCGGTATTAGGATCTTGGTAATATAAGTTATAGTACATTGTATTGTTGCACTTTTGTTTAGGGACTCACTTTTCTGATTGAACTTTTCTTTTAAATCAAACAATGTTTTATGATGTTCAGTTTTCCTCCCTAACTTTGTCAAAACTTTGAATGGGACAAACTGTGAGACATGAAATTTTTTTTCAGACACTCTCTATAATGATTAGTGTTAGTCACATTTTTTTCCTTCCTTATAATTACTTGGGTTGGAGATTATCTTTTTTTTTTAAAATTAAATAAATATATTTAGTGAAGTATATATCACTTTATGCCATTTCTCTATATTAAGTAAATCTAAAATTGGCATAATTTAATGTTTTAATATACATTGTATTTTCACTACTAATACTGTTCAAATCTAAGACCCATTTATCATTCTTAATTTGTAACAAATATGTGTCAAGTATATATTTTCTCTAATCATGTGCCTTAGTCAAATAAATTTTGGATTATAATAAAATTTAATTTGTTTTATGTTAATGGTGCAATTGGGCATTATTTCAAATCATTTTATGCAAAGTTGATCCAAAGTCTGGATTAAATTCTCTGTTGCCTTGTTGTTGTTAAAGTGTTCACTTGTGAAATTATTGAAATTATTTTGTTGAACAACTCTTTAAGGCAATCACAAAATATATCATTCATGTATTTTATATGAATCGTATTGATTTATACTTGGAGTTTTTCTCTTCAGATGACATTACATACTCTTTAAGTCATCAAAGCTCATTGGTCTTATAGTGACACTTTGAACCTTTTAACTTGATTATGATTGCATATATGGATAAATTTGTAAATAAATTATTCTTATCATTTTGAGATTATAAATATGCAATTATATACGAGAGTGTCACTATTTCTCAAAATTTTCTAGCAGAATTCTACAATCATTTCTTTTTTTTATTGCTTGTTATAATACTCCATTTCGTAATCATATTCTAATTCTGATTTTTAGTGGGAGTATTTTGCATCTTACTAGTTCTAGAGTTCTATTTTGAGATAAATATAAAATTGTTTTGTGTACTTTTGTAATCTTGACTCAATTAAGTAAAACCAACAACTCTGTTATTATACTCTCTCCAATATAGAGATCATGAAATTAATATCATGGTTCTTACGATGATAAAGTCGTGTTTATTACATGCTAAGTCAAAGTGTTGTTAAGCATATTTTGGTTTTCTTTGAATACGATTGTTGTTGAATATCATATTCTTTTTGACATAATTTTTTGATAATTTGCATAATTCTATTATATTGATGATAATTATACCCTATCGATGTGTCATTATTGATATAATTTGTTAAGATGCAATGCACCATTTGTCCTACACTTATATCATATTTTTGTTTGAGTAGCCTATCAACATTGGAGTTTTTTGATGATATAAGTTTTCTCTTGTGCATTATAGTATTATATTTCTTATTTATTGTATTTTTGGAGATTCTTGAGATAGATCTCAACAAATAAGAAATTTTCTTTAATGAGGCATGTTTTGGTTGTATTTGTATGGAATCATTTAACTCTCTGAGTATGTGACAATTTACACACATTAAATATTTCCTTGTTGTTCCATACTAGCCTAATTGTCTAACCAATTAATTGGGCATTATTTTTTATGCAATCCAATATTCTGAAATTTTTTCATTTACCTATTGCAATGCAAATTTATTTAATGGAATATTTTATAGAAACAGATTGCTATCATGTGGGTAGTGGACATACCCTATCGGTATGACATTACTCGATATGGTTCTAGTGTGATAAAGATAATCGTTGAATTTTTTGTTTAGTTCTTTGGATATTTTCCTTAAAATTAAGTCAACTAATTTTCTTTATCAAGTGGGAGAATCTAGCATTTTGAAAGTAATGTCCTATAAATTGATTGTGTTGATACAAGATCTCTACCTCAAATGCCCAATTAATCATACACGAGCAACCAAATTTATTTGTCTTGATAAAATGATTTTCTTGTGACATACTATTTGTAATCACTTTGTTGTTAGGACCTACATTAAGGATTTTGTGATAGTCTCTTATATAGAATATTGTTGTGTGATGACTCTCTATTGTCTTATATTTTGGACAATATAGGAATCCCAAATTTGAAGAGATTAATTTCTTTATACCATATTTTGTATCATTGTTGATGGTATTTTAGATCATAATTTTGTTAAAGTTACATGCTTCAATTTGGCATATATAGTTAAACCTATGTCCATCATAGTTTGTGATGAGAGTTAGAGACTATTTGTTGTTATATCCTTAATATTTGTTAAGTATAGGTCCCATATACTTCCGCTGCGTGTAACCAAATCTTATACTCAAGTGTATGTAGATGTTTATAATTGTAGCACTTGAGTTTATGTTGTGAGCGAGTAATTGAAAACTTGCAAGTGATCCCATATTCTACTTCTAAATATTAGGGATTTTCTATCTCACTCATGTTTGTAAAGTAAAGGTTACCTTGTTTAGGTGATGCTTTTGATGGTCAATATTCTTTGAGGATTAACATGTGGTTAGCTATGAAACCCCCTTGTAAAGCTCTGTAATTGATAGATGAATTGTATGTTGGGTTTCATATTCTCGTTTCTAACCATTTCTCTCATTAATCCTATATTACTCTACTTCTCTCTAATACATATTTCTTTGAGAGAGAAAATAGTGAATTTTTTTTTACATGGAGTATTATCTTATAGAGCAATGATTTCACTATCATTAGAGTATTTCAATTCTAGTGGGCTTTAATGAGAATCCTAATCTTATTTTGGTATATAAAGGATTAGTGGGAGCATATAACCTTTTATTATGTCTCAAGACTTATCAAATTTGTATTGTCATATATTCTTATGCACATTTAATGATCATATGACATACTCTAAAAGGACTTTGTTATTTATTCTTGTCCTTTTGTGTTGAGATACATAAAATCCATTGTATCTTAGTAGGCATCTGTAGCGGATGTCAAGGCCAATTTGTTGGGAATTGTACAATTAGTCTTTTGGCAAGCAATTATCTTATGCATCTCTTTTACCCCAAAACTTCACATTTTGTTTGGTCAAAATTTATAAGTATATTGTAAATACAATGCTCCTATTGAGTATGATTCTCTACATTGTCAAGGTGCTTGTGAGGATAGTACTCCTATCGAGTACAATTTCGCACCATTGAGGTACTTATAAATTTTATGTTTAGACCATTGATCTCTAAGTGCTTGCTCATTATTGACATTTTGTAGCCACATTAATCTAGAGTATCGTTTCATTTAAGCTTAGGTGTCTATGTCATTCTAGTAGGAAATTAATGGATTTCCTAATTGTCTTCGGGTTTGCATAGTCACTTATTTCGTGAATCTCAGATTAAATAAATTTCAAATATTCTAAGAGCATTTGTTGATTTAGCCCATAAGTGATCACTCTTGTTATTGGGCTATCGTGAGCACTTAGATGCATGTGAATTATGTTGTGGCCTTTGTAGCTTTTCAGACTTAAATTGATTATAGTGTTGAAAGAAAACATTTGATTCACTGACCAAAGACTTAGTTATTGGAGCTTTTGAGAATTTTTTACAGCTCACATGTGTTTGGTTAAGCCTTTTGATGTTTTGGTTTAGTGGGAGTCTGAAAACACTCTATCATGAGATATGTATATGGTAATATTATCTTAGTAACATATCTCTTATAGCATTTTTAGATGCTTGGACCATTGTTATGTAGCATATTTTGACTATTAAGCTATGCTATTCCGTATATTCTTTCCTTGTGAGAAATATGATTATTTGATGCGCAGGATATGTATGCCTATCGGATATTATTTTGTAGCGTTAGAGATTTTAGATTTCTTACATTGTGTTGACAAATGATTGAAATTGTGGTTCTAGTCTTGATGATTCCTATTTTAATTATTGGTTAATACCATCCAAGTGGGAGAATGTTAAAATATTTTTTGTGGATTAGTATCAATTAATAATTATTATATTATCTTTAGTATCATCAATCGACAATTAAAGATATGATAATTATCATATGTAGATTACAGATATTTTGGATGTGATTATTATAAGATTGACCCTGTGATGGGTTGGGTCAATCATTTAGTAGATAGTCCATTGAGAGGTCCCTACCTACTGCTAGGGGATTATAAATTTGCTATCCCATTAAGCAAATTTACACTCTTGGTAATACTCACATTCTCTAGAACAATCCCCTAGAAAGTGGGCAGAAATTCTCTCAAGAGTATTTTAAGGGTTTCTTCCGGCAAGCAATTCTGATGGAGATGAATGCGAATTCAGGTTAGTATTTGATAACCTTCTTAAGTTTTATTGTTATAATCACATGCCATAGTTTGTATCTATATATGTTGTTTTATAATTTTTCATCACCATACACCTCTGTTTGGTAAACGAGGTGTTGCATCGTGTTATGGACCTAACATCTTTGGGGGAGGTTTGGAAGAAATTGGAGAGTCAGTATATATATGTCCAAGTTCTTAACAAACAAGCTCTATGTGAAGCAAAGGCTATATGGGCTAAAGATGCAGGAGAGTTTTGATATGCAACAACACATCAATATCTTCAATCAAATAATCGGTGATTTACTACGGCTTGATGTGAAGATCGATGACGAGGATAAGGCAATAATTATGTTTTGTTCTTTGCCTAATTCTTACGAGCAGTTGGTGACTACCCTTGCCTACAGGAAATAAACCATTAATTTAGAAGAGACCACTACTGTAGCACTTATATGTCTCATTGTCAACAGAAATAGAATGCAGGAGAATGTTTTCAAGACAAGGGTTTGTATTGAAGGGGAGTCAAGTGTGACGTCTAATCACATTGACATAAAACCTGATACTTAACCAACGAGTAAATTTTTTGTGTTTGAACATAAAGAAACCATACATGTAACCGAGAATATAAATGAACACCATATAAAGTTAAAATCATCATCATGTCATATATATGATAAAAGGTTCAGTACATTGTCAGAAGGTAAATACAATGTCAGGAGATAAGTACATCATCTTAAGGTAAATACATCATATCATGGTTAATCACTTCGTCAGCCTCTACCAGCAAAATACATACAAAAAGATGATCCTAAATATCCATCCTAAATGGATACAAAAAGAAGGGACCCTAGCAGAGTAGTTCCATAAGCCTATATATACTACCCGTCAAACTACCACAACTAAGTCTCTTACTCATCATCACCAGAATGCCCTTCCTCCTCATCAAGCATTTCATTATCGAACTTGTAGGATTCCCATTAATCAAACTAAGTGATAGTTTGGGGAGTATCTAGAAGCAGTGGATAGTGAGGTTCACGATCATTGTCCTTGGAGAGTAGAGAGTAGTAACGCTCAGAGTCACCATCCACGATAAATGGAGAGTTGAAAAGCTCAACATCATCATCATCCATCACCTTTGGATCCTCAAACTCTAGTATCAGGGAAAGAGGTGGATCGAAGAAATCCTTGAATGGCACCTCTGGCTCCTTAAAAGCCATATCCTAATCCACTAGCACTACATTAGCAAGAACCCATGTGGGAAGTGGCGAAGTGACAAATTGAATAGGCACAATAAAAGCTACTAGCTAAACAAGGACTCTTGGGACTAGCAACAAAAACTAGAGAGTAATTGAACCACGATATGTATGCATGCAGATGAGCGAGCTCATCATAATCCCACAGTCTATGGGGACTATAGGCCGACATGACATTCCACACATCACCGGGAAGTCCATCTTTGTGAGTCACGAACGTACGTACAAAAGAAACAACAGGAAGGAGTAACGTGATTGGTTTCCCAAAATCACTTCTACAAAGAGAGTAAGAATTTCCTACAACTCTCACTCCACGTACAACATGTAGTCACAAATATATGTATATATCACAAAGTTTAAACAGGGAGAACGAAGAACCACTAATATTGCTTGAACTCCTATATATTTTCACACCGGTGGGTGCTCTTGTTTTGGTAATTGAACACTTTATACAAGTTTAATTTATCGCCACAAATTATATCATTAACATAATAGGAGGAAAATAATAAAAAGATGACCACTTGCACATTTGAAGTATACAAAAATATGAAACCAATATTGACAACTGATAAACATTGATCGATAATATCAAATTAACGAGTAGTAGAAGATAAACCCTTCCACTTGCATGAATATAAAATTATAAGTAATCTAATAAATATATGTCAAAATTGAATAGCATGAATAAATCAAGAGACAACAAGATTTTTAGGTGGAAAACCCTCTTAGTGTGAAAGGTAAACACCATGGCCAAAAGCCAATCAATCAATATCCATTATGATCAAAATAAACATACAAAAGACTCTTAAACAAGTTCTTAACCCATAATTAGAATCTAGACATTTAACAAGCAACTAATTTACAAGTAGAAAATCAAGAAGAGGAAAGAAGTAGAAAATTTGTATGCAGTGCAGGCTAAATATCTCCCACAATAGGTAATGAATAAGTGATCCAACCATTGAACCTCAAGAAAGAGATGTGCAAAAACTATTGACAAAATTTCAGCTGGATCCAACAACAAAGTGAGACACATAATAGGCTTCTATTTTGGATCTATCTACATAGAGGGAAAAAGCCCACACCCAAACAATTCAAAGATAGTCCTTTTGCATGATGGAGCAAAATTATGAAAGACATGTTTAATAAATAGTTGAGCTTGCTCTAGACCGAGGAGAGGAGTCAACTTAGTGTATGATTCCAACACTTTCTTTCGTCCTTAATCTATCAAATGACAACAAAATTATAAATATTTGAATAAACATCTATTTTAGTCCTTTTTTAGAGATTCTATTAGGTGTACAATATGTATAAATAGTGATTCAAGTATAGAGAAGTATAGTAGAGAAGTTATAATACTTTATGTATGTGAATTACAATATTGCCAAGCAATTAATTAAAAATTTTTATCAAATGGAACACTTACAAGATATCAATAATAAAATAAGATATAGGAATGCAATGTTAAGTCTTAACATTCCACTTCAGTCTAACTTCAGTCCACTTACACTTAGGGATCAAGTGCCAAATTTTATTTGTACAAGTACCAACCATATAGTCAACCAACAACTATAACAAATATGTATAGAGGGCATTTTCAACGTGCCTATACCAAATGAAAAAATAGGATGAATTATTGTTGGTGTGAAAATCTGTCGATTGATCAGCCGTCATGTCTGCTGATTACCAATGAGTGATTCCCTTTAGGCGACTGACTCAAGGAAGTGATTCTGTTCCTTGATTGGGTTCCTAGTCCACTCCAAAGAACTTTCTAGTAGTCAATGAACTGAAGTTTCTATTGTTGCGCTACTCCTATGAAAATTACGGTAAAGGAAAGCAGTAAATAGCTGAAAACGGTAAAGGAAAGCGGTAAATAAGGCTTTAAATAAAGGATAAATGGCTGGAAAAGATAAGTTTTTGATTGATTTCATTCTGGCCCTATTTACATTGTGTTTCCTACTATTTATAATATTTTTTAAGCAAGCATTAGCTATTTACAAGACACGTCAACTGTCAGTTGTTTTCTAATAACTACCAACAATCCTAGATTTTAGGGAGATCACGTGTCACACACATGATCTTAACTTTCTGTGTACTGCTGACTTCTATTGATGCTATGACCCCGTGTTCCTTAAAAACTATTACAAATAAACCACTGATATTTTCCGCTAACCACATCTCCTATTTTTTAAGGAAATAATGGGTCCATATGCATTTAGCCTTGGAAAAACTGTTTGCAACTGCCTTCCACATTCAAATATTCCTTCCAACTTGGTCTTCCACGAAATATATCTTATTCAATTATGTTGCGTTAGCTGACAGAAAATGGCTGTTAGCTGTTAGCTGACAGAAATAGCCATTAACTGTCAGAAACGATTCTTTTACTGTTAGCCATCAAAAATGGCTATTTTAGTCGTCAATCATCTTTAACACTAGGACAAGTTATAATTCATTGAGCCACATTAGTAGACGTCCATCGACTGAATTAGCTGTTAGTCGATGATAAACAGCTAGCCTCAATAGCAAACATTTTTAACGCCAACAATTATGAATAATCTAAAAGAGAAAAATGTTTAGAATTTATACTATAAGAAAAGTTAGTTAATTTTAAGTTTGTAATCAATATATTTAAGTTAGTTAATTTTTTTAGAAAAAAAAATATATTTAAGCTTATAATCAATCACAATCACAAATGGGCTTTTCTTACAAGAAAATCTTGATTGAAAGATACACATGCAATTACCCTATAAACTACGACTATCTAATTATCATATTGGGCATTCGGACAAAGTTAATAAACTAAAACGACTTACTCAAAGCCACCCTCGAGTCCTAATTGGCTAACTTAATAATGCTGTATCCATTGGTTGAGGAAACGAAGTCATTGGATAATTGTAAGAAGATACTCCAACAGTCAGTTTCACAAGAACTATTCTAAATGGAAATTAGCACCATATATGACCTATCTATGAAAAGCCAAAGACCCCATTACCCAAGTTTTTTCTTTGTCCTACTATATCACTAGCGCTATCCAAGGATTACAATGTGAACTTCTACTAGAAATTAACATTATGATACCATTAGGAGGTAACAAACATAGCACAAGATAAGTTGTCTTTTGCAGGTATGAAGTAGATAGCTACTTCATATTATATTAGATACCTTCAAGCTATCTAAAACATTATAATTGCTTGATTTGAATTATTTTGAGAAAAATTATTTTTAAATATTTGATAAAATTTAATCGTAAATGATTTAAAACATGTCGTGAGCTAATTATTGTGAATTAAAATGTGCAAAAAACAATAAAGTATTATAGGAAACTTGTAGCCACTGTTTAGAAAAACCACTTCTTGAGGCGTGCAAAAGCACTGCCCTAAAGGACTTATATGCGGATCACCATGCAAGCCCCCAAGATACAACATGAGCCTCTCAGAATGCACTGAGGCAACAGAACTGGCAAGCATGAATCAAAACCCAGGAACAGAGAAAAGAAGAAGAGAGAGTGAGAGTATCTCAAACGTGTAGCACAAGGGTATTTATAGAACGAAAGAATAAAACGTTAATAAATAAATGGTAAAATAAAATATACAACCAGATCTTTAAAATAGCAATAAATAGATACAATCGTATATTTTAAACGGTCATAAACAGATACGATCATACATTTAAAATGGACATAAACAGATACGATCATATATTTAAAATGGTAACAAAATAAAATCCCTTAATTTTTGTAACCACACAACTTAATAAATCGGTAACATAAAAACATGATTTTCGGATAAGCTTTAAATTCAAATAAACTTAAACCAAAAATAATAAATAACTTTATTAAATCACAGTGTAAAAACAGTACAAAGTCCATTCTCGCACGCGCAGGGGGGCAAATTGACAGATTTGCACTACAAAGGCCCACTAGGCCCAAACTCATGCACACGAGGTTTTCACCTCTTACTAGCCTCTTTGAAAGCTTTAAACACAAAATGATATATAAACTAGTGAGGCAAAGCTATCCTAGGCAATGTGGGACTTTGCCTTTTGTAATACTCTCCAAAACTTAAAAATACAACAATCCCCCACATATTACAAAAGGCAAAATAAAACATTTTTTTTAAAGAAAGAAAAAAAGAATTCATGGGTTATTACATGAGATGTAATGCATTAGACCTGGT
Source organism: Pueraria montana var. lobata (assembly GCA_026413185.1). Lineage (NCBI taxonomy): Eukaryota > Viridiplantae > Streptophyta > Magnoliopsida > Fabales > Fabaceae > Pueraria > Pueraria montana. The sequence continues at coordinate 18,774,192 of CM048649.1, forward strand.
GTAGCAAGCTATATGAACCAGATGTACGTAGACTGATAAGACTTAACACACAGTGTAGTTGGTGTAGTAAGCTATATGAACCAAAAACACTTGACGTGTATTAGCAGTCTACCAATCATAGTACACCCCCAAAATCGTTGCCGTTATTGCTATGTTGCGCAACTAGGCCATGCGCGTGCCCGATATTCATGAGTGCTCTAGAGATCTTGCCAGGATCTGATACAAGTGCCCTCACTTGACACTCATATAGGTGATTTCATCAAGTGTATGCTGCAAATCATACACCACCCATAAGGGATATGAAATTCATTAAAAACTTTATAAGTTGTTAAGGTTTCTCATTATCACATAAAGCTTAACTATAAAGCATAACCTCACATTAATGCAATATCTAGAACTTTCTCACACCATAGGAAGGGACTAAAAATTGATTAAAATCAATTTTAGTGCTAGCAGAACTGACAAGTGACTTGTTCTTACCCATATGAACTTTTTTCATGGGATCTCCAATCACAAAGGTTGGGTTACCATCACTTGTTTGTTTTCAATTGGCTTAAGTCCCATTCCCCTCGATGTTTCTAATATCATGTTCCTCCCTAGGGGTTTTGTCAGAGGATCTGCTAAATTTCCTTCTTACTTCACATAATCTATGGAAATTATTCCATCATTTAGCAGCTGCTTTACCACATTATGTCTCAATTGTATATGTCTATTTTTCCCATTGAAAGTTTTGTGTTTAGCTATAGCTATCGCTGATTGAGAGTCACAATGCATAGACACTGATGGGGTTGGTTTCATTCCCAAAGGAATATTAGCTAAGAAGTTTTTCAACCACTCAGCCTCACTACCAGCCATTTCTAGAGCAACAAACTCTGACTCCATTGTTGATCTAGCTATAATAGTTTGTCTGGCTGACCTCCATGCAATCGCACCACCACCAAGTGTAAACACATAACCACTAGTGGATTTTGTCTCATCTGAATCAGAGATCTAGTTAGCATGACTGTACCCTTCCAATACAATGGGAAATCCACTATATTCAATACCATAGTCCATGGTACCTCTCAAGTATCTCATAAGTCTTACACGTGCATCCCAATGGTCCTGATTAGGACTATGAGTGTATCTACTCAATCTACCTATTGCATATGCAATATCAGGTCTAGAGAAATTCATCAAATGCAATAAGCTCCCAATGATTTGGGCATATTGAGTTTGACCAATTGGTTCTTCTCTATTTTTCTTCAATTAAGAGTTAGCATCATAAAGGGTACTCATTGACTTAGAGTCATAATATCCAAACTTCCTTAGAAGTTTCTCAACATAATGTCCTTGGGATAGTAATATACCATCTCCCTTCCTTATGATTTTAACTCCCAAAATTACACTTGCTTCACCCATGTCTTTCATATATATCAAATTTAGATGCCAAAAAAGATTTAGTTCTCAAAACTATATCATTGCATGTACCAAAAATCAACATGTCATACACATACAGGCATATAATGACACAATCACCATTCTCATATTTTGTGTACACGCATCTATCAGCATCACTAGCAGAAAAGCCATCATCAAGTAAAGTCTCATTAAACTTTTCATGCCATTGTTTTGGTGCCTGTTTTAAACCGTATAGAGATTTCAAAAGTTTGCACACTTTGTTTTCATGACCATGAACCACACACCCTTTAGGCTAAGTCATATAAATCTCTTCCTCTAGATCATCATTCAAGAAAGTTGTCTTCACATCCATTTGGTTAATGACTAACTTATGAATTGCCGTTAAGGCTATCAAAACTCTAATAGAGGAAATCCTGGTAATAGGCGCAAAGGTATCAAAGAAATCTATGTTTTCCTTTTGAGTAAACCCTTTAGCTACCAATCTAGCCTTATACTTATCTATTGATCCATCAGGATTATACTTTTTCTTAAAGATCCACTTGCATCTAATAGGCTTTGCTCCTTGTGGTAAATCTACTAGAGTCAAGGTATGATTTTTCACAATAGAATCAATCTCAGTCTTAATAGCTTGTTTCCAAAGGTTAGCATCAGAAGAACTAACAACTTTCGAAAAACTCAACGGGGTCATCCTCAACAAGATATGTATAGAGCTCATCTCTAAACAATGTCTCTTTCCGTTGTCTCTTACTCCTCCTCAAATCCTCAATCATAGTTTCACTAGAGATTTCTACAGGTTGTTCAGAATCATAGGTAGACCTCAAGGGAAAAAAGTCCTCAAATAATTCATCATTCTTAGTCTCTACTATGGTATTACAATCAAGCACATTACTCTTAAGGATAAGAAACCTATAGGCAACACTATGTTCCACATAACCAATAAACATGCAATCAGAAGTCTTAGGTCCTATTTTCCTTTTCTTAGGATCTGGTAACATCACTTTAGCTAAGCACCCCCACACTCTCAAATATTTTAGGTTTGGTGTATATCATTTCCATAACTCATAAGGTGTTTTTCCTGTTTTCTTATGTGGAACCCTATTCTGCAAGAAACAAGTCGTCAAAAGGGCTTCTCCCCAAAGGTTATCAGGTGCAGAGGAACTAATAAGCAAAGCATTCACCATCTCCTTAAGGGTTCTATTTTTCCTCTCAGCTACTTCATTTGACTCAGGTCAATATGGTGGGGTTACCTCATGGATTATACCTTCTTTTTCACAAAAGTCATTAAACAAAGTGTATTCACCACCCTATTGGATCTTATTCTTTTAATTTTTCTATTTAACTGATTTTCCACTCTAGCTTTGTAAGACAAAAACATGTTAAATGCTTCATCTTTATGTCTAATCAAATAAACTTTAGCGTATCTAGAGAAATCATCTATAAAGGTTATAAAATAACTTTTACCTCCTCTAGTCACAATTTGTTTCAAATCAGCAAGATCAGAATGAATTAAGCTAAGAGGTTTAGTTTCATGTAGCACAACAGAACATGTTTTCTTTGTTAATTTAGATTCAACACATATATCACATTTTCTACTTTGTTTATCATGCATGTTGATTAGGCCTAGTCGTTGCAATTTTATAACATATGAGGAATTCACATGTCCTAATCTAGCATGCCATATATCATAAGAATCAACCATATAAGCAGAAGTAGATGCAGTTTATTCATAACTTCAGAAACATTCAGTACAAAGAGTCCTTGATCACAATACCCTTTACCCATAAACACATTGTTCTTTGTCATAAAAATTTTGTCCGATTCAAAGGACACTTTCACCCCCAACCTTTCACAAAAGTGCTACAGAAATTAAATTGACTCTAATAGAGGGCATATGTAGCACATCAGTCAAAGCCAGAGTCTTCCTAGATGTGAGCTTCAGAAGAACTTTTCCTTTTCCTAGAACCGGAGTGGTCCTAGAATCACCAAGATAAACATGTTCTTCTTCATCCCGCACAATTTTGTAGGAGGTAAATTCATTTTTGTTTGCATATATATGTCGGGTAGCCCCAGAATCTACCACCCATTTGCTCATATCGGTCACCACATTCACTTGAGAAACAACCGTAGCTATAACATCATCCCCTTCAACCAGGTTGGCCCTAGGCTTAGGAGGGTTGTCGTTTCTCATGATGTGAAACTTGCACTGAGGTGCATAGTGTCCTGGCTTTCCACAAACAAAACAGTTTCCCTTCTTCTTGAAGGTTGGGTTAGAAGAATGTGGGATATTATTTTTAAATTTATTTTTGTTATTGTGATCAGGTTTCTACTCATACCTTTTCTTATTTGGTTTGTCCTAAACCAAGTTGGCCTTGGCAGATAATGCTTTTGTCCTTGTTGCAGCACACTCCTTTCTGTTGGTATCTTCAATAATGATGTGCGTGATCAGTTCTGATAGTGACATTTGCTTATGCTTGTGCTTCAATTGTTGCTTGTAGTCAGTCCAAGATGCAGCTAATTTCTCAATCAACAAATCAGATACAAACTCATCTAGAAGCTTGATGTTTTCTGCTTTTAGATCTTCAATCAGCTTGTGGTATTCATTGATCTGAACCTTGATGTCCTTGCCTTCGATCATTTCCCAACGGTAGTAGTTGCCAATAATGAACCTTTGTCTGACAACATCTTCAGCAGTGTACTTCAGGAGAATAGAATCCCATATCTCTTTGGCCTCCTTGTAGGAACAATAGACATCGAACATATCATTAGATAGTGCACTAAGCAAAGTGTGACCATAAACCTTATTGGCCTGGGTCCAGTCATCAATTTTTTTAGCAGGTGCAGTGGATTCTGGCTTCGGAGTGGTAAGAGCAAAAACTACTCTGTGCATGTCCAACAAGGTGGACACACGCTTCTGCCATCGGTGGAAGTTCTGTCCAGCGAATACTTCAATCTTTGAGATGTTAGGTTCTAAGACCTTGGACGATGTCCAATCCCTCGAATTTCGGTTTTGATGATAATAACTAAAGGATAAATTTTGAAGTATCTAATGATCTAGTTTGAGTGTTATAGGATTTACGTCGTCCAATTCCACAACGGTATTGTATCTCTCAAACCTGGACTTTATGTTTTAATAAAGAAAGCGTCCAAATATATTTTATAAGAATCCTACAGGCAGCGTCCAATGCTCCTGTGAGAGCAAGCGTCCAACGCTTGAATAACACTCTCTGTAGTTACTATCTTAAATATACGTTTTCTATGTTGAATCAATATAAGGCAACGATCACTCTCTCATATTTTAATATGCCATTCTATTTGATTTTTTTCGAATAGTACTGAACAGGAAAAGAAGAAGCTTCTCTCTGCAGAAAAAGTACAAGTAGGAGAGGCGCTACAAGTACGGCTGTCACTTCCATCTCCCCACCCTAAGTCAAAACGTGACAATGGTCATATGCTACAGAAAGAACCGCTCTTGGAAAAGGAACAAATCCCTCAAGGGATATCTTTCAACAAGCTTCCTATATATAGAAGAATAAGCTCACATATCAGACTGACGAAAAATTGATAAAGAGCTGAATCTCTGACAAAACGACTGGACGATATATCTTAAGCAAAAAGAGCATTTCATCTTAGCTTTGCTAAGCGATTTTGTATACTCGTACTTACTGTGAGAGTTAAGTTTTACTTTCTATCTCAAACAATTCTGTTTGGAAAGCCAGGAGTGGCTTAGTGTTAAAGAATACTTGGGCTTGGTGTTTAATCTCAAGGAGAGATTAAGGGTGTGCTAGAAGTGGCCTAGAGAATACTTGTAGCCAGAAGTGGCAAGGTTAGAATACTTGAGAGTAATCAAATCTCGATTAGTAGAACCCTTCAAAAGTTTTTGAAGGAGAACTGGACGTAGCTCAGTTGAGTGAACCAGTATAAAACTAAGTGTTCTATTCTCTCGCTTTCTAGCTTACTTGCATTTCCTTTAAACTATCTCTTCAACAAACTACGAAAGGGTTTCTATACACATTTTATCTAAGTTTATCTATTACGTGTATTCTAACGAAAAAGAAGAAGAGTAGTTTCTTTGGACTGCTGTCTTTTAATCTGCTGGACGATAGCTTATTTTTCTGTTTTACTAAGTTCTTGTAAAACGTAAAGATACACTATCTTCACATTTGAAAAAGTTTTCTAAAGAAATTTTAAATACACTATTCAACCCCCCTTCTAGTGTATTTCTCTATATTTCAGTTGGCATCAGAGCTCGACCTCTTGGGTTGAGTACTTAGCAGTACAGAGGAAAGATCCTGAGAAAGATGGAAAACGAAGGACAAGCTGTGAACAGACCACCACTCTTCAAGGGTGTCAAATATGATTACTGGAAACAAAGAATGATAGCATTCTTTGAATCTAGCCATATTGACATGTGGGAAGTTGTGGAGATGGGCGATTATACTCCACTTGATGCAAGCCTCAACGAAATTCCAAAGGCTAGATGGACGGAAGAGCAAAAACAAAGATTTTATCTCAACTCCAGAGCTAGAAACATCATCATGTGTGCACTAAGCGAACAAGAATACAACAAGGTGCACAGTCTCAAAAGCGCAAAACAAATGTGGGACACTCTTGCATTAACATATGAGGGTTCCACTCAGGTAAAACGTAACAAACTCAGTCTCCTTACTCGTCAATATGAGTTGTTTAGTATGGAAGAAAACGAGGACATACAAAGTATGTTTGGATGGTTTCAAACCATATTAAATGAACTTAGAGCACATGGTAAAGATTACAATAACTATGAACATATTGACAAAATTCTAAGAAGTTTGCCTAGGAAATGGAGACCACAGGTTACAGCCTTGAGAACAAAAAAGGAACTGGACGACATGTCCTTAGAAGAACTCGTGGGAACCCTCAAGGTGCATGAACTAGAACTGCATCAAGATAGTGATGGTAAGAAAAATAAGTCTCTGGCGCTCAGCGTCTAGAAGCCAAGGAAAGCATCATCGTCCAAAGCCATGCAAGCTGAAACATCATCAGACGAACAATATGAAGATGATGACTCAGACGAGAATGATGAACTATCCTTTATATCCAAAAGGATACATGCTATGTGGAAAAAGAAAGGTGGATCCAGATGGAGAAACCTAAAGAGGAAAGACTTCAAAGAAAAGAAGGAGAAGAGTCCAATTATATGCTACGAATGCAAAAAGCCAGGACACTTCAAATCAGAGTGCCCAGATCTCGACAAAAGCAAGGACAAGAAGAAGAAATTCTTCAGCAAAGGAAAGGGCAAGAAAGTTCTGATGTCCACATGGGAAGACCTGGACGATGACTCATCATCGGACGAGGGAGAAGAGGAGGAAGCACACATATGTCTGATGGCAGACACCTCAATTGATTCTTCTGAACCAGAAGAAGAAGATGAGGTAGATTTTAATGACATAGATTCAATTCAAGAAGCTTATCATGAACTACTTTCAAACTCTTCTATCTTGTCAAAGGCCTATAGAACTTTAAAGAAATCATCCAAATCACTTTCAAAAGAAAAAGAAGCTTTAGAAGAAAATGTTAGACAACTGGAAAGTGAAAAGGAGGATTTACAGAAAAAGTTTACAGAGCTCACAAGGCAAAATGAAACTACAAATATGGAGAGGCGAACTCTCTGGAATGATGCTGCTCAAGCCTATAAATCCTATAAGGATTCAAGGGATAGAGAAAGAAATCTTTCCATAGAGATTCGAAATCTCAACGCAGAAAACAAAAGGCTAGTTGAGAAGCTTCTGAAAGTTGAAGCAGATACTTCCTTAAGAGGTCAACCACATGATGTTGTAAAACTTCATGAAGAAATTGACAGCCTAAAGAAGGATCTGTCAAACTTTGTCAAGGGCTCTGACAACCTCAAAAAACTTTTAAAATATGAAGGTTGTAAGAGACCAAATGACAGGTCAGGACATGGATATAAAGGAAAGAAATATATTCATGATGAGGAAACAGATGTTTGCTACTTCTGTGGAAAACCTGGACATATAACGTCCAAATGCAGACACCTGCCTAAGAAGGGAGCATTCAATGCCCTTCGAGCTAACAAAAGAGGACCCAAGTCAATCTGGGTACCTAAGGATAAAATTATTCCTGTTGCAGACATGCTTAACAGCAGGAAAGAAACTCCAATCATGGTACCTGGACAGTGGGTGCTCACATCACATGACGGGAGAAAGGTGTATGTTCCAAAGCCTCCTACCCAAGACTGGTGGGACAGTCACTTTTGGAGGGAATCAGAAAGGGATGATAGCTGGCGTAGGTAAGATTGGTATACCACCCTATCCTTGTATTGATAAAGTTCTTTATGTTAAAGGTCTTAAACATAATCTACTTAGCATAAGTTAATTATGTGACAGTGGATATGATGTTGCCTTTAACAAAGGTGCATGTACAGTCAAGAACTCTGATGGGTCCCTTCTCTTTACCGCAAAGAGGCAAGGCAATCTATATAAGATTAAACTTGGGGAACTATCAAGTCAAAATGTATCATGCCTAGTTTCTGTACAAGAAAATCATTGGTTATGGCATAAAAGACTTGGTCATGCAAGCTTGAGGTTAATCTCAAAGCTGAACAGGCACAACCTCGTAAGAGGACTACCAAGTATGTCATATAAAGATGATCTTCTTTGTGAAGCTTGTCAGAAAGGGAAACAAGTGAAAAGTTCTTTTCAAAGTAAAAATATTATTTCCACTTCTAGACCTCTTGAGCTGTTACATATTGATCTGTTTGGACCCACAAGAACAGCCTCGGTAAGTGGTAAAAGATATGGATTAGTTATAGTGGACGACTATACTAGATGGACATGGGTCTTATTCCTATCCCACAAAGATGAGTCCTTTAAGGCCTTTTATAATCTCTGCAAAAGAGTTCAAAATGAAAAAGGAGTATGCATTACTTCGATCAGAAGTGATCACGGGGGTGAATTCGAAAATGAAAGTTTTCAAAGGTTCTGTGAGGATAATGGTATCCTTCACAACTTCTCAACACCTAGAACACCACAGCAGAATGGTGTAGTTGAGAGGAAAAATAGGTCACTTCAGGAGATGGCCAGAACCATGTTGAATGATAATTCAACCCCTAAACACTTCTGGGCTGAAGCAGTGAATACTGCCTGCTACTTACAAAACAGAATCTATATAAGGCCGATATTGAAAAAGACTCCATATGAATTGTGGAAGGGTAGAAGACCCAACATATCCTACTTTCATCCATTTGGATGTCAATGTTTCATTCTGAACACTAAGGATAACCTGGGAAAATTTGATTCTAAGTGTGATGAAGGAACATTGCTTGGATATTCTGAAACTTCAAAGGCATACAGAGTCTATAACTCTAGAACCTTAGTTGTTGAAGAAGCTATCCATGTGAAGTTTAATGACAACAAGCTTGATAAGGAATTATCAGAGCTGGACAAATCATTTGCAGATCTCAAATTGGATGATGCAAGTAAGTCATCAGATTCGTCCAACCATGATGTCTCAGTTGAAGAATCAAATGCACTACTGGACCGTCCAGTCGCAGAACAAAGAGAACCAACTGCACGAAACTGGCAAATGAAGAAACATCATCCACAGGAGAAAATCATTGGGGATCCAAAAGACAGAGTCAAAACCAGATCTTCACTCCAACGACAGCAAGTTCACGCAGCATTCATATCTCAAATAGAACCTAAGACTGTGGACGATGCCTTAGAAGATGAAGGCTGGGTCAAAGCAATGCAAGAAGAACTTGACCAATTTCAAAAGAACAATGTCTGGAAGCTAGTAGAACTCCCCAACGATAAAGAAGCTGTAGGAGCAAAGTGGGTGTTCAGAAACAAGCTGGACGAGGCAGGTAATGTTGTGAGAAACAAAGCAAGGTTAGTAGCAAAAGGTTACTCACAACAAGAAGGTATAGATTATACTGAAACTTATGCCCCCGTTGCACGTCTGGAGGCAATCCGCATTTTACTGTCATTTGCAGCTCATAGCAATATGAAGCTATATCAAATGGACGTAAAAAGTGCATTCCTCAATGGACTCATAAAGGAAGAAGTCTATGTGGAACAACCCCCAGGTTTTGAAATTGATGCTTTTCCAAACCATGTTTTTAAACTTAACAAAGCATTATATGGGTTGAAACAAGCCCCTAGAGCTTGGTATGAAAAACTCAGCACATTTCTGTCAGAAAATGGTTTTTCAAGAGGAAAAGTAGACACTACATTATTTCGCAAAGACTACTCTTCTGATTTTATTATTGCACAAGTATATGTTGATGATATCATATTTGGTGCCACTAATGAGTCTCTCTGTGAAGATTTTGCCAAATTAATGCAAACAGAGTTCGAGATGAGCATAATGGGTGAGCTGAAATTCTTCCTTGGACTCCAAATCAAACAAACTGAAAAGGGAATATATATACATCAGACTAAGTATGTCAAAGAGCTGCTAAGGAAGTACAAGTTGGACGATGCAAAACCAATGAAAACTCCTATGCATCCAACAACAGTTCTTGGACTGGAGGACAACTCAAAGAAAGTAGATAATACTCTATACAGAGGTATGATAGGATCACTCCTGTACCTCACAGCGTCCAGACCTGACACCATGTTCAGCGTATGCTTGTGTGGCAGATTTCAATCTGACCCAAGGGAAGTTCACTTAACTGCTGTTAAAAGAATCTTTCGATATCTTGCTGGAACCACTAACCTTGGGTTATATTTCAAAAGGCAGAAAGATTTCAGGCTAATAGGATATTGTGATGCTGATTATGCTGGAGATCGAATTGAAAGAAAAAGCACCAGTGGAGGGTGTCACTTCATCGGTGGTAATCTAGTCTCCTGGATATGCAAGAAGCAAGGAACTATTGCTCTGTCCACTGCTGAAGCAGAGTATATTTCAGCTGCAAAATGCTGCTCTCAAATCTTGTGGATCAAACATCAACTTGAGGACTACAATATATATGAGAGTAACATTCCTATCTTCTGTGATAGTAAAGCTGCCATAAATCTTTCAAAAAATCCCATATTGCATTCAAGGGCCAAACATATAGAGATTAAACATCACTTTATAAGAGACCATGTTCAAAAAGGTACTGTGGAACTACACTTTGTAACCACAGATAATCAGCTTGCTGATATATTCACCAAACCCCTTATTGAAGACAAGTTAATCCTTCTGAGGGACAAACTTGGCATGGACTCTGTAAAGGAATGATTAACATCTACATGATGCGTCCAATAAAACCATAGCGTCCAAAGGACATGTCGTCCAAGGAACACTAAAGTCATGCACATGCATTACATATATTTCACTTAAGTCCAATATATGGACGATGTCTTTTTTATCTTAGTTTTTTCTTTTGATTCAAATTATCAAAACGGATCATTTTAAGAACAAGTATGAGCGAATACTCTATGCTGAGTCACCAAAATGCCAGTAACCGTACACAGTTACCCATATCCTTCGCACGTCTCATCATGGCGGGTTTTATGGCGTCAGTTGCTTTTCAAATATTCAAAAAGCCCAAAATCGCTTCATATCCTCCAAACAAAGCCCAAATATACACTTATCAAATCCTCATAGAAAAACACCACCATATCAATCTTCTCTGAAAATATCATCACCCTAAACACTCTCTCTCTCTCTCAGAAACCCCAAAACCCTCTCAGAAAACCTAAAAATCCAAACTTTACAAGCATGGCAATCTCTGCAAACTCAAGCAACTCAGAACTCGACGTCCTCACCTACCCTGAAACCACATCTGTGTGCCAAGGAGCTGCTATAGTGCACATTGAGCACTTCTTCGACATCGAAGAGCTTGAGAAGCTGGGACTGAACCTGAATGAGAGCCTACTGAAGTGTGGAATCAGAGGCTACTTCAATGAGAACCATAAAATATTCCCCGAGTTGATCAGAATGTTCTGGAGGAATGCCAAGTTCCAGAGCTCAAGGGAACTTGTGGCCACGATTCTTGGACGAGAAGTGACTCTGTCCATCGAGACCATTGCAAAGGTAACTGGTTGCATTAGGGAGCAGAACCAGTACAGAACTAACTGGGCCAAGCAGTACGGCAATCACGTTGCGACTATGCTTTGCAAGACCAAAACCCCCGAGTCAATAAAGATTGAGTACAGAAATCTGTGTGAGGAAGCAAAAATATGGCAGCAGGTGTGCAACAAGAGTATCCTGCACAAAGCTGGGTCTAAGGACTCAGTCACAGAATTACACAAGTTTGTGATATTCCATCTTATGGAAGGCATTCCCTTCAATCTCCCTCACATCATCTACGTCAATATCGTGAGGATGATGAAGTCTGTGGGTGGGAATGATGACATTTTCTACGCCGCCCTGATGAACAAGATCTTCTGGGATCAGAAGGTTTATCAACGCTTCTTTGATGAATTGGATGAAGAAGCCTACGAAGCTATTGTGAAGAAAGGGCCAATGGTAGCAACACAACAGTTGTTTGGTGAGTCCAACATAAAACCTATGAAGATCAAGCTAACAGCCAAGGTCTTAAGGGACCTGGACGAGGACACCATCAACAAGCAACGTCATGAACAGAGCAAGATCATCTCCAATGATGAAGAAGAAGAGATTGATCTTCTGGGTATTGGTAGAAAGATCAAAAGGCTGATGGAAGAACAGGAAGGCAGAAAGATCACACGCCAAATGATGCATGAGGAAGACGCTGAGAAGGAGAGAAGAACCAAGAAAAGGCATGCTGAAACATCTGATACGTCCAAACCTGTTCAAGATGAGAGGCATCCAAAGGCAGCACCAGTAAAGGTTGCCCCAGAAAAGCAAAAGGTACGAAAGCTTCAATTACTGGACGACTCTGATGATGATGATCAGATCCCAATTGGTCAGATCATGAAGAAGGCAGAGGAGACAGAGGGTCCTCAGCAAAAGAAGCAGAAGGCACAACCTGCTAAAACACTTCCTTTTCTTGCTAAAGTGCCATGACGAGTAAAGACTCAGGCTATAAGGCCAAAGAGAATTGCAGTCCTGCCATCTTCCTCTCAAGACACAGACAACATATCCACCAGCACCCTTCTACCAACAACACCCAGTGCTCCTTCCACATCAGCAAGCCAGCAACCACCTCTTCGCTTGGACTTGTCCAAGTTTGTGCGTCCAAGAGATGCATGGAGGGATACATGGTCCCCATGGACTATACCCCCCAAGCAGAAAACCCAAGAAGAGAAAGACAGAGAACACTTCCCGGTTGCATTCCTTACACGCAATGAGCAGAATTTCTGTAAAGAAGGTGATGTGATCCAGAGGCCTCTGCAAGAGCCTCTGAAGCGGCATTTTACTACTGCCTCAACACCAGAGTGGACGAGGTATGTTTGCACTGAATCTTTGTCAGCTGCTTATTATGCTATGCCAAAAGGAACGATCATCAGCAATCCTCTGCCCAATTGGACGAGAGAAGTGTACCCACACTTAGTACGTATGCCTCATCCTTACACCTGTCCAACTGGAACTCAGCAGAGAGTGCGTCCAGCAACAGAAAATCTGCAGAAACCAGAGGTGGAAGTTGCCTCTCGATTCACCAAGACAGTTGCGGAGCAGAAAGGGAAGGCTCCAAGGAAAAAGAAGGCACCATCCAAGAAGTCCTCTGTCAACAAAGATATTGAATTGGCTGCAGAATTGCAATTGGCCATTAAAGAAAGTCTGGACCCGTCAATAATGAAGCAGCGTCCAAATGCAGGGTGGGTCAAGGATGTTCAAATCTGGACTCCAATCACAAAGTTCCTGCCTCTACCAGCTGGAACTCCAGTACTAAACTTCCAGCCAGACGACTATGATGAACTTGGAAAACTTCTGCAACAAATGTACATACCCAACCAAGCCATCGCCTACCCACCAAACCTGCACATAAGCCGCGCCACAGAAATAAAGTTCGTACCAGATAGAGTATGTCCTAGACTACCTGTATATGATGCTGGTCGCAAGAAGGGCTACAAGTTCTACGGCATTGAGATGCCTAGCAGGGAAGAGAAAGTTGAAACCCTGCAAAAATCATCTCACACCTGGGGTCATTTATTTGATAAGACTGGTAAGCTTACGCGTTCACTTGGAACCTTTGATTCCATTATCTTTTGGCGCCAAATCTTATGGAATGATTCCCAGCAAGCCTCATCCTCAGGCAGCTCCAAGGATGACTTTGTTCATCCCCCTCATGGTATAGAAGTGCTGCATCCAGTCAAGACTCACCATTTCTCAGACACATTTGCCTGCTTTCTGAAAGATTCAGATGATTATCTGGAGTTAATGAAGACTTTGCCAAAACTCAGAAGCAACAAAGTGTTTGACCTTCGAACACTGGATCGCACAGAATTTGTGGAGGAACTCCAAACTCTACATAAGGAGTACCAAGCAGAAGAAGCCACAGCAGCAGAACAAGCTCGTCTAGAGCAGCTGGCTCTTGAGGAGGCTAAGACCGCAACCATAGAAAAGGAAGATACGGTTGCTAAGTCAAAAGCTACACAGGCAGAGCTGGATGAAGCATCTGCCAAAGTAACAAAGGTGCTAGCTCATCTTGACCTGGACTCAACTGTACCAGTGGACGTAGAACACTTTGTCACGTCACATGAAGACCCTACCGTCCAATCTGATAAGTCCAAGGATGATAGAGAGCTCGTTGTTGAAGCATCCAAGCCAATGGAAGCCTCTGCAGCACAGCCTATTGCTGAAGATATCACCAGCTTCCCCATTGTTGATGCATCTACTGAAGCACATTCGGGCACACATCAACTGGTTCCCACTGGATCTTCAAGTCCAAGGGGCATCAATCCCTTGCGATTTGCTGAACCACAAGGAGTCTCAGAAGATCGTGTTCACGAGATAGTGCAACAGGTTCTGAGGCAACAACAGCTGGAGACCGAAGCCGCGTTTCAAGCTTTTCAGCAAAGACAACAGGCTGAGGCTGATCAACATCGTCTGATGCTGCAAAATGCAATCGCTGAGCAGTTCATGAGTCTCTCCCAGACGCTTGTGAACCAGATTCAAAATACAACAGCCACCTTACTTGGACAAGTTGCTCATGCAGTTCCACCCGTCCAACCTCAACCTCCACAACCAGCACCACCAATACAAGCACCACCAGAACAACCACCACCACCACCACATGAACCACCTCCACAGCCATAAGGTGACCATGATGGCTAAATTTTTTTTTTTTCATCTTTCAACCCTTTTTGTTAATGACAAAGGGGGAGAAATTGGAATTTTGATGAGAGTAATAGCTAAACAATATGAGAGTAATAGCTAAACAATCAGTATTCAAATTTTTTTTTGGAATATATATTAGCTCCTTTATCAAAACATGAGGTGTTTATTTTCATAAATTCCGCATCCATATCATTGATATGTTTTTCACTCTGATATCTGTTATACATGATTTATACTTGCCTTTATATTTATCTGTTATCAGATGCATAAGAAATGTTGAACTCAGGAGGAGTACTTCATTTCACTGTTATACTCTGGCATAACATAATCATCTCTGACTTGATTCATTGTATTCTTATATGATTATGTGTCTGTTAACATCAAAATTTACCATTATTTGTCATCATCAAAAAGGGGGAGATTGTTAGGTTCTAAGACCTTGGACGATGTCCAACCCCTCGAATTTCGGTTTTGATGATAATAACTAAAGGATAAATTTTGAAGTATCTAATGATCTAGTTTGAGTGTTATAGGATTTACGTCGTCCAATTCCACAACGGTATTGTATCTCTCAAACCTGGACTTTATGTTTTAATAAAGAAAGCGTCCAAATATATTTTATAAGAATCCTACAGGCAGCGTCCAATGCTCCTGTGAGAGCAAGCGTCCAACGCTTGAATAACACTCTCTGTAGTTACTATCTTAAATATACGTTTTCTATGTTGAATCAATATAAGGCAACGATCACTCTCTCATATTTTAATATGCCATTCTATTTGATTTTTTTCGAATAGTACTAAACAGGAAAAGAAGAAGCTTCTCTCTGCAGAAAAAGTACAAGTAGGAGAGGCGCTACAAGTACGGCTGTCACTTCCATCTCTCCACCCTAAGTCAAAATGTGACAACGGTCATATGCTACAGAAAGAACCGCTCTTGGAAAAGGAACAGATCCCTCAACGGATATCTTTCAACAAGCTTCCTATATATAGAAGAATAAGCTCACATATCAGACTGACGAAAAATTGATAAAGAGCTGAATCTCTGACAAAACGACTGGACGATATATCTTAAGCAAAAAGAGAATTTCATCTTAGCTTTGCTAAGCGATTTTGTATACTCGTACTTACTGTAATATCCTCTCTGTGAGAGTTAAGTTTTACTTTCTATCTCAAACAATTCTGTTTGGAAAGCCAGGAGTGGCTTAGTGTTAAAGAATACTTGGGCTTGGTGTTTAATCTCAAGGAGAGATTAAGGGTGTGCCAGAAGTGGCCTAGAGAATACTTGTAGCCAGAAGTGGCAAGGTTAGAATACTTGAGAGTAATCAAATCTCGATTAGTAGAACCCTTCAAAAGTTTTTGAAGGAGAACTGGACGTAGCTCAGTTGAGTGAACCAGTATAAAACTAAGTGTTCTATTCTCTCGCTTTCTAGCTTACTTGCATTTCCTTTAAACTATCTCTTCAACAAACTACGAAAGGGTTTCTATACACATTTTATCTAAGTTTATCTATTACGTGTATTCTAACGAAAAAGAAGAAGAGTAGTTTCTTTGGACTGCTGTCTTTTAATCTGCTGGACGATAGCTTATTTTTCTGTTTTACTAAGTTCTTGTAAAACGTAAAGATACACTATCTTCACATTTGAAAAAGTTTTCTAAAGAAATTTTAAATACACTATTCAACCCCCCTTCTAGTGTATTTCTCTATATTTCATGAGACGTCTAGCAATGGCTTTGCATACTTGGCGAGGATCGAACCAACATTGTTGTTGACCAGAGATGAAGGTTGCGGTGTGTCAGTGGCTACAATTTTGTTTTTATCAGCCATAAGTCTTTTAGATTGTAGCCACTGTTTAGAAAAAACACTTCCTGAGGCGTGCAAAAGCACTGTCCTAAAGGACTTATCCGCGGATCACCTGGTAAGCCCCCCAGGATACAATAGGAACCTCTCAGAATGCATTAAGGCAACAAAATTGGGAAGCATGAATCAAAACCCAGGAACAGAGAAAAGAAGAAGAGAGAGTGAGAGTATCTCAAACGTGTAGCACAAAAGGGTATTTATAGAACGAAAGAATAAAACGTTAATAAATAAATGGTAAAATAAAATATACGATCAGATCTTTAAAATGGTAAAGGATTAGATTTATACCCTATCCTTCCTTCGTGATCCTCTCCGAGGACCACTCACAACACTTACTATAGATTGTAGTTCTTGACCCGTTGGGTCAGGTAAGGACTACACACACTTTACTGCCCCATCGGTACGCCTTTTAGGGGCTACCCTCGGGGCAGTACAAGAACTATCTTAACGCGACGTGCGATCGTGCCATTCACCCTTTCACAGGCCATTCACTTCACCCCCTGGGGGGGGTAAGGGATTTCCTTACAGAAACCCATTCAAAGCCCCTAGTTGATAGGCTTATAATCGAGGTATAGTTTAATCCTAATAGGTACATACCTAAACTATTAAAACTAAGGATTGTCCCCTATTTAATAGGGTTACTCAACAAGGATTTAACTTCTAGGTATCGAATCAATCCTTGTTGTTAACTCTACTGCTTATACTCTATCCTTTAGAAAAGGAAGTAAGCAGTAGAGAGATCGCCCTCTTCCTGACGTATATTTTAAACGATCATAAATAGATACGATCATATATTTAAAATGGACATAAATAGATACGATCGTATATTTAAAATGGTAACAAAATAAAATCCCTTAATTTTCGTAACGACACAACTTAATAAAACAGTAACATAAAAACATGATTTTCGGATAAGCTTTAAATTCAAATAAACTTAAATAATAAATAATTTTATTAAATTACAGTGTAAAAACAGTACAAAGCCCATTCTCGCACGTGCAGGGGGGCAAATCGACGGATTTGCACTACGAAAGGCCCAAACTCATGCGTGCGAGGCTTCCACCTCTTACTAGCCTCTTTGAAAGCTATAAACACAAAAGGATATATAAACTAGTGAGGCAAAGCTATCCTGGGCAATGTGGGATTTTGCCTTTTGTAATACTCTCCAAAACTCAAAAACACAACAAAACTTTAGTCTATCGCTACTTTTAGATAGTGTATATCTATCACCGAGTATGTGGATCAACTGATATGGGGTTGTTCCAGCTTAATTAGATATCTCGAGTTTGAGTCCTAAGTATGCAGCTACGTTAAATACTTGGAGGGAGAGTTTGTTGTGCATAGTGGTCTTATAAGGCTCGAATAATATTGCCTCCCGTGAAGGATACATGTGGTCTATACAAAAAAAAAAAAAAAAGATAGTGTATGCTTGATTTCTCATTGTAAACATGTGTGTATAATATTTTTCACGTCAAATATCCAAAAGGACGTGGAAGCTACACTAGAATGCTTTGTGAAAACACGTGTCGCTCTTGAATTGGATGCATGAAAACTCTTAGGCATAAGGTTTGTGGGTCTTCCTTTCTTGTATGTTACTCAACTTGCCCATTTCTATCCAATGTAGAATTTCACCTTCACTCTTGAACTCCAACAATCTCCCTCTCAATTGTGAGTCTCTTCCACATGGTAACTCCCCCTTGAGCGAAAGCCTTTTTTCATCCACGAGTATTCAATGATGACCCTTAAAGCTTAATCATGATTGCCAATATGCTCTTTGCCATTAGGCCCTTAGAGCATATCCATTGTTGATCTCATCTAAGCCGGTCACTTGATCGAACCATCGACTTTGATACCAATTGTTGGGAAACCGAGGGAGATGAACTCCAGGGAGATCTTCAACCAATGGGCCTCGAGCAAACCACATAAGTGAACTTGACACCACACTTCAACCCAAAACCTTAAGATATTAGGTTTGTGGGTCTTCCTCATTTATATGTTGCTCAAATTTTCAATTTTTACCCAATGTAAGACTTCACATTCACAGTTGAACTTTAACACTATTTATATCATATATTTATTAGTTTTACTAATACCAATTTTTTTTTAAAATTAAATTTATGTTTGCATATATATTATCTGATTCGCTTTGTTAGATCTTAATGAAATATATATTTTGTTTTAATTCATGTCGAAACCTTTTTCTTTTATATTTGAAATACTTTGAAGTAAAAAAAAAAAAAAAGAGTTGACAACCGTTGACTCCACAATTACTAGAATGATTCGTATCTTGTTATATAGAAGAGAACCGCAAACTAGTGCGAAAAGATTTCACACGAATATAATACAAGGCAACGTATACCTCTTTCATCTTGGTTAAACGATAAAAACAAATGGATTAAAAATAAAATTATGGATATAAATCATACGCCACAGTACGTATCCACCTTTTCTTTATACTTTTTTTACTACAGATTTGTTCATTTCGTGATTAAATTCATAATTAATTTCAAGTTCAACATGCCAATTGAATTACATCATCCTACAATCATTATGACGTCGAAATGCTGATGGAAGAAGGAAATTAGTGGATATAATTAAGTAATCTAAATTGTACTAGTCAACGTAAAATATCACAAAAATTAAACATCGCACATTTAAGAAATTGTCTTCATTACTAACTAAAAAATCTATAGATATAGGAGCAGTTCAATATGTTTTTCTCCGTTCATTGTTAATATACTTATATATATATATATATATATATATATATATATATATATATATATATATATACTTTCAACTTGGCAATTGAACTCTACATCATGTATTATGAGGTCGACACGGTGAGACAATAAGGAAACTATTAGTGGATATAATTAAGTCACTTTAAGATGTACTTGTCCATGTATAATATTAATTCCACAAATTAAACATTATACAGTTAATAAAAAGTTTTCTAAAAAAAAAGTTAATAAAAAGTCTTCATTAGTTACTAAAAAATCTATAAAGAGGAGCTAGCACTTCATTAATATGCATTCATTCCATCTTTTCTCTCTCGTATACACTCTATCTTCCTTCCGTGTTTCCTCAAACATGTGTGCTTTTATATTCTCATTTTTATTAGCCTTATGCTCACTTTCTATTGTCTCCATGGCTGAGCCAAGTAAAAGCCTAGGCAGCTTCAGCATCGACCTTATTCATCGTGACTCACCATTGTCACCCTTTTACAATTCTTCAATGACCACATCGCAAATCATCAAGAATGCTACCTTGCGTTCCATTTCTCGATCCAATCTTGTTCACCACCTTGTGGACAAAAAAGAATCAATTGAAACTATTATAATTCCAAACAATTTTGAATACCTCATGAAATTTTCTATTGGCACCCCTCCTGTGGAAAGGCTTGCAATTGCTGACACAGGAAGTGATCTTATTTGGGTACAATGTTCCCCTTGTGAGAGCTGTTTCAACCAAGAGGCTCCATTGTTTGATCCAAACAAGTCTTCCACTTTCATGAGTGTGTCATGTAACTCTCAACCTTGCACACTACTCCCCAACGGTAGACATGGTTGTGGAGATTCAGGAGAGTGCCAGTACTATCACTATGCATATGGTGACAAATCATTCACCAATGGAGAATTGGATTTTGAGCCCATTAGTTTTGGTCAAGGTGTTACATTTCCTAAGTCTACTTTCGGATGTGGAACTAACAATAATTTTACAACTGGTACCAATGGCAAAATCACAGGACTAGTGGGTCTTAGGGCAGGGAAATTGTCACTAGTTTCACAAATAGGTGATCAAATTGGTCACAGATTCTCTTATTGCTTGTTTCCTTTTTTGTTTTTTGATCGGCAAAGAAAACATAATATATATAATAAAAGGTGGGTTATTTAATATATATGCAATAATAGCATAAATATATAATAACCATTTAACATTATATGTACCCCAAAGCATCCCAACGAGCCCCCACTACAAAGCATAACCTATATTGGTGTTTTGCACAAAATGATAAAGACCTCAGCGTAAGTCATGTATGGCTACCGAACTATATATATGGTCCACCAATTAAATGCCACCCAAAATGATTACCAACCATATATTGTCTCCCGAAGACCCTCTTGAGAATGAGCTACCTCAAAGACACGGTGCATCTCTGGCCCATAAAGGTCCTCCTCCTTAGCTGAAAACTCCACCATGCACCATCCTCACGTGTCCAATGGTAACCATCGAGATAGCCAACAAGAACACTACCCCTGTTCTGCTCCAATGAACCCCACAAGCATTAAATACATTTGTGAACCCAGCACATAGAATTCTCCTTTTCTTCAAGTTTTCCCTAGTAGGCACCCTGTCAATCAACACTCTCCAACTCAGAGCCACTACCTTTGAAGGTATTGGTGATCTCCACAAGTCTTTAAACAACGGTTTAACATTCCCACTCGCCTCAGCTTGAATTAACAAAAGATATGCTTCTTTCACTGAGTATACCCCCGTGGAACTACTAGTCCATACCCAAGCATCTTGCTCCCCTTCTTTCGGTTGACACAAATTGATTTCCTCTAACAACTTGTCTAGGATAGGTTTCTCCCACTCAAACCACCCTCTTCTCCATTTGAGTTCCCATTGCCATCTCCCATCTCTCCATCTTCCCATCTCCTTGATCTTATGGAACTTTTGTTCGGAATTGAGATAAATTCTTAAGTATTTAGTACTAAGAGATGATCCCCCCATCCAGTTGTGGTGCCACATATCCACTTTCTCCCCATCTCCCACTCTCCAAATAATATTTTCCCCAAACCACTCTCCTTCCTCCGAATCCCCACATACTTTAACTAAGTCTCTCCACCATATAGACTCTCTTTGTTGTTCTCTCCCAACACCCAACCCAAAAGAGCACCCATACTTAGATTTTAACACTTTGCACCAAAGACTCTCTTAGTAGTGAAACATCCTCCATCGCCATTTTGCAAGTAAAGCTCTATTGAACATTGAGATGTTTTTCACACCCAAACCCCCCCATCTCTTTTGGTTGACACACTCTTTCCCACTTCACCCATGCAATCTTGGATTTGTCTTCCCCCCCTCCCCATAGAAAATCCCTTTGAATTTTCATCACCTTCTTAATAATGCTTTCAGGCATCTTAAAGAAAGAGATGAAAAACAAAGTTAAGGCCGACAAAATAGAATTAATTAAACAAATTCTACCTCCAAGTGACACCTGCCTCTATTGCCATGTTGAAAGCCTCTTCCTTAGTTTTTGTATGATAGGTGCCTATGTGTCCTCCTTCCTTGGGTTTGCGCCCACCAGAATACCCAAGTAAATAAAAGGGATAGTCATAGTTTTACAAATCAACACTACTGCAAACATCTCTTTCATCTCATTTTCTACCCCTACACCTGTCAACTTACTCTTAAAGAAATTTACCTTCAAACTAGAAGCTAGCTCAAACCACCTCAGAATACCCTTGATGCAAAAAATGTTCCTGATAGTTGGCTCAAAGAAGAAAAGAGTGTCATCCGCAAACTATAGCAACGACACCTCAATTTGTTCTCCTCCCACCTTAGTGCCTGTCAACATGCCACTCCTCATAGCTTGCCTTACTAATCCTGCCAAACCCTCTGCCACAATCAGAAAAAGGAATGGTGCTAGAGGGTCACCTTGCCTCAACCCTCTTTGTGCTGTGAATTCCTCCTTTGGACTACCATTAACCAAGACTGAAACAGAACCTGATTCCACGCATCCTTTAATCCACCTTATCCACTTGCTATTGAACCCCATTCGCTCCATCATATAATACAAGAATTCCCAAGAGTCCGAGTCATATGCTTTTTCAAAATCTACTTTAAGAATAAGGCCTGGTCTCTTGTTTCTTCTCCTTTCATCTACCACTTCATTTGCTATCAGAACACCATCCAACATGTTTCTACCGCCCACAAAAGCACATTGCCTCTCATCTATGACCTTTCCTAACACTTTCGTCAACCTTCTAGCTAGCACTTTTGCAATCACCTTATATATGCAACCAATAAGAGAGATTGGTCTGTATTCATCTAGGCCTTGTGGATTGTCCTTTTTAGGAATTAGAGCTAAAAAAGATGTGTTTCCGCCTTTTGGAATAATCCCATAAGAATGGAATTCCTCCAAAGTCCTGTGAAAATCATCTTTTATAATATGCCAAAAATCCTTAAGAAACTTAAAATTGTATCCATATGGGCCAGGACTCTTCCCTCCATCACACTCCCAAACTGCTTCTTTAATCTCCATTTCTCCAAATGGGGCCGTGAGCATAGAGTTCTCCAAATCCCTAATAGTTCCAAACTCTACCCCATCTAACTTCGGTCTATTCCACCTTTCCTCTCCAAACCTCCTTTCAAAAAACTCCTTTACCTCTTTCTTAACATTTGTAGGCTCCTCCTCCCATCTCCCTTCAATATAGACTCCCTTAATGGCATTGGATAGTGTCCTTCCTCTAATGATCGAGTGAAAAAACTTAGTATTATTGTCCCCCTTCAAGACCCACTTATTCCTAGACTTTTGATAAAGTAAGGACTCCACTCTCATAGAATTCTTCCAAAACTCCCCCAAAAGCTCCCTCCTTGTTGCTACTTCTACTTCAGAAATGCCTTCATCCTCATCCTTAAGATCAAACTCATTTATTTTCTTAGTAAGCTCCTTACTTTTTCTGTGCACATCCCCAAAGCATTCTTTGTTTCATGTCCTTAGCGCCCCTTTCAACTTTTTAAATTTTTCCTTCAGCACAAATGCCGCCCTCCCTTGAATTTGAAACCCTTTCGAAGTTTCTTCCACAAATTCCTTGAACTTTGAATCTTGGAACCAATAATTGAGTACCTTAAACGATTTTGGTCCCCAATCAAACACATTATTCTTCAAGAGAAGTGGGCAATGATCTGAGATGCTTCTATCTAGCACATATTGAATGCTATTTGTCCACTCATAAAGCCACTCTTTAGATACTAAGAATCTATCCAACCTACTTTTGGCATGCCTATTCGATTTAAACCAAGTAAACCTTCTCCCTACCATTGGAATATCATCCACCTCCATCTCTTGGATAAAATTATTAAATTCTCTCATATCCCTCCCTCCAACTTGTTGGTTCATAGCATCCCTTCTTTCTTCTACGACCCTTACTGAGTTGAAATCTCCGGTGACGCACCAAGCAATCTCCCCCATTTTTCTTTTAATTGCTAGCAGCTCCCCCCGTAGCCTTCTTTTTTCCTCCAATGTACAAGAGGAGTACACATTCACAATTACACAGCTAATGTTTCCTTCACCCCACACCCCTTTAATTCCCAAATAACCTGCACCTGAGAAGGATTCCATTACCTGTAGAACTTCTTTTTTCCAAATGCATAGAAGTCCTCCTACTGAATTTGTTGCAGGACACATCATCCACTCTATATCATTGCTCCCCCATACAGCTCTACATATTTTTTTGTCCACCACTTCCAGCTTTGTTTCTTGTAGACACATCATATCCAACCCTTCTAATGTAACCAAGTTCCTCAGTGTCCTCCTTTTGACTTTGCCTCCCAGCCCTCTAATATTGTAACAGAGTATCTTCATTATTTACCTTGCACAACTCCCTTCTCTTCACCTTGTTTCTCTACTCCGCAACCACCTCTATCCCGGACCTCCATCTCCTCAATCTTATTGACAATGACTTCATCCCTCCCCTGTACTATTATTCCCATCATCTCAGCCATTTCCCAAATTTGTCTGGCATCTTCGTCATGAGATTTCAGCCACAAATGTCATTTTTCCTTTTCATTGTTGCCTTCTGATGTATTCTTCGAATAACAAGCTCGTCTTAAGCTCTGCCTCTTGGTATTTGTTACCTCTTTCTTGCCCTTCTCTTTACCCTTTCTTTTTTGTTCATCATTGCTATTACCATTTTGAAGTGACTCTCCTCTCTCCCCGTTTGCATTGCTTGTTTTCTTACCAACTGTATTATTCCCCTCCTTTCTTCTGCCACTTTGACTTATGTTCTCTTTTGTCTCAACTTGATTAAACTTATCATTTGCTAATTGTCATCTTTTGTAGCCTTCGCCAAAACCCTTGCGCCCTTATAATTATATCTGGGCTTACAATTGCTTTTTATCTCCTGTATAGACTCTTTATCTAGTGTATGGGCCTTTTTTGTTGACATCTGGCCCAAATCCACACCCATTTTCCCTCCTTGTATGTCACTAGAAACTGCTACCTCATTTTCCTTCCCTTCACTCCCATGTGGGTCCCCTTGCAAGTTTACCATCTCTTGATCCATCCGTTGCATACCCCCAACCTCCACCAAATTCTCGACAAGTGTTTTTCCTCCCTCTGCCCCTCTACTTAGCTTTCCCTTTATAGCTATACTAATTAGCTGATCCTCCTGCACACTTTCCTCTCACCACCATCTGTCTTACCCTTTTGCTGATTACTTTCCTCCTCGGGCCCCACAAAAGTGGACTCGGCATTAACTACTGACAGATTAGCTGAAGAATTCAAATTTCCATTGATTTGACTTTCTTTTACCATTGGTTTGTTGACTTCGCCAGACCACCCCTCTCCTCCTATCCGCCCTCCGTCATCTTCCGCACCATTTTCTCCTCCAGAGCACTCCGACATGCTAGAAGATCCTTCAAAGTCCTCTATCCCAAATATTGAGGATTCCTCATCAGATTCAATTCCTCCTCTCCTCCCGCAGCAGTACATTCCCCCGCTAGTTCCCTCTTCTTCTTCTGTAAGACCGATGGCAAAAATAATGCCATTAATATTGGCTCGTAGGCTACAACTGACTTTTTCCCATCCCGTTAATCACACCAGTAACCTACTAGCATTAACGCACTCGAACGACCTTGTCTTTTCATCCACTACTAATAGCATGCCTATTGGCGCCACAAGCTGTGTGAAACAAGCTTCACTCCAAACATTCAAAGGCAACCCATTGCATCTAACCCAGGCCATCCTCCTGCCTGACACCTGTATAGGGTTCCATTCCTGGACTGACTCAAAGAGCTCCTCCATAAACTGCGTGTTCTCCTTAATGATCGTCACTAAGTCAGCATCTTCTTTGCAAGAAAGCAGCACCATATTGTCGCCCATGTGCCTGGCTTTAATCACATATAGCCCCTCCATCACCAGTAGCCCGTTCACAATATTTACCTTCAGAGGATCATGTACCCATGCTACCATGCTTCTTTTTAACCATTCAGTATTCACCTCATCCACCTTTATATGCATGCCTTACCAAACTACTTCACTGCCTTTCTCCTTATTGACGCCTTTAGCTACCTTTTCTGCATAGGAGATTCCTTCCTGTCTTAACCCATTTGTCATCGGACATTTGTTTGTGCCATTTCTTATTCTACTCTTCATTTCCTCCTATTCATTCCTTGTAGATTTGTGTGACCCTCCCATTTTCTTCTGATCGAACCTTGGTATGTTCACGTAAAGCTTCGTATCTCCTATATAAATGTTATCTAACTCCCTCTCAATCTTCCAGGGATCTGGTACATGCATAAATCTTGCAAAACCATACCTTTTCCCTCCAATGTTCTTCCATCTCACCACATATACCTCCCTCACTCTTCCATACTTTGGGAATATAGTCCATAATTCTTTCCTGTTAAAGTTTTCAGGGAAATTTGAAATGTAGTATCTAGTGATATATGCTCTAAGTCTCCAGTTCCTCTTCCTTATGTTTGTTATAGATTGTGTACCCCATGTACCTCCTCTCAATTTAGGCCCACCTCTCGGATGTCTTCCTCCTCTCAAAGCTCTCTCTCCTCTCATTCCCTCTCGAACAGGATAGTCCACCAAAATACTATTGTGGTTATATTTGTCGATTTCTATATAAGAAAGGTGTAAGACGGAAAAAAAAGAATGAAGCTGGAAGAAGGTGGTGAACGGTGGAAAGAGGTGCAGCAAGGAAAAGGGGTGGTCAGGTGGACGGTGGTTGTGACTAACGTGTGGAAACGGTGGTTATTGCTTGCTTCCTTTTAGTTCAACCTCCACTAGTAAATTGAAATTTGGGGAAGAAGCTACGATAAATGGGAATGGGGTTGTGTCCACTCCCCTCATAATCAAACCTTCTTTCCCTTCCTTTTACTTCCTCAATCTTGAAGGCATCATTGTTGGACAAAAAAGGGTGCAAAATGGTCAAAATGATGGCTACATAGTCATTAATTCAGGGACCACATTGACCTTGCATGAAACAACATTTTACAACAAGTTTGTGACTTTGGTGAAGGAAGCCATTGGTGTTGAGGCAGAGCAAAACCCTCCACGCCCTTTTAATTTTTGTTTTAGATATAGGGATGGTATGAATTTCACTAATATTGTGTTTCAATTTACAGGAGCTAACGTTTCCCTAAGTGCCAAAAACTGGCCTTTTAAGTTGGACACCAACTTGCTTTGCATGGCAATAGTGCCCACTATACCGATTTCCATCTTTGGGAATGTGGCGCAGATTGATTTTCAAGTGGAGTCTGGTCTTAAAGGAAACAAAGTTTCTTTTGCTCCCACTGATTGTACCAAGATAGGCTAACCTTAGCATTTGTTTAATAAAGGTTTGTTGATAAACCTTATCGTTTCTTTAATAAAGCTTTTAGTTGTACCCGTAAAATGATAAAAGAGTAAAGGTTTGATATGTCTCATCGTATCTAATAAAAAATAAGGGTAAATGGCCATTTTGATCCTCGAAAGTGTCAAACGCTGACAATTTTGTCCCTGAAAGATGAAAAATTTGAATTTAGTCCCCGAAAGTGAAAAAAGTGCGACAAATTCGTCCTTCCGTTAACTCTTCTCCGTTAACATTAATGGAAGTGCCTACGTGGCAGCTAACGATTGTCACGTGTCATCCACGTGGCTGCCACGTGGCTGAAAGTTGACTTTTCACTTTAGTCTCTGAACTGAACAACTTGCTGTCATTTTAGTCCCTGAACTTAACCACTTATTGACATTTTGGTCCCGGAACTTAACCATTTAGTGACATTTTGGTCCTTGAATTTAATCACGTACTGTCATTTTGGTCCTTGAAAGTACTTTTGAATTTTTAGTTAAGTCTTATGCTACATGTAAATTATTAGCATAGTCATCACCATATTCTCTCACTTCCATTCTTTATCTGTCATATATTTCACCTTCCTCTTACCAATTTTTCCATTTAAATTATACTATAAATATGAAACTAATTTATGAGTGATCACATAGCAGTAGTTAGCGGCTAAATTAGGACATTGCTAACAAGATTCTATAAGGTTCCAATTTATGAGTAATCACATAGCAGTAGTTAGCGGCTATATCATAAGTATTAGAGGACTTGAGTGGACATGACCCTCTGGTGGCACGCGAAACATATGTCATTTTTCATTCTTTTGGTAATGTTTGGAGTGTAGAGAGTGAAAAAATTGAGGATGAAGAAGGTGTAAGTGGGAGGGGTGGCATATGATCCATGCGATCGTTTGGCACATGATCGATGATCAAAGTAAAAGGATCAAACAGATCAGAAAATGTAAACAACGAAAGTTGTGGTTTTCATGAACTACTACCATAATGTATATATAGACATCAGAGAATTTTAAATGTAGTGGTTACTTGAGAGTGTTGAAGAAGCTATTTGAAAATTTTTAATTGAATAAAAAGTAAATTCTTAAATAAGCTAGACAATGTTTATTAAGAAAAAAATTAAATAGTTTTTTAAGATGTTTTTGTGTTATTTTCCTATTAGAATTTATGTTTCAGTTGAATAAATGATGAACTTTGCATGCAAATGACGAAGGTAAAAGTCAAGATGAACAACAAAGTGTGGAAGAGGAAGGTGAAAAATATGAGAGATATGGAATGGAAGTAAGGGGATATGGTAATGACTATGCTAATAATTTACATGTAACGTGAGACTTAATTAAAATTCAAAAGTACTTTTAAGGACAAAAATGACAGTACGTGGTTAAGTTCAGGGACCAAAATGACAATACGTGGTTAAGTTCAGGGACCAAAATGTCAGTTAGTAGTTAAGTTCAGGGACCAAAATGCCAGTAAAGTGAAAAGTCAACTTTTAGCCATGTGGCAGCCACGTGGATAACACGTGGCAACTGTCAGTTGCCACGTAGGCACTTCTGTTAATGTTAACGGAGAAGAGTTAATGGGAGGACAAAATTGTCGCATTTTTTTCACTTTCAGGGACTAAATTCAAAATTTTCATCTTTCAGGGACCAAATTGTCAGTGTTGACACTTTCAAGGACCAAAATGACCATTTACCCAAAAAATAATGAATAAATTGAACCAAGAGTTCATTATGTATACATACATGCCTTCTTTTCTATTATGGCCTTGATCTGAATGTTTTATGTTATGTGTGAGCCAATTGCAAAGGATTGTTAGACAACAAAATTACTTTTATTTCCTCATACTATATATAGGTATGTGTGGTGCTAAACATTGTTAATTTCTATTCAAAACAGCTAGCTCTTGTGAAACTGACATTTGGTGTCTCTCGCACAACTAGTCAATGATATTTCGTTCCTCAATCAATGGGTCCAAGTTGGATCATCCAACATTATTCAGTCAATTAAGACTTGAGGGTGACTGTTGAGCAAGTCATTTTTATTAACTTTGCATGACCTTTGATGTCCGATCGTATAGGGTAAGTGCAAGTGTATCTTTCAATCAAAATTTTCTTGTAATTAAGAAAAGCATATTTAATTTGTGTAATTAGTTCCGATTGATATGATAATTATAAAGCTTAGATATTGCTTTTGTTTCTAAAAATATAATTAATTTTGACTTTGTTTCTTATATTTTTCATTTATTG
Organism: Pueraria montana var. lobata; assembly: GCA_026413185.1. Classification (NCBI taxonomy): domain Eukaryota; kingdom Viridiplantae; phylum Streptophyta; class Magnoliopsida; order Fabales; family Fabaceae; genus Pueraria; species Pueraria montana. The sequence goes on from CM048649.1 coordinate 18,803,460, forward strand.
ATTTTATTAAAATACATGTTTTTAGATTTTTTTTTGGTATACCTAGGAGATATCTAGGGTTTTTATTTGGTGTCCAACTAATTCTCCTTCCACTAGTCAACCCATTTTGGAATAAAGTAGTTAGGGGTGGCCACGGGTCAGGTTGACTCGGGTTAAAGAGATATTTTAGTCCAAACTTATCAATGTTAATTGGTTTGGATTGGTTCGATTTTTTTTTCTTTTGTTAAAAAATTGGTAACCCAAACTGAACCAACTCGATCACATTTGGGTTGGTTTGGATTAGGTTATCGAATCACCTAATAAAATAATAAAATATTAAAAATAATAAAAATAGAAAAATAATGGAGAAAAAATAGAAAATCATAATAAAATCAAAGCCAGAGTCTTTCCAAAGAAAAGCCAAAGTCTTCTTCAAAGAATCAATCTAATTGATGTTGAAAAACTTAATGAAGAGATTGACACTTTAAAGAAGAATATGTCCATATTTGTTGATGGGACTAAAAACTTGAACAAGCTTTTGAAATACAACAGAAATAGAAATGTGCTAAATGATATAATGAGAAATGAAGAGACAGAAAGAAACTTGGAATGAAAGTGAGTTGTAAGAAAAGTTGAGTGTATGTCAATAATAACCTTTTTTTTTCCCTGAAAATCTAGTTAATTTTAATTAAATTTCATTGTTATAATTTTTTATTGAATATCTAATTTTATAAATACATATTTTTACTCTTTATGGTTAAGTGAGTTTCATTAAATGTAACAACTAAACAAATAGATCATTAGCATGGGACACAACTTGTTTGTCACATCATCTAACACTAAAATATAAAAATATGTGGTTTGATACTTAGATTCTCTAACTGAGGTCTGAGATTTGATTTTCAGTTTGAAAATGAAGTTATAATTAGAGGTACTACTTTATCCTAAAATAGACCAACTAGTGAGAGAGAGATTAATTAGATGTCAAATAAAAGTCCGAGATACTTTTTATTAGGAAAAAGAAGTCTAAAAACATGTATTTTAATAAAATCATATAGTAAATAAAAAAAAAATAAGAAACAAAGTCAAAATTAATTATATTCTTATAGAAACAAAAACCATATCTCTAATCTTAATAATTAGTATCAATCAGAATTACACAAAATATGCTTTTCTTTATTACAATAAAATTTTGATTGAAAGACACACTTTTACTTACCCTATACGATCGCACATCAAAGGTCATGCAAAGTGAATAAAACGACTTGCTCAACAGCCACCCTCGACTCTTAATTGACTGATTAAATAGTGTTGGACCCATTGATTGAGGAACGAAATATCATTGACTAGTTGGTGCGAGAGACTCCAAATGTCAGTTTCACGATGGAAATTAACAATGTTTAGCACCACAAATACGTTGCATTAATAGGCTGACTCATGTATTCAAAGTATTGTCCATTTTAACTTTGATAAAGTTTCCATGTTCCCATTACCCAGATCGTGGACATATAGAAAAATTCAAAGACCCCGTTACCCACGTCGTTTCTTTGTCCTACTCTATCACTGCTTTCCATGGTTTACCGTGTGAACTATTCTACTATATTAGATTCCTTCCAAGAATATGTATACCTGCAGCGTGTTATATCATTGCTATCTAGAACTTTATAATTGCTGGATTGAATTACTTTGAGAAAATTTGTTTTAAATATTTAATAAAATTTAATCGTAAATTATTTAAAACATGTCATAAGCTAATTATTGACAAATAATTGTGAGTTAAAAAAAGTAATAAAGTATATATTGCAGGAAACATGCTACGTTGTTTTGGATTTTAGAATAAAGTGATAAAGTAGTGAATTCTACCCTTTTATTTATTAGAATTTAGAATAATCTATGTACTTGCTACGTTGTTTTGGATTTTTTATATTGCACAGAATAAAATAGTCTTAAGCTCCGAAAATAAAAGTGACTTACAGATTTGATTCAAGCCAAGATCTTTGTTAAGGCAAGACACGGACGTTTATTTTTCATGCATCTCCCGGTTAAAAATATTTAATTAAACTTTCTCCTAAACATCTTCATGATAATTTGTACGAGTATATAACAAATGTGTAAAAAAAAAAAAAGGTGCTGGCATTAATAATTTTATGTGACGGATTGCTGAACAGCTTTAATGTACGAGGAAATTAACAAACTACAAACCGTTGCATTTGACTCACACAGAACGTAAAACATTCAGATCAAGGCCAGAATTGTAAAGAAGACGTGTATATATATAAAGAACCCTTGGTTCAATTTATTCATTATTGCTATTACACTAATTATAAATACGGGTACAACTAAAAGCTTTATTAAAGAAACGATAGGGTTCATAACAAAAACAAAAACAAAAACAAAAAGAAACGATAGGGTTTACATCATCAAACAAACGATAAGGTTAACCTATCTTAGAGCAATCAGTAGGAGCAAAAGAAACTTTTTTTCCTTCAAGATCATACTCCACTTGAAAATCAAACTGCGCCACATTTCCAAAGATGGAAACACGTTGATTAGTGGGCACTATTGCCAAGCAAAGCAGGTTTGTGTCACCCTTTAAAAATAGGTTTTGGGGGCTTAGGGCAACGTCAGCTCCTGTAAATTGAAACACAACATTAGTAAAATTCATACCATCCTTATATCTAAAACAATAGTTGAAAGGGCGTGGAGGATTTGGCGCTGCCTCAACACCAATGGCTTCCTTCACCAAAGTCACAAACTCCTTGTAAAATGTTGGTTCAAGCAAGGTCAATGTGGTCCCTGAATCGATGATTATGTTGCCATCATTTTGACCTGTTTGCACCTTCTTTTGTCCTACAATGATGCCTTCAAGATTGAGGAAGTAATAGGCAGGAAGAGAAGGTTTGATTATGAGGGGAGTGGACACAACCCCGTTCCCTTTTATAATAGCTTCTTCCCCAAATTTCAATTTGCTAGTGGAGGTTGAACTAAAAGGAAGCAAACAATAGGAGAATTTATGACCAATTTTATCACCTATTTGTGAAACTAGTGACAATTTCCCCGCCCCAAGACCCACTAGTCCTGTCATTTTGCCTATGTTACCAGCTGTAAAATCATTGTAAGTTCCACATCCAAAAATGGACTTAGGGAATGTAACACCTTGACCAAAACTAATGGCTTCAGTACCCAATTCTCCCTTGGTGAATGAATTGTCACCATATTGAATGAGATACTCACACTCTCCTGAATTGCCACAACCATGTTGGCCATTGGGGAGTAGTGTGCAAGGTTGAGAGTTACATGACACACTCATGAACGTGGAGGACTTGCTTGGATCAAACAATGGAGCATCTTGGGGGAAACATTGCTCACAAGGGGAACATTGTACCCAAATGAGATCACTTCCCGTGTCAGCAATTGCAAACCTTTCCACTTGAGGGGTGCCAATAGAAAATTTCATGAGGTAATCACCATGGTTGGGAATTATAGTAGTTTCAATTGATTGATCCTTTTCATCCACAAGGTGGTGAACAAGATTGGATCGAGAAATGGAACGCAAGGCAGCGTTCTTGATGATTTGTGATGGGATCATTGAAGAATTGTAAAAGGGTGACAATGGTGAGTCACGATGAATAAGGTCGATGCTGAAGCTGCCTAGGGTTTTTCTTGCTTCAGAGGTGGATACAATAGAAAGTGAACATAAGGCTAAAAAGTAGTATATAAAAGCACACATGTTTGAGGAACACAAAGAACTAGGAACTCCCTAGTAGGATAGAGTGAACGAGAGAGAAAAGATGGAATGATGAATGCATTTTAATGAAGTGCTCCTATTTATAGATTTTTGAGTTACTAACTGTGTAATGTTTAATTTGCACAATTTCAGCCAAAAACAAATTTTGCAATTAATATTATACATTGACAAGTACATTTTAAAGTGACTTAATTATAGCCGCTAATGCCTACTAGTTTCCTTTTTGCCTCACCATGTCGACCTCATAAAGTACATTTATGATATAAAATTCAATTGGCAAGTTATATATATATATATATATATATATATATATATATATATATATATATATATATATATATATATATATATATATATAGTGTGTGTGTGTGTGTGTATTAAGAAAATTTGATAGTATATTAATAATGAATGAATGGAGAAAAAACATATTGAACTGCTGCTATGTATATATTTTGTAGTTACTAATGAAGACAGTTTGTTAAATGTGTGATATTTAATTTGTGTAATATTTTTTACATTGACAAGTACATTTAAAATTGACTTAATTAATTATCCACTAATAATTTCCTTCTTGCGTCACCATTTACACGTCATAATGCTAGTAGGATGATGTAAAAGCCTTACAGTCTATTCCAAATTAATGTGAATGCAATTGATTAATTTCATTTTTTATTTATACTACTAAGTTTCATGTTCTCTTTCCTAAGAGGACTTCTTACTTTCCATCGCTATTTTTTCGTGCGACACGCACATCACATATGTTGTACAAAAGTTGTTTTCCTTTTCCTTTTTTTATCTCGCGTACACACATTCACGTCAACTCTGAGAGCATATATCACATTGGCTACTGGGGCTCAACCCAATAAGTTTGAGAGAAATTTTTAAGATATATAAACGGAATTTAATGAACAATATTGGAAAGGTGTAGGTTCCTCTTATGTCATGGTTTCACTAACTCTTATTCCTAGTAATCTCGTTTTTCTCTTTTTTGGTCCCACTTCATAATAATAAGTGAAGTTGCTGTGAATTCTCTTGCTTGTTTTCCTTTATCTTATTTTACTTTATTTGAGTTAAACCTACGAAAGTATGATTCAAGAAACAAAGAAAATTATACCCTTGCAAACCAAATCCAAACCCAAATCCACACCCAAATCCACGCACGTCTCGATTGGCATGTGTAAAGTTGCTGTTGTCATTTATAAAACCCCCAAAGCCAAGACCTCTGAATAGACCCATCAATGCCGCAAATTAAGGGGCAAACTTTACACCAATTATTTTGCAGAAATTATATTCCCTTTAATAATGTTTATGATAATGCTGAATGTTATGAATTCAATGTGGACGAATTGATTTGTAAACCAAAGATCGATCAGCCTGTACCATGTGAAACCACTCCTTTCAATTCCACGTCAATTCGTAACATTTTCATACCACAAGTTTTTTTTTCCCCTTTTTTTCTATTATGCCATACGTACGAAATATTAATCGGCTTTATTGATAAAAACTTTTCGCTGCAAAATATAACTGGCCAAGTCTCTTCTTCAAACGACATTTTCTCCAATAACCATAATGACCAAATCTAAAACTTTGCTTAAAGAATTCGAATTCATCATAGCTTTCCATCACCCAATGATTATTATGATGTGTTGTACATGACTCACGTTTTATGGGCGGACAGATGTTGGAGTGAAGCGGAATGGAGCAAGGGTACGACGGTATGTGTTGCTAACAACTAGTATCAGATGGCTCTAAACCTGGTGCAAAATTTGAAGTGGAAAAATTTGATGGAATTAGTAATTTTTGGATTATGGCAAAGGAGGGTAAAGGACTTGTGTAACACCCTAACGGGTACTACCCTCTAACGTACATTTTAGTCATCAACACGGATAATATAAACATAATATGATATCATTACTCAAGAATATCACTGTTCAAAGGTCTACATCATTCTCAAGTAATTACATCATATACATAAAAGGTAATCCTCACATGTGGGATCCTATGCCAAAAGAATACATAAAGAGTTCTTTTAACAAAACTAGCCTATAAAGATATTGCTATATAAACATAATATCTTCTAGGCCTCTTGTCTTCATACTTCAAGCCTGTTTAATCTGGAACATAAACACTAAACTAATGAGACAGGGTCTCAGTGAGTGTTAAAAACATGCATCATAGTATTTCATCATTCATAAAGGTACTATCATATGCTACTTTTACATCTCTATTGACATAATATTAACATTTACTTTGCATGCTTTAATTTAACTTTCTTTATTCTTTTTCTGTCCTACGACATCTATTGAGCTCAATATATAGAAAGGCGTCCCTTTCCTTTTATGTCTTGGACTCGTATTATTCTCCTTCGGCCCAAGGAGCATGGCCTCGTATTATTCTCCTCCGGCCCGAGGAGCTATGCCACATCTTCGGAAGGTAGGAAGTGACGGAAGATCTCGCCTACCTTCTAAAGTGGGCAAATCATTTCATTTGCATGCTTAACTTATCAAAATATATCACTTTCTTTTATCCCTAAAGGAATCATCTCTTTCATTAATTAAACATATAACCATCCTCATAGATCATGTAAACATACAAAGGTGTATTGAAGAAATTAACTTGTAAAAGATAGAACTCAACATATTGTTCCAGGGGTCAGTCGCTTAAGCCTGAATCCTGCACTCAAGCCAGCTTGACCCTGGCACCTCGCGCTTAAGCACGAAATCCTAGCGCTTAATCGCCAGAGCGCCACGCTTAAGCGTCAAAAACTTGGGCTTAAGCGTCAGGGTCCTGCACTTAATCTTGATCCCTGGAGCTCCTCGCTTAAGCGTTAAACTCCCACGCTTAAGCGCCAAGACACCTCGCTTAAGTGCCAGGAATCCTCGCTTAAGTGAGAATTATAGAACATACTTCCAACTCCAGGGGCCCCTCGCATAAGCGCCATGCAGAGCTCGCTTAACCGAGAGTCCGCGACTCTACAGGTCATAGGGTTCGTGATTGTGCGTAACCCTTTTACCATAAATGCTACCCATCAACCCAAATCCTCACAATAATGCAAATTAATGATGAATCTCATGCCAAATAAGCAAGACAACTATGGTTTATGCATCTCTCACACTAAACCCAAGGATTGGAGGTTGGAGCTCCTCTCCCATGGAGAGAAACCTAACCCTCCTTGAATCTATGCCCAAGCCTCAAATGGAGGGATAGAGAAGGATACATAAAAACTCACCAAAGACCCTTGGACTAAGGATGATGAGTGAGGTGTTGGGTTGTCCTAGCTTCCTCCATCTTCTTCTCCTTCCTTTCTCTTTCTTCTCTCTTCTCCTCCTTCTCTCTTCTCCTCTTTCTCTCTCTAAAAATCTGTTTGTGTGTGTTCTCTGTGGGAGGGAAAGGATTTGGGTATATATATATATGTATATATATATATATGTATATATATATATAGCTAATACTGGTTTTATGATTTCTTACTCTATAAGTTACTCTAATGCGCACATTGCACTAAAATACCACAAAAGCTAAATATAAGTATATTATAAAACAAATAGACATTATCTTATTTTATTATTATTATTATTATTATTATTATTATTATTATTATTATTATGAGGATGTTACAACTTGTTGGCACAAGAAGATTTTCTAAAGGCACTACACGAGAATAAACTTTATGACATGGACGACTTGGATTGGGAGGAGTTTTGGGAGAGAACTGTGGAACCATACACCTCTGTTTGGTAGACGAGGTGTCGCATCATGTTATGGACCTAACGTCTTTCGGGCAGGTTTGGAAGAAATTGGAGAGTCGGTATATATATGTCCAAGTTCTTAACGAACAAGTTATATGTGAAGCAAAGGCTATATGGGCTGAAGATGCAGGAGAGTTTTGATATGCAACAACGCATCAATATCTTCAATCAAATAATCGGTGATTTACTATGGCTTGATGTGAAGATCGATGACGAGGATAAGGGAATAATTATGTTTTGTTCTTTGCCTAATTCTTACGAGCACCTGGTGACTACCCTTGCCTACGGGAAAGAAACCATTAATTTAGAAGAGACCATTATTGTTGCACTTATATGTTTTCAAGACAAGGGTTTGTATTGAAGGGGAGTCAAGTGTGACGTCCAATCACATTGACATAAAACCTGATACTTAACCAACGAGTAAATTTTTTTCGTTTTAACATAAAGAAATCATACATGTAACTGAAAATATAAATGAACACCATATAAAGTTAAAATCATCATCATGTCATATATATGATAAAAGGTTCAGTACATCGTCAGTAGGTAACTACAATGTCAGGAGATAAGTACATCATCTTAATGTAAATACATAATATCATGGTTAGTCACTTCGTCAGCCTCTACCAGCAAAATACATACAAAAAGGTGGTCCTAAATATCCATCCCAAATGGATACAAAAAGAAGTGACCCTAGCAAAGTAGTTCCATATGCCTATATATACTACCCGTCGAACTACCACAACTAAGTCTCTTACTCGTCATCACCAAAATGCCCTTCCTCCTCATCAAGCATTTCATTATCGAACTTGTAGGATTCCCATTAATCAAACCAACCGATAGTTTAGGGAGTATTTAGAAGCAGTGGAAACCCCGACCCATTTTATACGGGAGAAGGGAATAAGATCTAGAGCTATCTTATTGAGAAGGAAAGGACAAAGAACTCGACATTAATGGCTAAGAGAAAGTCGTGAGGAATGCGAGGATTTCAGCGAGGAACACAGGAACAGTATGGGAGAGTCACAAGAGATTGGAGGATGTGAAGAGATATCACACCTTCTTCTTCTCTAAGTTTCCGAAGATTTTTTTGGAGTATGATCTGTGGAAAGTCTTTCAAAGGTGGGGGTAGAGTTTGGGAAATATTCATTGCAAAAAAGAATGATAAATGGGGAAATAGATATGGTTTTGTCAGATTTATGGGGGTGAAAAATGTGAAGGTTTTAGAGAGACAACTGGATACGATAATGATTGGGAGTACAAAAATGAATGTCAATCTACCAAGGTTCAATAAACAAGCAAATACCAGATTGTATGGAGCTAAGAAGGTGTACGGTGAAGAAGAAGTTAGGAACGGGAAAGCAAATATTGGAAGAGAAAGGGTGGCTGGAGACACTTCATATGGAGGGAGAACCCAAAGGAAAATGTATAATGAAGTTGTTCAAAATGGAAGAAGAGGTAGCACGTCGAAGTGGTGTAAAAAATACAATGAAGATGGGGAGGCTAAAGGAGACATATGGAGGGGTCGTGACATTAAGGTGGAAGTAGAACATAAAGAATGGCTTGCAAATAGCTGGGTTGGAACACTAAAGGATTTATCATTATATAACAAAATCCTAGAGTGGCCACTTATGAAGGAAGGAAAGGAGGTGAAGTTTAAACATATGGGTGATGGAGTGATTTTAATATCAGGAGTAGATGAAGAGGAGATGAAGGAATTATTTTATGCCGAAGATGGTGAGCTTTGTGAATTGTTTCATTCAGTAGAAAGATGGCATCCGAAGATGGTCTCGGGGAAAAGGTTAGCGTGGCTTAGTTGTACGGGAATTCCAATTGGTCTATGGAGCAATGAGTGCTTCAGGAAAATTGTAAGTGTTGTTGAGGACTTCATAGCTATGGATAAGGAATCTGAAATGTTGAACAGGCTGGAAGTGGCTCGCATATTGTTGAGAATATCAACACCGGAAGTTATCAGATATCAGTCCAAGATTCGTATTAACGGCAACATTTACTTGGTCAGACTTGTGGAAGAGACAGTTGCGCCGGCGAGTAGATGCCACTGTAATGTGTGGAAATATTTGAAGTCTTCGGAGGAAGAAAGTGCTTACGAAAGTATCCATGGCATGGAATGCAATTCTTCTTTCTTTGAGTTCGATGGAGAGTTAAAGTTGTTGGAAGAGGAAGTTGGAGGTGGCGACGAGTTGGATGGCCTTCGAAGTGAACGGAGAAATCTCAGGGAGGATACCACTATACAATACCCAGCAGATTTTGACGTGATTCAAATTCAAAAAAAAGTGACCGATGATGACCAGCTGTCAACCATCCTTGGGGGAAATGGAAAAGTGGGGCTGCATAAGGAATAAAGCAGTTCAAAAGGAGATATGATGGCAGAATATTTAAAAAGTGATGGGAAAAATCACATGATGGCAGCAGAACAAAGCATTACTTCGGAACTTGGAAAAAGCAATAGAGAAGTGAAGAAGGAAATAACGGAAAAAAAGATGACTAAGGAAGATGGAAACAAAGGAAGGATAACTAAAGAAAAGGCTGAAAAAAAAAAGGAGAGAGGGGCACGTGTGGACAATGTGAAGAGGGGGAACATGGAGAGTGGGCCAACTAATAGTGAAGCACAAAAGACTGGGACAGACAAGCAGGGCTTAAATGTCATTGGGGTGGGCCTAAAATCTTTGGCCCATGTTTCATCCGCAAATAAAGCCATTGATTCTTTATCTAATATGGACCGAGACATATGTGTTAAGGATGGCAAACAAACTTGGCATTATGTAGACAGAGGCAAAAGGCAGATGGTAGTCGAAAAAGGGGGACAAGTATCAGAGGAAAAAAACCAGGAAGAGGAGTCGCAAAGGAGATTGGCAACTCTATCCTGTGGTGAATCATCAGTGCAAAGAGCTACAAGGGGGTCATGGCATGGAAGGTACAGTGTTTTGTCTAGATCATATAATGATTTATCAGAGGCAAATTCAACAAAAAGGAAAATGGAAGGCAGAAAGAAAAAAGATCTCAAGACGGTGAATGTTGATCAGAGTAACTTTTTATCTGATAGTTGTATTCGGAACTGCAATAAGAATTTCTGGCAGGAAGATGAGAAAGTGGAAGCTAAAAAATTATGGGATATTGGAAAGGAATTAGGGGTCACATTTGGGGGGAGTGATGAACATTTAATTCAGACCGTGATTCAAATGGAGATTAGAGACAGAGAAGAAGCAGAGAAGTGTAAAGGGCAACAAGGGGGGAATGTGGTACTACAATAATGAAGGTATTATCATATAATATTAGGGGTTTGGGGGGAGGATCAAGTGGAAATCTGTGAGAAATATGGTAGTCAAAGAAGAGGTTCAAATGCTTCGTTTACAAGAGACAAAAAGAGAAGATATTGAAAATAGTATATGTTATGCATTGTGGGGAAGTAATGATGTCCAGTGGAGTATGAAGGCAGCAGTAAATACAGCGGGGGCTTACTTTGTATGTGGGATGAGGAAGTTTTTACTGCTGAAAATTCCTTTGTTGGGGAGGGATACTTAGGTGTAGAAGGGGTGTGGAAAGATGCTGGGGTATGAGTAATTATTGTCAATATTTATGCTTCTTGTGAGATTGAAAAAAAAAGGAGGATGTGGTGGGAGTTGAAAAATAGAAGGAGGAATAGTAATACAAATATATGGTGTCTTGTGGGGGACTTTAATTGTGTAAGATGGTCACATGAAAGACAAGGTGTTGAGAGGAGAATACAAGGGAGTGGGGAATTAAGGGAGTTTAATGAATTTGTTGATGATATGGAATTAGTAGATCTACCATTGGTGGGAAGAAAATTCACATGGTCCAGACCAAATGGAAGTGCCAGAAGCAGAATTGATAGGGCATTAGTATCTGAGGAGTGGCTTACTATCTGGAGTGGGAGCACACTACAAGCTTTGGAGAGAAGTTTTTCAGATCATTGTCCTTTACTCTTAAGAGATATTGTGGTGGATTGGGGTCCAAAACCGTTTAGGGTGCTTGATTGTTGGATGGAGGAGAAAAAATTTGGAGAGTACGTGAAACAAGAGTGGGAAAAATTAGAAGTTCAAGGGTGGGGTGCTTATGTCTTGAAAGAAAAATTGAAACCTTTGAAAGGCAAGCTAAAGGTGTGGAATAGAGATCACTTTGGTAATATACAAAGAAAGCTTAAAGAGGTCGAAAAGGAGTTGAATAAGTTAGACAAAAAAGGAGAAGAGGTGGGTTTGAGCTTAGAAGAGTGCATCTTGATGAAGGAATTACAAGATCAAATGTGGAGAGTTGCCATGTACAATGAATCTCTTAATAGACAAAAATCTAGAGATAGGTGGATTTTGGAAGGAGATTGCAATTCCAAATATTTTCATTTGGTGGTGAAGTTGAGGAGGAGGAAGAATATGCTTAGAGGGTTAAATATTGGTGATGTGTGGGTGGAGGACCCGAAAAGAGTTAAAGAGGAAGTAAAAAAAAAATTCCAAGAAAGATTTCAAGAGTGTGGAGAAGCGAGACCAACTTTAGAGAAGGTGCCTTTTAATTGTATTTCGGATGAGGAGAATGGTGGGTTGATAAGTATGTTTGAAGAGTTGGAAGTAAAAGAGGCGGTGTGGGATTGTGGAAATGATAAGTGCCCGGGTCTGGATGGATTCAATTTCAACTTTATTAAATCCGTTTGGTCCTTGCTAAAGGAGGATATCATGAAGTTTATGAGAGAGTTTCACATGAATGGTGTGCTACCAAAAGGGAGTAATCCATCGTTCATCACTTTAATTCCAAAGGTGGATAACCCACAAGGCCTTGGGGAATTTAGGCCTATCTCATTAGTGGGATGCATGTACAAGATTGTGACAAAGGTGCTAGCTAAGAGGTTTAAAAAGGTGCTTCCTTTGGTTATTGATTACTGACAAAGTGCCTTTTTGGGGGAGAGAAATCTTCTTCATAGTGTCATGGTGGCAAATGAGGTGGTGGATGAAGCTAGAAGGAAAAAGAAGCAATGTTTGATTCTCAAAGTCGATTTTGAAAAAGCATACGACTTGGTGTCTTGGGATTTCTTATTGTATATGTTGAGGAGGTTAGGTTTTCATGAGAAGTGGATTATGTGGATCAAGGAATGCTTGAATTCATGTTCAATTTCAATTCTAGTTAACGGTAGCCTTACAAGTGAATTCAAGATAAAAAAGGGGCTTAGGCAAGGTGATCCTTTGGCTCCTTTTCTTTTTACGGTGGTTGCGGAGGGAATGAGTGGCTTGATGAGGGAGGCCATAAAAAATAATTTGTTTAATGGCTTTCCGGTGGGTAATGGTAATGTCAAAGTTAATTTACTTCAATATGCGGATGACACCATTTTCATAGGAGAGGCTTCTTTGACTAATGTGATGGTTATAAAGAGTATTTTGAGGTGTTTTGAGCTTGCATCTGGTCTTAAAAGTTAATTTTGCAAACAGTAAGTGTGGGGCTATTGGAGTGGAAGAACCATGGTTAAAGACATTAGCAGATATCTTGAATTGTAGAATTTTATCTCTCCCTTTTGTGTACTTGGGTATCCCAATTGGTGCTAACCCGAGAAGAGAAGCTACTTGGAAGCCTATTGTGGAGAAATTCACGAAGAAATTATCATCATGGAGGCACAAGCATCTATCTTTTGCGGGGAGAATTTGTCTTATAAATTCGGTACTCACTTCTTTACCTTTATACTTTTTCTCTTTCTTTAGAATGCCGATGAGGGTGGTTAGGAGAATACAAAATATTCAAAGAGTTTTTTTGTGGGGAGAGTGTGGGGGTAGTAGGAAGATAGGGTGAGTTGGAAAAATATATGTTGCCCAAAAAGTCATGGGGGATTGGGTGTCAAAGATTTAAAAATGTTTAATGAAGCTCTTCTAGCAAAATGGAGATGGAACTTGTTTCATCAAAAGGGCACTTTATGGGGGGAAGTATTGGAGGCAAAATATGATGGGTGGAAAGGCTTGTTGAAGGAAGAAGGGAGTAGAGAGGCATCCATATGGTGGAGGGACCTAAAAAAAGTGTGTGGTGGAGAAAATCAATCTAATTGGTTTGGTAACTCGATGACTTGGAGGATAGGGGATGGTAGCAAAATCAGATTTTGGTTGGACCCTTGGAATGAAGGGGAGTGCTTATCTTTGTCTCATGCAAGATTATTTCTTAATTCGGAACAAAAAGAGGATGTCATAAAAAAATTCGAGTTTTGGGAAAAAGATAGATGGGTATAGAATATTAGTTGGAGAAGAAATTGGTTTGTGTGGGAAGAAAATATGGTAACTAACTTGACAGAAGTCTTGTCTAATTTACGGTTACATAAGGAGGAGAGGGATGAGTGGTGCTGGAAGGAAGAGCCTAATGGGAAGTTTACTGTTTCTTCGGCTTATAGAGCATTGCATGCAGCAACTTGGGGCTCCCAACATGACAAACTGTTCTCATATCTTTGGGGTATAAAAATCCCAAATAAGGTGTCACATTTTGTTTGGAAAGTTCTTAAAAATAGGCTTCTTACAAAACAAAACCTTAGGAAGAGGAATGTGTTTTTAGATGAACATTTATTGTGTCCGTTTTGTGGTGACAAAGAAGAATCATGCTCACATGTGCTTCTTAATTGAGCTAAACTGGATACTGTCTAGAAAACTTACTATAGTTGGTTGAATTTGAAAACGGTTCTACCTGGAAAACCAGCGGTATATTTGTGGCAACATTTGCAGGGGATGGACAGAAGAGTGTCAGAGGAATGCTGGGTGGTTGTATGGTGCGCCTGTGTGTGGTGTATTTGGAAAAAAAAAGAAATGGATGTATATTTAGAAATGAAGTGTTTAATTCGGAAGTTCTGTTACAGGAGATTCTGTATGTGGCATGGACATGACTAAGGCTCAAGGTGAAATATTTCCAATACTCTTTTCTTCTATGGTCTTTGAACCCTGATGGTTGTCTGGCAGAGGGGAGAATTACAGAATAGTGCTAGGGTGGTGTTTACTATAGTGGATACAAAGTTATAGTGGAAACACGAAAGATTGTCTCTGCATGCAACCATATGGTGAAAGCTAGGTACATGGAAGCCAAAATTAAAATGTGTTCACAACATATATGAGGCTTTGGGTTATCAGCTTGTGGGAGGTACGAAGCAAGTAATTTATGTGCATAATTAGGCCTTGGTTTTTGGGATGCAGGTATGGAAAGTTACGGTTTTGTGCCGGGTGGTTTTATGGAATTGGAGGGATAAGTGGGATGGCAGTGAGTTATACTATGTAATGGCTCATTATGGGGTGGTAGGTAGAAAAATTATTGCAGGTTTTTTTTGTTCTGGCTTTCATTGGTTAATGGATATTTTTGCTACATTGCTTTAAATATCATTTAACTAGTGGAACATTTTCTTGGTGTATTCACTTTCGGTACCTCTGGTACCTTGTTAATATATGTTTCTCTTTGCTGATTAAAAAATAAATCTAGAAGCAGTGGATAGTGAGGTTCATGATCATTTTCCTTGGAGAGTAGAGAGTAGTAACGCTCAGAGTCACCATCCATAAGAAATGGAGAGTTGTAAAGCTCGACATCATCATCATCCATCACCTTTGGATCCTCAAACTCTAGTATCTGGGAAAGAGATGGATCGAAGAAATCCTTGAATGGCGCCTCTGGCTCCGCAAAAGCCATATCCTAATCCACTAGCACTACATCAGCAAGAACCCATGCGGGAAGTGGCGAAGTGACAAATTGAATAGGCATAATAAAAGCTACTAGCTAAACAAAGACTGTTGGGACTGGCAACAAAAACTAAAGAGTAACCGAACCACGATATGTATGCATGCAGATGCGCGAGCTCATCATAATCCCATAGTCTGTGGGGACTATAGGCTGACATGACATTCCACACATCACCAGGAAGTCCATCTTTGTGAGTCACGAACGTATGTACAAAAGAAACAACAGGAAGGAGTAAGGTGATTGGTTTCCCAAAATCACTTCTACAAAGAGAGTAAGGATTTCCTACAACTCTCACTCCACACACAACATGTCTCACAAATATATGTATATATCACAAAGTTTAAACAGGGAGAACGAAGAACCACTAATATTGCTTGAACTCCTATATATTTTTACACCGGTGGGTGCTCTTGTTTTGGTAATTGAACACTTTATACAAGTTTAATTTATCACCACAAATTATATTGTTAACACAATAGGAGGAAAATAATAAAAAAGATGACCACTTGCACATTTGGAGTATACAAAAATATGAAACCAATATTGACAACTGATAAACATTGATTGACAATATCAAATTAACGAGTAGTAGAAGAAAAACCCTTCCACTTGCATGAATATAAAATTATAAGTAATCTAAAAAATATATGTCAAAATTGAATAGCATGAATAAATCAAGAGACAACAAGATTTTTAGGTGGAAAACCCTCTTAGTGTGAAACGTAAACACCATGGCCAAAAGCCAATCAATCAATATCCATTATGATCAAAATAAACATACAAAAGACTCTCAAACAAGTTCTTAAACCATGATTAGAATCTAGACATTTAACAAGCAACTAATTTACAAGTAGAAAATCAAGAAGAGGAAAGAAGTAGAAAATTTGTATGCAGTGCAGGCTAAATATCTCCCACAATAGGTAATGAATCAGTGATCCAACCATTGAACCACAAGAAAGAGATGTGCAAAATCTATTGACAAAATTTCAGCTCGATCCAACAACAAAGTGAGACACATAATAGGCTTCTATTTTGGATCTATCTACATAGAGGGAAGTCCACACCAAACAATTCAAGGACAATCCTTTTGCATGATGGAGCAAAATTATGAAAGACATGTTTAATACACAGTTGAGCTTGCTTTAGACCGAGGAGAGGAGTCAACTTAGTGTATGATTCCAATACTTTCTTTTGTCCTTAATCTATCAAATGACAACAAAATTAAAAGTATTTGAATAAACATCTATTTTAGTCATTTTTTAGAGATTCTATTAGGTGTACAATATGTATAAATAGTGATTCAATTATAGAGAAGTAGAGTAGAGAAGTTATGATACTTTATGTATGTGAATTACAATATTGCCAAGCAATCAATTAAAAAAAATTATCAAATGGAACACTTACAAGATATCAGTAATAAAATAAGATATAGGAATGCAATGTTAAGTCTTAACATTCCACTTCAGTCTAACTTCAGTCCACTTACACTTAGGGATCAAGTGCCAAATTTTATTTGTACAAGTAGCAACCATATAATCAACCAACAACTATAACAAATATGTATAGAGGGCATTTTCAACGTGCCTATACCAAATGGAAAAATAGGATGAATTATTGTTGGTGTGAAAATCTATGGACTGATCAGCCATCGTGTCGGCTGATTACCAATGAGTGGTTCCCTTTAGGCGACTAACTCAAGGAAGTGATTATGTTCCTTGATTGGGTTCCTAATCCACTCCAAAGAACTTTCTAGTAGATAATGAACTGAAGTGTCTATTGTTACGCTACTCCTATGAAAATTACGGTAAAGGAAAGCAGTAAATGGCTGAAAACGGTAAAGGAAAGTGACAAATAAAGCTTTAAATAAAGGATAAATGGCTGGAAAAGATAAGTTTTTGATTGATTTCTTTCTAGCCCTGTTTACATTGTGTTTCCTACTATTTATAATGTTTTCTAAGCAAGCATTAGCTGTTTACAAGGCACGTCAACTGTCCCCATGTTCCTTAAAACTGTTACAAACAAATCGCTGATATATTCCACTAACCACATTCCTATTTTTTAAGGAAATAATGGATCCATATGCATTTAGCCTTGAAAAAACTGTTTGCAACTACCTTCCACGTTCAAATATTCCTTCCAACTTGGTCTTCCACAAAATATATCTTATTCAATTTTGTTGCGTTAGCCGACAGAAAATAGCTGTTAGTCGTTAGTCGATAGAAATAGCAGTTAGCTGTCAGAAACGATTCTTTTAGCTGTTAGCCATAAAAAATAGTTATTTTAGCCGTCAATCGTCTTTAGCACTAAGACAAGTTATAATTCATTGAGCCACATTAGTCGATGTCCATCGACTGAATTAGTCGTTAGTTGATGATAAACAGCTAGCCTCAATAGCAAACATTTTTAGCACCAACAATTATGAATAATCTAAAAGAGAAAAATGTTTAGAATTTATACTATAATAAAAGTTAGTTAATTTTAAGTTTGTAATCAATATATTTTAGTTAGTTAATTTTTTTAGAAAAAAAATATATATTTAAGCTTATAATCAATCACAATCACAAAATGGGCTTTTCTTACAAGAAAATCTTGATTGAAAGATACACATGCAATTACCCTATAAACTACGACTATCTAATTATCATATCGGGCATTCGGACATAAAGTTAATAAATTAAAACGACTTACTCAAAGCCGCCCTCGAGTCCTAATTGGCTAATTTAATAATGTTGTATCCATTGGTTGAGGAAACGAAATCATTAGATAATTGTGCGAGATACTCCAAATTTCAGTTTCAAAAGAACTATTCTAAATGGAAATTAGCACCACATATGACCTATCTATGAAAAGCCAAAGACCCCGTTACCCAAGTTGTTTCTTTGTCCTACTCTATCACTAGCGCTATCCATGGATTACAATGTGAACTTCTACTAGCAATTAACATCATGATACCATTAGGAGGTAACAAACATGGCACAAGATAAGTTGTCTTTTGCAGGTATGAAGTAGATAACTACTTCATATTATATTAGATACCTTCAAGCTATCTAAAACATTATAATTGCTTGATTTGAATTATTCTGAGAAAATTCATTTTAAATATTTAATAAAATTTAATCGTAAATGATTTAAAACATGTCATGAGCTAATTATTGTGAATTAAAATGTGCATTAAAAAAAAGTATTATAGGAAACTTTAGTCTATCACTACTTTTAGATAGTGTATATCTACCACCAAGTGCGTGGATCAACTGATACAGGGTTGTTCCAACTTAATTAGATATCTTGTAACACCCCGAAAATTACAATCCAATAAGTATGAACGTGAGAGAATTAATTAGAAAATTTTCTTGTTGGGAAGAATTGGAACACTGTAATTTTTCGTAACGTATATTAAGTGTTTGATAAATACTGTAAAAGGAAATTAAATTTAAATTCATAGTGTTATTGTGAGATTTTTGGGACTTTTACGTAAGTTCCGTAAGTTGTAGAAAAAGAAAAAAAAAATAAGAGAAGGGGGGTGCCTTGAGAGGAAAGTAGGTGTTAATAGTAAAATTTCATATAAATCTCAATTTGAATGTTCAAATGCTTCACGTTTCTCCTTCATTCTTCATTTCTTCCTCCTGAAAGCTTTGTTCTCTCTCCTTTCCCTCAACTGCCAAGGATCACACAAGGAGGAAGGAGGTCATTCTTACTTCTTGCTCACCTTGTATGCAGTCCAAGGAGCAAGTTTATTCAGCCAGTCTCATCCCCTTATCTTCCTCTTTCTCCTCCACAGCCAAGCAAATCCCAAAGGTAAGGGAAGCTTCTCTAATTTCAGTCTAAGGGTGGTTGAGAGTTAGGGGACTCAATCACCTACAGCATGCATGTCCCTCTCTTGGCTGTTGTGTGTAAAAAGTTGATGAAATGGGTTTGAAACCCTTGGCAGTGGCTGTGAGTGCATGTCCTGGCTTTAGTGTTGTTTTTGTTTTGTTGAAACTGAGTGGGAAGGCCCCTGGAACAAGGGAATCCATGCCAAATTTTCGTAGAATTAATTGATGAAGGTTGCATGTTGAAAACAAACTCCAAAAACAATGAAACAGTGACTGTCAGGTTCGTGTGTCCCTGGATAGCTCCCACGGTTTTGTGATTCTTGGGAGATCTAACCGTTGGTTTTTCACGAAATTTGTTTTGAATGAAAATAGACACAAAAAGGAATAACTTTTATTTTGACATCATGGAGAGAAAACGGCGTCTTGAAGTTCATCCGTGGCTTTCAAAATGAATGTTCTGTTTTCAAGTTTCCCTGGAACATGTCTCTGTTTTTCTCAAATTCCCAGTTGTGTACTTAATGGTTGTTTTTCGTTTTTGAACCATGCAAAACTAGACAAAACAAGCTTTATAACCATATAAATTACAAAAATTATCATATCCAATTTCTAAATTAAATTTTAAAAAGAAACAGGGCAAGGGGTTTTGAGCTCTATTTTGAGTCTGAAACTTAGGCTGTTAGAAATAAATTTACTGGGAACAATAGGGAAAGAATTTGGGGACAAGGGTTATCTTTTTAGAAAGATAAAGATGTTACCTTTCTACTGTAAAAATTTCAGCTCAAAACAAGTTTGGGAAGTGGGAGAAATTTACATTTCTTTGAGCTATGTTCAGTGAGCACTCAAAATTCAGGGCTGCTGACTTAGAAAATTTTTATAAAATTTTCTAGATGTTTATTTTATAAGTGGGATACCTTTCTAGAAAATATATTTCAAGAGCTTCGATTTGATATAAAAAGTTTTAAATTCCGAAGTCAATTGCTTGTATCAGTGAGAGCTCACATTCAATACTGTCAAAGAGAAATATTCGGGAGAAAAACCCACTAAAATTTCAAGAAGACAAAGGAGCAAGGAAAAAAAAAAGGATTCAAAGTTTTCTCCATCAAACTAAGGATTCTAGGTAAGGATCATGGCATTTAATTTCATTTTATACCATTTGGAATGTAGAAAAACATGTTGTTAAGTTTAGATTCAAGATTTGATCAAGAACCATGAAAAGATGAAATTGATTTTGAGTTTCTATATAATTGATATTAGAAGCTTGAAATAATTGTTTGGAACCATGTTTGATTGATTGGATGATGTGTTGTGATGGATTGAAATTGATTGGTTGGTTTGTTGTTGGATTGAAATTGCTTGATTTGGCTTGATTGTGTTGTGAATGATGTTGGAAATTGTTGAATGTTTATATTTTTGTAGGTGATTGTTTAAAATTACTTATTTAATTGTGATTATTAACATATTGCATATGCATGAGTCTTTTTGGGGGATTTATAAAGATTGAAGTGAAAAAAAAAATTGATGTTGGCTAACCGGGACTGCGGTAGCCATGAAAAGGAAAAAGAAGAAAAGAAAAAAAAAAGAAAAAAAAATAAAAGAAAGAATAAATGTTGACTAACCGGGATTGCGGTAGTCATGAGAATTGAGTTGATCTATGAGAAATGACTTTTGTTGACTAACCGGGACTGCGGTAGTCATGTGAAATGAAAATGATTGAGAAATGATTTGTTGACTAACCGGGACTGCAGTAGTCATGTGAAAATGAAAATGATTGAGAAAGGATTTTTGGGTTGAGCAGAATTTGTTAAACAGGACCGTATAGTCTGTGATTATATAGTCTGTGGGGTAAAGCATATTGGCAAATCCATATGTGGCCAGAATCTGAACTGAGATGCGGTTGTGGTGGCCTTCCGGGTATCCTGATCTCTAATTCTGTTTAGCTTATTCGCGTTTAGTAGGGACTAATAGCTGAATTGCAGTGCGTAATGGTAGGCCAGTTACTTACTAAACACTCAAAGGGGAAGTCTCCATGGAGCAGGGTCAAAAATGAATTTGAGTCAAAAACTGCATTTGCATAAATCATACTGCATTTAATTATGTGTGTAACTAATTAATTTGTTATGATATGTATTTATTTGAAATTGTTTTATTGTATGAGAAATTAAATGCCTGATCCGATAATTTTGTCCCCAGATTCTAGGGGAGTGTGACTGCAGGTATTTGGAAGATTAATTAGAAGTTACAGATGCAGACATGTTCCAGAGCTATAGGAATGGGTGTTTTTGGCTTTAGAAACTTTTGTATTAATTAGAAATAATTTGATAGTAGTATTTTCTGTAAATTTTAATAATGTAAATTATAATGACAAACTTTAAATTTTAATGGAGTGTATTTATTTTATTTGTAAATTTTTTTTTTGGAGAATAGATGGAAATTAATTAATTAGAAGGGGGTTACATATCTCGAGTTCGAGTCTTAGATATGCAGCTACGTTAAATACTTGGAGGGAGAGTTTGTTGCGCATAGTGGTCTTATAAGGCTCGGATAATATTGCCTCCCGTGAAGGATGCATGTGGTCTATAAAAAAAAAAAAAAAAAGATAGTGTATGCTTGATTTCTAATTGTAAACATGTGTATATAATATTTTTCACGTAAAATATCCAAAACGACGTGGAAGCTACACTAGAATGCTTCGTGAAAACACGTGTCGCTCTTGAATTGGATGCATGAAAATCTTAAGGCATCAGGTTTATGGGTCTTCCTTACTTATATGTTGCTCAACTTGCCCATTTCTATCCAATGTGAGATTTCACCTTCATACTTGAACTCCAACAATCTCCCTCTCAAATGTGAGTCTTTTCCACATGGTAACTCCTCCTTGAGCGAAAGCCTTTTTTCATCCATGAGTATTCAATGATGACCCTTAAAGCTTAATCATGACTGCCAATATGCTCTTCTCCATTATGCCCTTAGAGCTTATCCATTGTTGATCTTGTCTAAACCGGACACTTGGTCGAACCATCGACTTTGATACCAATTGTTGGGAAACTTAGGGAGCTGATGAACTCCAGGGAGATCTTCATCCAATGGGCCTCGAGCAAACCACACAAGTGAAATTAACACTACACTTCAACCCAAAACCTTAAGATATTAGGTTTGTAGGTCTTCCTCATTTATATATTGCTCAAATTTTCAATTTTTACCCAATGTAAGACTTCACATTCACATTTGAACTTTAACACTATTTATATCATATATTTATTAGTTTTACTAATACCATTTTTTTTTTATAATTAAATTTATGTTTGCATATATATTATCTAATTCGCTTTGTTAGATCTTAATGAAATATATATTTTGTTTTAATTCATGTCATAGCCTTTTTCTTTTATATTTGAAATACTTTGAAGTAAAAAAAAAAAAAAAGAGTTGACAACCGTTGACTTCCATAATTACTAGAATGATTCGTATCTTGTTTTATAGAAGAGAACCGCAAACTAGTGCGAAAAGATTTCACATGAATATAGTACAAGGCAACGCATACCTCTTTCATATTGGTGAAACGATGAAAAAAATGGATTAAAAATAAAATTATGAATATAAATCATACCCCACAGTACGTATCCAAATTTCATTAGTCTGTAATCAGCTAACAGTTTCTCATAAAGGCCCATAACAAACTTTACCCTCAAAATTCTCTTTACTGCATCATCAATTTGGCTCATGGGTATGAGATTATTTTTCACCTGAAGTTAGGCCATCTATGAATTTTGTGTAGTTATAGGGAACCATTATCATGTCAATTCCAGCAGTGATTCCAGCATAAATGGAATATGTGTAATTAGCGTGAGGAGGGGAAGTAATCCTATCAATTCCCTGCCAATCTGATATGACAAAACCCCTGAAGCGTAGTGTGTTCTTCAGAAAGTCCGTGATTAGATTATGATTAGCATGCATCTTTTGTCCATTCTAGCTTGATTAAGAGATCATGATTGTTGCAACAGCCTTGATGATTCAGTTATGCTGGCATGTTAATGCTAAGCAATCAATGTCTGTTTATCACTGTGTTGTCTGTTTTAACCGTGCTAGGCAAATAGATTCATGATTCCTACATATGATAGAAAGCCACCTCTTACTAAAATATGCATATTAGGTACGTAGGAGCACAGAGGATCCGGAGCGGAGCCTCTTAGGCAGGGTATGTTAATATACTATATTGCAAGAAAAGCAAATAATGAGACTGAGAGTTGAGATCTTGGGGAGGAAATGATTAACGTAACAAAACTCCAACGAGGCAATCAAATTGGGAGGTAAAGTTTGACTTTTATGGATATAAAAATGAGAGGGAAGATACGAGTAAAGAAAATAATAAAAACTGAGGGAGAGAGCTGGAGACGACACTACAGTTAACCATGGAATGAGTTTTATCTGGTGCTGTAACTAATTTTTGGTTATTTATTCATTTTTTAGCATTTCCCTCATTGTTACATTGGCACGTTACTGCTATGTTCTTGCTCTTAGCCGTATTTTTTCTTATTTAATTTAACATATTGTTTTTTTTCTCTTTCAAATGTTAATTTTTTTACTTCTCTTAATCAATTTGGTTCCTCACTATGTCTGTTATTTCTTTTTGCAAAGAAAAAGAGAGGCTTAGCTTGAACCAGATTCAAGAGATTTAAGCTTTAATTTTTATTGAAAGGGTATTTTCATGGTATGTTCTTCCATTGTTTTGCAGGATAATATTAATGTGTTATTTATCAAGTGTTTTTCCATCCTTTTATGAATTAAAGAGTTAAAATATGTCCATATTGGAAGTGATGTGGTTTGTTAAAATTTGTTCTTTATCACAGATTTGAAATCTTTTTGGTCTTGGATCTTTTCACTTGGTAGCAGCTCGAAGAAGCTTTGGAATACATCTACCTTTGGAGTAAATCCTTTTTTCAAGTATTATACAAAACAAACTTGGCAATCTAATTTTATGTTTTTATGTTCTCAGTGTTTGTTGGCTTTTGTATCTTTTAGTGTATGTATGTTCTATGATTTCTGGAGTGGCACATTTGTATCTCAAAGGGGTTTTCGAGGTTCATCTTTGTGGTTCCTCTAATCTTATGTACCCAGCTCAAGCTTCTTTAGTTGAAATTAAAAAAATTTGCTTACTATTTAATCTCTTGACAGTTATGAAAATATAATTTAAGTATCATGTTTTTGAGATCCATGTACCCATATTGTAATTTAAACTTTTACTTTTGTTCAACTATAGATACATATGAACATTCATAAAAGATTTGGAGTAAATTGGATATAAAAAATAGTAGTCACTTCATGTTAGAGTGAAATATTAATAAACATGTATTCATTTACTGATGTTATGGTGGTACGATATTGAATCAAATTAACAAAAAATATTTTATCCGTTTTAAGTCAAATATTTTTTATATTTTTCTTTATTTAAACATTGATATCTTCTTCATGTGTTATAGGAGGAAAATAAGAATCCTGTGCAATAAAATAAAAAAATATTGATAATCAAGACAAGAAAATAGATATGTAAAATATGTTATCCTATAGCAAATATTATCATTGTAAAATATGTTAGTATTTTGATCTTAAAAAAAATGGAAAAAAAAATATGACCCGAGCGTTGCACGGGTGATCAACTAGTATAATACAAGGCAACGCATACCTCTTTCCTATTGGTGAAACGATAAAAAAAAATGGATTAAAAATAAAATTATGGATATAAATCATACGCCACAGTACGTATCCACCTTTTCTTTATACTTTTTTTTGCTACAGATTTGTTCATTTCGTGATTAAATTCATAATTAATTTCAAGTTCAACATGCCAATTGAATTACATCATCCAACAATCATTATGACGTCGAAATGCTGATGGAAGAAGGAGTTTAGTGGATATAATTAAGTAATCTAAATTGTACTTGTCAACGTAAAAAATTACAAAACTTAAACATCGCATATTGAAGAAATTATCTTCATTACTAACTAAAAAATCTATAGATATAGGAGCAGTTCAATATGTTTTTCTCCGTTCATTGTTAATATACTTAGAAAATCTACACACACACACACACACTTTCAACTTGGCAATTGAACTCTACATCATGTATTATGAGGTCGACACGGTGAGGCAATAAGGAAACTATTAGTGGATATAATTAAGTCACTTTAAGATTTACTTGTCCATGTATAATATTAATTCCACAAATTAAACATTATACAGTTAATAAAAGTTTTCTCAAAAAAAAAAAAAAAGTTGATAACAAGTCTTCATTAGTTACTAAAAAATCTATAAAGAGGAGCTAGCACTTCATTAATATGCATTCATTCCATCTTTTCTCTCTCCTATACACTCTATCTTCTTTCCGTGTTTCCTCAAACATGTGTGCTTTTATATTCTCATTTTTATTAGCCTTATGCTCACTTTTTATTGTGTCCATGGCTGAACCAAGTAAAAGCCTAGGCAGCTTCAGCATCGACCTTATTCATCGTGACTCACCATTGTCATCCTTTTACAATTCTTCAATGACCACATCGCAAATCATCAAGAATCCTGCCTTGCGTTCCATTTCTCGATCCAATCTTGTTCACCACTTTGTGGACGAAAAAGAATCAATTGAAACTATTATAATTCCAAACAATTTTGAATACCTATTGAAATTTTCTATTGGCACCCCTCCTGTGGAAAGGCTTGCAATTGCTGACACAGGAAGTGATCTTATTTGGGTATAATGTTCCCCTTGTGAGAGCTGTTTCAACCAAGAGACTCCATTGTTTGATCCAAACAAGTCTTCCACTTTCATGAGTGTGTCATGTAACTCTCAACCTTGCACACTACTCCCCAATAGTAGACATGGTTGTGGAGATTCAGGAGAGTGCCAGTACTATCACTATGCATATGGTGACAAATCATTCACCAATGGAGAATTGGGTTTTGAGGCCATTAGTTTTGGTCAAGGTGTTACATTTCCTAAGTTTATTTTCGGATGTGGAACTAAGAATAATGTTACAACTGGTACCAATGGCAAAATCACAGGACTAGTGGGTCTTGGGGCAGGGAAATTGTCACTAGTTTCACAAATAGGTGATCAAATTGGTCACAAATTCTCTTATTGCTTGCTTCCTTTTAGTTTAACCTCCACTAGCAAATTGAAATTTGGGGAAGAAGCTATGATAAATGGGAATGGGGTTGTGTCCACTCCCCTCATAATCAAACCTTCTTTGCCTTCCTTTTACTTCCTCAATCTTGAAGGCATCATTGTTGGACAAAAGAGGGTGCAAACTGGTCAAAATGATGGCTACATAGTCATTGATTCAGGGACCACATTGACCTTGCTTGAACCAACATTTTACAACGAGTTTGTGGCTTTGGTGAAGGAAGCCATTGGTGTTGAGGCAGATCCACGCCCTTTCAATTTTTGTTTTAGATATAGGGATGGTATGAATTTCACTAATATTGTGTTTCAATTTACAGGAGCTAACGTTTCCCTAAGTCCCAAAAACTTGCTTTTTAAGTTGGACACCAACTTGCTTTGCATGGCAATAGTGCCCACTAATCTACCGATTTCCATCTTTGGGAATGTGGCGCAGATTGATTTTCAAGGGGAGTATGATCTTGAAGGAAAAAAAGTTTCTTTTGCTCCCATTGATTGTACCAAGATAGGTTAACCTTATCGTTTGTTTAATAAAGGTTTGTTGATAAACCTTATCGTTTCTTTAATAAAGCTTTTAGTTGTACCCGTAAAATGATAAAAGAGTAAAGGATTGATATGTCTCATCGTATCTAATAAAAAATAAGGATAAATGGCCATTTTGATCCTCGAAAGTGTCAAACGCTAACAATTTGGTCCCTGAAAGATGAAAAATTCGAATTTAGTCCTCGAAAGTGAAAAAAGTGCGACAAATTCGTCCTTCCATTAACTCTTCTCCATTAACATTAACGGAAGTGCCTATGTGGTAGCTAACGATTGTCACGTGTCATCCACGTGGCTACCACGTGGCTAAAAGTTGACTTTTCACTTTAGTCTCTGAACTTAGCAACTTGCAGTCATTTTAGTCATTGAACTTAACCACTTAGTGACATTTAAATTATACTATAAATATGAAACTAATTTATGAGTGATCACATAGCAGTAGTTAACGGCTACATCAGGACATTGCTAACAAGATTCTATAAGGTTCCAATTTATGAGTAATCACATAGCAGTAGTTAGCGGCTATATCATAAGTATTAGAGGACTTGAGTGGACATGACCCTCTGGTGGCATGCGAAGCACATGTCATTTTTCATTCTTTTGATAACGTTTGGAGTGTAGAGAGTGAAAAAATTGAGGATGAAGAAGGTGTAAGTGGGAGGGGTGGCATAGGATCCATGCGAGCGTTTGGCACATGATCGATGATCAAAGTAAAAGGATCAAACAGATCAGAAAATATAAACAACGAAAGTTGTGGTTTTCATGAACTACTACCATAATGTATATATAGACATCGAAGAATTTTAAATGTAGTGGTTACTTAAGAGTGTTGAAGAATCTATTTGAAAATTTTTAATTGAATAAAAAGTAAATTCTTAAATAAGCTAGACAATGTTTATTAAGAAAAAAATTAAATAATTTTTTAAGATGTTTTTGTGTTATTTTCCTATTAGAATTTATGTTTCAGTTGAATAAATGACGAACTTTGCATGCAAATGACGAAGGTACGTAAAAGTCAAGATGAATAACAAAGTGTGGAAGAGGAAGGTGAAAAATATGAGAGATATGGAATAGAAGTAAGGGGATATGGTGATGACTATACTAATAATTTACATGTAACATGAGACTTAATTAAAATTCAAAAGTACTTTTAAGGACAAAAATGACAGTACGTGGTTAAGTTCAGGGACCAAAATGACACTACGTAGTTAAGTTCAGGGACCAAAATGTCAGTAAAGTGAAAAGTTAACTTTTAGCCATATGGTAGCCACGTGGATGACTCGGTTGCCATGTCATCACCAAAAGTGCCACGTAGGCACTTCTGTTAATGTTAACGGAGAAGAGTCAATGGGAGGACGAATTTGTTGCACTTTTTTCAGTTCCGGGGACTAAATTCAAATTTTTCATCTTTCAGGGACCAAATTGTCAGTGCTTGACACTTTCAAGGACCAAAATGACCATTTACCCAAAAAATAATGAATAAATTGAACCAAGAGTTCATTATATATACATACATGCCTTCTTTTCAATTCTGGCCTTGATCTGAATGTTTTATGTTTTGTGTGAGTCAATTGCAAAGGATTGTTAGACAACAAAATTACTTTTATTTCCTCGTACTATATATAAGTATGTGTGGTGCTAAACATTGTTAATTTCTATTCAAAACATCTAGCTCTTGTGAAACTGACATTTGGTGTCTCTTGCATAACTAGTCAATGATATTTCGTTCCTCAATCAATGGGTCCAAGTTGGATCGTCCAACATTGTTCAGTCGATTAAGACTCGAGGGTGACGTTTGAGCAAGTCATTTTATTAACTTTGCATGACCTTTGATGTCCGATCGTATAGGGTAAGTGCAAGTGTGTCTTTCAATCAAAATTTTCTTGTAATTAAGAAAAGCATATTTAATTTGTGTAATTAGTTCCGATTGATATGATAACTATAAAGCTTAGATATTTCTTTTGTTTCTAAAAATATAATTAATTTTGACTTTGTTTCTTATTTTTTTTTTCATTTATTGATTTTATTAAAATACATGTTTTTAGATTTTTTTTGGTATACCTAGGAGATATCTAGGTTTTTTATTTGGTGCCCAACTAATTCTCCTTCCACTGGTCAACCCATTTTGGAATAAAGTAGTTAAGGGTGGCCACGGGTCAGGTTGATTTAGGTTAAAGAGATATTTTAGTCCAAACTTATCAATGTTAATTGGTTTGGATTGGTTCGATTTTTTTTCTTTTGTTAAAACATTGGTAACCCAAATTGAACCAACTCGATCACATTTGGGTTGGTTTGGATCAGGTTATCGAATCACCTAATAAAATAATAAAAAATTAAAAATAATAAAAATAGAAAAATAATGGAGAAAAAATAGAAAATCATAATAAAATGAAAGCCAGAGTCTTTCCAAAGAAAAGTCAAAGTCTTCTTCAAATAATCAATCTAATTGATGTTGAAAAACTTCATGAAGAGGTTGACACTTTAAAGAAGAATATGTCCATATTTGTTGATGGGATTGAAAACTTGAACAAGCTTTTGAAATACAACAGAAATCCCCATGAAAAATCAGAACATGGTTACAGTGGAAAGAAATATGTTCATGATGAGTCCATAGATGTATGTTATTTCTGTGGTAAACCTGGACATATAACGTCCAAGTGCAAACACCTGCCTAAAAGAGGAGCATCCAATGCCTCTCATCCTAATAGAGAAAGACCAAAGTTCATTTAGGTACCTAAAGATCAAATTGTTCCTATTGCAGACATGCTTGACAGAAGGAAAGAAACTCCAATCATGGTACCTGGACAATGGTTGCCAGTGACACATGACAGAAGAAAAGTCTATGTTCCAAAGCCTGAAACCGAAAAATGGTGGTACAGTTACTTTCGGAGGGAATCATAAAGGAATAATAGTTGGTGTAGGTAAAATTGGTATACCTCCCTATCCTTCTATTGATAATGTTTTTTATGTTGAAGGATTGAAACATAATATACTGAGTATAAGTCAATTGTGATAGTGGACATGATGTTGCCTTCAACAAAAAGTGAATGCATAGTCAAAAACTGTGAAGGACCCTTAATTATTATTTATTGCTAAAAAGGTAAGCAAAACTTTTTAAGATTAAACTTGGTGAACTGACATATCAAAATGTTTCATGCCTTGTATCAATCAAAGACGATCATTGAATATGACATAAGAAACTTGGACATGCAAGCTTGAGATTAATCTTAAAGCTGAAAAGGCATAACCTTGTAACAAGTCTTCTATTGATCAAAATGGCAAGGTTTTTGTCCACCGTCGGATTAGTTGGAGTACCGGATTGGTTAGCGGTGGTAGCCCTATTCTTTTGGGCTTGGCAAAAAGACAGCATGTCCGCATCGGCTTCGACCAAGATTCCAAAAAGAAAACACTTGGTAAAAAAAAAAGATACATTATCAAATAGAATGCAAAAAAAGACTGAAAGCTTACCCTCAAGATCCAGTACAAGATCAGGGGATTTTAAAAGGGCGACTAATCGCTTAGTCGGAACCTCTCAAGGGAGTTTTTTAAGGAAGGATAGGTCTTCTCGCTCCTTCTCGGTTAGGAGAGACTTTAGAAACTTGACATAACGCCTCGATACTTTTCCCAATAAACAGAAATAACATCTTCTCATTTTTGTCAAAAAATGGTTCATTCCCAAGAATCGACTTTTGCAACTTTGAAGTAACCGGTCTTGAAATTCTTATATGATGAAGTGAAAGACTGAAACAATGGATGCTTCGGTTGACGAATAAGTGAAAACCATCTAGCCATACCCTTGGGTGAGTACAGAAATAATATAAAATCAAGCTAAGGCTCGACTGAACAAACATATGGATGCAAAGCGCCCAGAATGCCTGAATGGCCGTCCACCCATTCAAATGTAACTATGAAGGAGCCATGTTTAGGATCCAAAAATGCTCATTGTAAAATCATCAAAAGGGATAATTACATGTAGATCTTGAAATACATAACCATACATGAAAAAGAAGTCCCTATTTTCACTACCTTTTCCTAGAAAAACAAAATCCACAAGGGGATGAGCATCCATCCAGCACCACCGGAGAGTAATTAGACAAAATTGGTCCTTGTCTATGGGGCACACTTGAACATAGCTAAAGAAATGCAAAATGCTTGATCTGCCCATTGTATCTTGAAAAGTATGCCCCGACTTCCCCTATTTACCTATGTATACTCAGGTA
This sequence comes from Pueraria montana var. lobata, assembly GCA_026413185.1. Classification (NCBI taxonomy): domain Eukaryota; kingdom Viridiplantae; phylum Streptophyta; class Magnoliopsida; order Fabales; family Fabaceae; genus Pueraria; species Pueraria montana. The sequence goes on from CM048649.1 coordinate 18,834,387, forward strand.
GAGTAATCGGAGGAAACCTCACTTTTTCTTTCACAACCCTACTGCAACACTTCGACCCGCCATCAACATTGTGACTGGAAGATGCTTCGGCACTATTTCTTTTGGCAGCAATAGTGCGTTGCCATCAGTTTCAGCCACTTCCTCTGTTGGAATATCCTCAAATTTCGACACCACATCATCACCCAACTCAGACTTCGATTCGGTATCAGAAAAAGAAAACTCTAGATGAGTATTCAGCTCACTAGCCCCCACTGCCTTTGTCCCATAACTTGACCCCTTGAACTCCCCTGATAAGCTAACAACAGAACTCATAATAACGAAAATTGATCAACTTACGTGCTTGCAACGTGAGAAACTAAAAGCACCACAACAAATACTACTCAGCTCAAAGCAAATTTGAGAGAAGATACGAATGTGTGAAGACAAAGCCATAATATGCTCCTATTTATAGAAGCAAGGCCCATGATAGCCCAAACACATAATTCCTTATAACCATTAGATCTTTACATAATCAACGGTTCATATGAGATGACGCTTCGATTCCTACACCCTAACAACCCTACCATTATGACCAGAATGCGAAGAGACACATTGTCAGAAGATACATCTCCTAAAAGTACATAACCTCTTAATCTAAACATTGAGTGTCTTTTGAAAAACCATGCCTTGTAAGCCTTTTCATCACATGTTCTCCTCAAGGCTTGTGGGGCTTGTATACCGGATGAGTACTCGGTTAGCCGTATGGCCGAATACCCCTTTACAAGAAAGGAACATAAAAGAAATAATCACAGAAGTTTCGGGTATTCGACCTCCCGAATAGCCAAAAACTCCCTCACAACCAATTGAGACCTTGTTCCCACCATCTCAAGGTTAAGGCACAAAAGAAGCAAATTGGTCTCGGGTATTCGGCAAGCTGAGTACCTGACTACTTCATAAGGGATAAAGCTTAAGGATGTCATAATTATGTTTACATAAGTAATTAAAATTATAACAATAATTAAAGATATATTACCTAAGATGGTAATTACCTACAAAAGCTTATAAGTGCAAGACCCACTAAGGTATATATATAAATAGGGGTGAGATTCTTGTCACGACATTATTGATCCTTATTTATTATGCTCAATTATTATTCTGTGTCGAGATCTAACTTAAGCATTGGAGTGCCTTTTACAGGTATCCCACCCACTGCATATCTGAGGATCCGAATATTGGAGAGAAGAAACTAGCAAGGAGAAATTACTTTCCTACCCCAGACAGAAACAGTACATGAACAGCTCTAAAATAATAGTCCGGAAAGGCAGAAGGCAGAGACAATGACAATGTAAACTATATGAAGTAGATTCCTTTAAGCATATGTATACCTGCACACTATCTAGAACTTTAGAATTGCTTGGTTTGAATTATTTTGAGAATTTTTTTTTAAATATTTAATAAGATTTAATCATAAATTATTTAAAACATGTCATAAGCTAATTATTGGCAAATAATTGTGAGTTAAAAAAGTAATAAAGTATTAAGCTACGTTTAGATAATTAGTGAAATAGAAAGGAAAAAAATAAGAAAGAAAAAGGAAAGATAGAAAAGGGAAATAAAATATAAATGATGTATTATTTTTTTATCAGCAAAGAAAAAAAAAAATATATATATATATATATATATATATATATATATATATATATAAGCTGGTACCAGTAGTTTGTTATAGAACCTCCCTCTCCACAATTCCAAACTCCATAATGGCACAATTACCAGACATAAATGTTGTGGTTACAAATTATTTATGGCATTAAATAGTCACAAATACTAGATAACCACTCATTTAATACAAGATGTTGAAGCCACCGATCCCAAACTTTGTGCCATGGTTTTTGCACCCTTATGACCACCCCATTACCCACCCCAACAAAGCATCAATTACAAGTCCAGCAATAGCTACACCATCGAAATCAGCACAAATGACATAATTAAGTGTGGCCATATTTGAATGTCTCCATAACCAACCAGCTTTCATGCAAAACCAAGTTACCTTCGAACTCCACAAAAACCTTATAACCCACACTGAGGCAACCTGAATACCAAAGAGACAACGTAAGATATCCACCACAAAAAACTCCCTCAACAAGCTAATCACTCGCCCGCATCTTGCCAAAATAAACTTGAGCGCTCCACCAACAACCAACTTAAAATTCCCCTCACCTTAAATGCCCATGCAAATTTACCCCATAATACATGCAAAAGGGCAGGAACTCCAATGTGCAAAAGAGTAGCAAAAACTTTTATCGTATGCTTTCAACCACGACCAACTATGAAATAAAACCTGTTGAATGACCTCTTCACTATTCAACCTTTTGTTGTGAAAAATGATGTGATTTCTATTGTTCCAAATCACCCAACCAATAGCACACCACATAACTCTCCATCTTAAGTTTGCCGTGCTACTACCATGTAGGATAGAATGTTACCAGAAACGCACCCGGGGAGCTTCGGGTAAAACAGAGACCAAGTTCAATCCACCTAAGAAGTGGTTTCAAATTCCAATAGCAAAATTACATGAAAACAACATGTTGGCACTATGATATTCCTTCTCCTAAAATTTTCAGCCGTTGGTAGGGCATTTAACATTACCTTCCACAAGAAGAAATTCACTTTAGGTGGCACACTATACTTCCATATCTCTCTGAAAATAGATCCCGATTGGTTATCAACCAACATGTTATGTAGAGCATTATATGTCGAAGTAACTAAAAACAAGCCAGAGTTATCTTCCAACCAATACCATCTATCAACCACCTCCCTATTAATGTGAACAACCTCCAGCTTCCTATATAAGTTGTTGCCTAAAATCCTCTCCCATTCAAACCACTCTCTACGCCAAGGAAGATTCCAAATCCATACATCTCCCTCCCAAGTCCCCATATCCCTAATAACACCATCTCTTTGTTGAGAATTAAGGAATAACCTAGGGAAAGAGAAAGCCAAAGGTTGTTCCTCCATCCAAGTATCCAACCGAAATCTTATTTTACCACCATCCCCTACTTTCCACTCTAACATTTTATCAAACCATTTTAAGTCATTTTGTCCCCGACAAACCTTACACAAATCCCTCCACCAAATAGAGGAGTTATTGTTAGTCTCCTCACTCAAAAGTCCCATCCACCCACCATATTTAGCTTCAACACATCACTCCACAAGGACCCCCCCCCCCCCAATTATGAAATAACTCCCATCTCCACTTAGCTAAAAGAACTTCATTAAAAGTGAAAAAAATTTTGACACCCAACCCCCCCACAAGATTTAGATGCACTGACTTTCTCCCAATTTACCTAAGACATCTTATGTTTTTCCTCATTACCACCCCACAAAAAATTCCTTTGAAGACATATAATTTTCTTCCCCATAATTTTTGGCACTTTGAAAAAGGAAAAGAAGAACAAAGGTAAAGAAGATAACACAGAGTTAATGAGGCACACTCTCCCCATAAAAGACAACAATCTATGTTTCCAAGAAGACAATGTTTTGGAAAATTTGTCTAGCACGGTTTCCAAGTGGATACTAACCTAGGGTTTGCACCAATAGAATGCCTAAGTACACAGAAGGAAAAGTCAAAAGCTTACAGTTCAAGATGTTTGCATACCTTTCCATCAACTCACCATCCACCCCAATAGTACCAAAATTGCTTTTGAAAAAATTTACTTTCAACTTGGATACAAGCTCAAAGCACCTAAGCATGCTTTTTATAGTCACCACATTAGACAAAGTAGCCTCTCTCATGAAAATTGTATCATCCGCATATTGAAGTAATTTTACATTTACCCCTCTTACCCACCGAGTAACTAGAAAAAAGGTTCTTCACAATTGCTTGTCTCATCATACCACTCAACCCCTCCGCCATAATAGTAAACAAAAAAAGGAGCTAAGGGATCACCTTGTCTCAACCCCTTAGACACCAAAAATTCCTTGGTAGGGCTCCCATTTACCAGCACCGACACCCTACTACTCGCCAAGCACCCTCTAATCCACATGATCCATTTATCATGGAAACCCAACCTCCCTAGCATGTATAGCAAGAAGTCCCAATTTACCGAGTCATATGCCTTTTCATAATCGACTTTAAAAATAAGGCACTTTTCCTTCTTCCTTTTGCATCCTCAACCACCTCATTTGCCACAAGGACATTATGCAATAGTTGCCTCCCACCCAAAAAAACACTTTGTTTATGGTCTATTACTTTTCCCAAAATCTTCTTCAATGTGTTTGAGAGAATCTTAGCTAATATTTTGTAGATACAACCCGCCAAAGAAATAGGCCTAAATTCTCCCAAATTTTGTGGCACCTCCACTTTTGGGATAAGAGAGATGAATGAGGAGTTACTACCTCTAGTTAGAGAGCCATGTTGATGATATTCTTCAAGAAACCTCAAAATGTCCTCTTTGAGCAAGTGCCATAAACACTTTGTTAATGAATTTAAAATTAAAGCCATCCGGCCTCGGGCTATTAGAGCTACCACAATTCCACACCTCCTCCTTGACCTCCAATTCTTCAAATTTTGCTAATAGAAATGAGTTATCATCCCTAGAGATAGATTTGAAATCAACTCCATCCAACTTAAAATCAACTCCATACAACTTAGGTCTAGCACCACCAAGCTCTTTAAATCTTACTTCGAAAAACTTCTCCACCTCCTCATTTACCTTTGTAGGTTCCTCTGACCACACGCCCTCAATGAACAAATCTCTCACCATATTCTTCTTTCTTCTCTAATTGACCATAGTATGGAAAAATTTGGAGTTCCGGTCACCTTCAATAAGCCACTTAGATCTAGACTTTTGTCTAGCTAGTGATTCATTACACCTAACCGCCTTCCAAAACTCTTTCTTTAAAACAAGCTTTCTATTTTTCTCTTCTTCACCTAACTCGCCATCATCCTCCTTGATTTCCAACTCATTAATCTCTTTTTCTACTTCCTCTTGTCTCCTTTCCAACTTACCAAAATTATACGCATTCCAAGTCTTTAGTTTTTTCTTCAATCTCTTCAAATTTTCTTTTAAAACATACGCGCCCTAACCTTCCACACACAAATCTTTCCATATCTTCTCCACATGTTCTTCGAATTTGTTGTCCAAGAACCAACAATCAAGCACTCGGAACAATTTGGGACCCTAGTCCACACACGAATTCTTAACAACAATTGGACAATGGTAAGAAATGTTTCTTTGAAGAGCAAGTTGCAGGCTATTAGGCCAAGAGTTGATCCACTCTCTTGTTGCAACAATTTTATCGATCCTACTCCTTGCTCTCTCCGAAGGACTATACCATCCGCACCCACTCTCTCGAATGCACCTCTAACACTATTCAAATCCCTTAACAAACACCACTTTCATGACATCCCAAAGTCTTTTTTTTTCCCTTTCTTTGACATGGAGCATAAATATTAGCTATGAATACCTCCACCCCATTTTCAATCCATATGCCAACTAGCCCAATAAAACCCCTCCCTATGAATTGACTTTGTATGCAGAAAACTTTAGAGTCCCATATACAAAGTAGGCCACCTGACGCACCCAATGAAGGAGAAGCTACCCATCCAAAATCACCATCGCCCCATAGCGACACACATAGGGCCTTCTGTACTACCTCCAACTTAGTTTCTTGAATACAGATGAGTTGTATCTCCTCCAGTTGTATAAGCCTCCTCACAAACTTCTTCTTCACCCCACCCCCCAACCCTCTCACATTATATGACATCAGCTTCATAATTAAACTTTATTCTCTCCTTCTACCACCACCACTTCTGATACTTTTTAACCCTTCCTAGTCTCTGACTTTCATCTCTTTTAATTGTTCTAGGATTAAACTCTCATCACCATTAGAAGTAACCCCAAGCTATTTACCCAATTCCCATAATTTGGCTGCCTCCTTCTCATCATTCTTGAGCCACACTAACTTGTTGCAGTTTTGGATACAACTATCTAATAAAAAATTGCTAACCTTGTGCTGAGTTTGTCTAACCTCCTTCCTCCTATTTTTTAACTCATTGGTGTAAGAGCATTATCCTATGAATTCTCCCGAGGCTGGCATTTCTTCCAAAATAAAGCTTCCCCTAATATAACCATGCGTAGATATACCTTCCCCATATTTCTTCTATTTATCCACACATTCCTTTCCCGTCGCGGACCTTTTTCTCAACACTAAAAATCTATTGCTACAAGAAATTTCCATGTTCTTTCCATGCATATTTGGTTTTCTGGCTTCAAATTGGCCTTGCTTATCTTTGTTATTTATTTTTCCACAAACAGGACCGCTCTCCTATATAGTTGGGCCATATCCATTTGCTAGGCCCACCCCAATATCTCTGTCTACTACTTCCCGTAAAAGTGTGGTCGTCCTCGAAGAAACATTTTTAGATGTAAGGACAGTGTTTATCTCCGCCTTGTGTCCACCTTCAGACCTCACTTCGGCATCTACTTTGCTTGTGATATCTTCCAAGTCCACGTGTTCCCCCCCTATATGTCCACCGTCACTATCACCTCCACCCTGTATACTTTCACCTATCCTCCTTTCTGTCATATTTTTTGCTTCTATCCTATATTCCTTGGATTTGGATTGTCTAACTTTAACGTGGGAATGACATAGTAACGTTAGAGTGATTTTGACCATTGGATTAACACTTTTGATTAGATTTTGACACGTGTATTGAAATTTAATTTTAATTTTAACTTTTGTTTCCTCCTTTCCCTGAACCAAGCACACGAGAATGAACATGTTTGTTCAAAACACGACTAACAACCTCGAGATGATGGTGCTATTTCACCCGCGTCGCACGCTGCCTTAGCAGGCACCTCAACCTCAACACGGTAGCGGCGCAGGTGTTAGATCTGAAAGTTCGGTCCCGACATGGGCACACGGCAGCAACCTGCTGGTGGATCCAAAAGCCCCTTTCGCAATGTAGTTGTTGCCGGATTCGAAAGCCCGACCTCGACACGACAGCGGCCTGCTGCTGGATGGATCTGAAAGTCCCTACCGCTGCCAACCCCGATGCGGTGTCGCTGCTGGTGGATGCGAAAACCCAACCCCACTGACCCAATTGATCCTTCTTTCGACGAATGCCAAAAAAGCTCAAACAAGATTCATTCATATGGTAGGAGGAAGCAACGAAAGAGTGAGACAAGTGAATTCATGATTTATGACATGTAATTGCTGAAGCTTTGGGAATTCGATGGGCTTTGCAAGTAGCCACTGACATGTGTTTATTTAGAGTCATTTTTTAAGCTAACTGGAAGGGAGTTCATTATTGAAGATTGTTGATTACTAATCATGAGTATGGAATTCATGGATTAAATTTGACAAGAAGAAAAGGAAACAAGGCTGCTCATAAACTAGCTTCTTAGTATTTTTATTTTCACAATATGTAATTGTTTGGTGAAGTTCCTTTTCTGTTGGATCTTCTCATTGGCAAAAATGTAATTGATTCTTCTTTGTTGTTATAAATAAAAATACCTCAATTATAATGACATTCGATTCTGGTTTATTGGATGAATTTTGTGATAGCTTACACATTACTTTAATCTGTCATGTTGTTGACAAGTAATTTGCTTTGTGTTGGCTGTGTAATTTGGCAATTATATTTGTTAAAAGCATACTAAATCCGAGGAAGGTACTCGTTTCTGGTATAGCAGTGGTATATCACTGGTTTCTGGCAATTATATCTGTTAAAAGCATACTTTAATCTTATTTTACTGTCCTTGTATTGTAATTTTGGCAGACCAATCTGGTACAACTTGTACCAGTATAGTTGGTTTCTTATTTCAATAAAATCTATTTTGTTGGCTTATCTTGTGCAATTAGATGAATAAAAACAAATAAGATCAGCATTCTTGGGTCAGCCATAGATTGAACAAAGGGTGGAGAATGAGATGATTACAAAATAAGCATAACAGAATTGCATCTTTGTTTCCAAAACTCATGAATGCTAGGAGGAACTTCAAAATTTCACCTGTCTTATTGATAATCAATAAACTTCCTCCACTAGAAATGCAATCAAACTATTTTACTTGTATTCATTTTTTCTTTTCTTTCTATTTCAATTCTTGTGGCAATTTTTTGTCTGTTTGGAAAAACCCATTTCAATGGCAATAGTGTGGGTGCTTGTGCCACCAACATTACAGGATGGTAAACATGTTATTTGACAAATGGATGTTATAATATTGTTCCAGTATGATGAAAAGCAAACAAAAAGATTTTAAAATATACTTACCGATGTGCTCCATAACTTTGAGCAAGGTTTGCTATGTGAAGAGTTTCGTAGCTTTCGTGAGCAATTGTTTGCTATGTGAAGAGTGACCGTGAAATAATTGGAAGGGGATTCAACCCAACATTCAACAATTTGTAATATATTGACGTAGAACCATATACCATTTGTCCTTAGATTTTGTTGATGGGGTTTCTATTTTCTTGAACACTAGTCGTGAAGCTTCTTCTATATGTAAGATATAAACCAATTTTCACTTAAAGCAAACTTATTTACATGTGTCAAAATCTTATTCATTTTTATAATCCAATGGCCAAAATTACTGGAACGGCACTGTAACGTTCCCGTGCTAAAGTTAGAGAAGCCGGATCCATGTTGCTCATTGCCCCTTTAAGAAACGTACAAATTTTGCCCATGTGACAGCACCTTTTCCTCACTAGCCGTACGGATGTAGCAGCTCCCCTCTTGTTGCTTTTGTAACTTCTCTGCCCGTTGGTCATTGTCTAACGTACAAAAATTTGTTTCCTCTTAGTACCTGTGATAAAAGGGAAAAATTATCAATTTTTCATTCTACATTTAATACATATTCCAACAAGGGCATACATATTTCAGTCAACACAGGAATTTTACCTATCATGTTGACATCTTCTGGAACAGCTATGGTTGATGTTGAACCAAATAATCATGAAAGGGAAAAGGGTTCAATTAACGGGGGAAAAATAAGGGCAAGGATAGTGCTAACTGCTACAATCCATAAAGATAATATGACAGACAAATGAATTAATAGATCTATTTGAACTAAAATCGTTAACAAGGAAAATTGAATCTCTTAATTCAACATTGTTTCCTCTTAATTGAATCTTACACTGTATATTTAAAATTCATGCTTTTATTAGTAGGTATATTTAACTCTAGTTTTTTTTGTTAACCAATAACTAGGCTATAGGAATAATGAATATTAGTAGTAGGTATATTTTTTGTTAATTCTAATTTAGACTAACCTATGCATATGCACTAAATCCTTTTACAAACTTGGTCTGAAGGTATCCTTGTAAATTAGCAATCATAGGATTCCTATCACAAGTCAAGTGAAATTGGCAATTGCTACATTGCTATCACAAGTCAAGTGAAATTGACAATTGCTACATTGCATCAAAATATCAGAGGATTCACAATTGGATAATTTACACGTACAGAGCCAATAGAATTTTTTTTAATTACTTTTACTGTAACAATTTTCCAACAATTTTTTATACCATTTCACCAACACAAAAAATCTGAACAATATAAAATTAACACAACAGAACCAATACACAGAGAAATACCAAATTTCCAGCACTTAGATCAATTTCCAGCACTCAAATCATAACAAACTAAAGAGAGAACTGAGGAGCACGAACAATGGAAGGGATGAGCACGAATAAACAGTGAGTTCATTAACTTTTTTTATCCAACAATACAACGTGTATTGGAAGAAGCGAAGTATATCAAATCAACAAAAGCCTATATAGGGCGTATTTACAAAAGCGCTGTAAATATTTTTTTTAAAAAAGTAAAAAAACTGATATTATACAGCGCTTATTCTAATAAGCGAAATATTAATGTTCCGTGTTTTTCTAATATAGCGTTTATTTAAAAAAATGCTGTATAAGAGGCGCTATATATATATATATATATATATATATATATATATATATATATATATATATATATATATAATTTTGGTGTAGTGTATACAGTGGAGAAAAATAACACTTGAATTCAATTGATCAGTGGTAAGACGAACTCCACTTTGTTTTTCATCTATCCATCCTATTTCTTCAATTAAAAAAAATTAAATTCTTAAAAAATGTCTTTGTTTTATATAGCCCATTCTTTTGTAGTTGTTATTTTTTTGGGTAAGGCATTATATTTTTTTATTGAAAACGCTGAAAATTAAAGTGAGTTGCATAGTCAACAACTGATTATTTTTTTGTTAACTATGTTATAATTATTAGTGTGAAGTATGACCACCTTTAGTGGATTCTCTCTTTCCATCCACAAAGTTCGAACAGATAACCTTGCTTAAAGAAATCAAATCTAGTTCCACTTGAACCAAATTGATTTGAATCAAGCCAAGATCTTTGTTAAGGCAAGACACGAACGTTTATTTTTCATGCATCTCCCTGTTAACTATATCTAAATGAAATTTATTCCCTAAATATCTTCATCATAACTAGTTATACTAACAAAAGTGATATACTAACACCTCCTTATTAGACTGACACTCCTTGTAAGGGAGTTGTTGCAAACATTAAAGAACGAAGGATATTGTATATGTAATTCAAAAAAATCTCTTAATAATTTTACTTGACTGATTGCTGAAAAACATATGTACGAGGAAATTAAAGTAATTTTTATATCAAGTACCAAAAAATGTGATTTTGTTGTCCAACAAACATTTGCATGCATTCGGCTCGCACAAAACGTAAAACAATCATATCATGGCCAGAAGCCCATAATTGAAAAGAGGACGTGTATATATAAATTAAGAACTCTTTGGTTCAATTTATTCATTATTGTTAATACATACGACACATCAAACCTTTATTAAACAAAGGACAGGGTTTATCAACAAACCTTTATTAAACAAACGATAAGGTTAACCTATCTTGGTACAATCAGTAGGAGCAAAAGAAACTTTTTTTCCTTCAAGATCATACTCCACTTGAAAATCAATCTGCGCCAAATTTCCAAAGATGGAAACCGGTTGATTAGTGGGCACTATTGTCATGCAAATCAGGTTGGTAAAATTTATAAACAGATTTGGGGGGCTTAGGGAAACGTTAGCTCCCGTAAATTGAAACACCATATTGGCGAAATTCACACCATCCCTATATCTAAAACAATAGTCGTAAGGGCGTCGAGGATTTTGCTCTGCCTCAACACCAATGGCTTCCTTCACCAAACTCACAAACTCTTGTAAAATGTTGGTTCAAGCAAGGTCAATGGGGTCCTTGAATCGATGACTATGTTGCCATCAGTTTGACCTGTTTGCACCTTCTTTTGTCCAACAAAGATGGCTTCAAGATTGAGGAAGTAATAGGAAGGAACAGAAGGTTTGATTATGAGGGGAGTGAACACAACATCATTTCCTGTTATCATAGCTTCTTCCCCAAATTTCAATTTGCTAGTGGAGGTTGAACTAAAAGGAAGCAAGCAATAGGAGAATTTATGACCAATTTGATCACCTATTTGTGAAACTAGTGACAATTTACCTGCTCCAAGACCCACTAGTCCTGTGATTTTTCCATTTGTACCAGTTGTAAAAGTATTGTTAGTTCCATATCTGAAAATAGACTTAGGAAATGGTTACCTAGACCAAAACTAATGGCCTCAAAACCCAATTCTCCAAAGGTGAATGATTTGTCACCATATTCATAGTGATACTCGCACTCTCCTGAATCTCCACAACCATTTTGCTTGTCGTTGGAGAGTAGTGTGCAAGGTTGAGAGTTACATGACACACTCAAGAATGTGGAAGAATTATTTGGATCAAACAATGGAGCCTCTTGGTTGAAACAGCTCTCACATGGGGAACATTGTACCCAAATGAGATCACTTCCCGTGTCAGCAATTGCAAGCCTTTCCACAGGAGGGGTTTCAAATGATTCTTTTTCATCCTCAAGGAGGTGAGCATGATTGAATCGAGAAATGGAACGCAAGGCAGCATTCTGGATGATTTGTGATGGGGTCATTGAAGAATTGTAAAAGGGTGACAATGGTGAGTCACGATGAATAAGCTCGATGCTGTAGCCGCGTAAGCTTTTAGTTGCTTCAGCCAAGGACACAATATGAAGTGAACATAGGGCTAAAAAGTAGAATATGAAAGCACGCATGTTTGAGGAATTTAAACAGGGAAAGAACTAGGCACTCGCTAGTAGGATATAGAGTATAGAGAGAGAAAAAGATGCAATGAATGCATACTGAAATACATTTTACTAGTGCTCCTATTTATAGATTTTTGAGTTACTAATCAAGATATTTTGTTAAATGTCTGATATATGTTTAATTGTGTCATATATTATATAATTTGACAAGTACATTTTAAATTGACTTAATTATATCCACTAATTTCCTTCTTTCCTAACCATGTCGATATCATAATACTAGAAGGATAGTATAAAATTCAATTGCCAAGTTGAAACTTGAAAGTATATTGATAATGAATGAATGGAGGAAAACATATTGAAGTGCTGCTATCGACCTATATATTTTGGTTACTAATGAAGACAATTTGTTAAAGTGTGATGTTTAATTTGTGGAATATTTTACGTTGACAAGTACATTTTAAATTGACTTAATAATATCCAATATTTTCCCTTCTTGCGTCACCATGTCGCCATATATAATTAATGCTAGTAGGATGATATAAATTCAATTGGCATGTTGAAAACTTGAAAGCATATTCAATAAAGAAATGAACAAATTACTGTAGCAAAAAGTATGACAAAGATTAAGTGAATAATTAATAATATTGTGGCGCATGATTTATAGAAAAAAATCTAGCTTCTTATACAAGTCTTTCTTAGCCAAACAATCTAATATTAGAGCCGATCTTTTGTCTATCTAATAGAGTGTATGTATGCACTCTTCGTTAGTGGAACCTCAGTGAAGGTATCCAAAAAAAGGTCCAGTAGAGTCTGTCCAAATAAAATGCATGTTGTCAATATGTTCCTTCTTAATAATAACTATTCCTATAGGGTTCTAAAGGTGGATCAAGTTTCTTTAATGAACTTATCATAAAGGAGGTAGAAGTAAGTAGGATACTAAATAATATGCAACAGAAGAAACTTACTCAGGATAAAAGATATGTTGTGCTTCTAGTTCTTTTATCATTAATTAGTCTTTTCTCCTTGGTAAGCTTCTTTTGTTGCACATCATTTAGTACCTTGCTTACTTCCACTTCCTTTATGATATGTTCATTCTTTTAAAAAAAACTTGATCTAACTTCAAAAGTCTAGGAGGAGCTTTCAGTAGGCCCGAGCAGTGGTTCATGGCCCATCTTTGACCATTTGGGCCTTCGGGTTTGGTGGGTCTCGAGTCATTGGGTTACGGGTTACTCTATAGTTTATTCGAATTAACCCATATTGGGCTAGAACATTTCTTTTTTAAAAAATAAATAAATTTCTAAGCCTTTTTTTGATGGTTTTTGCTTACCTATTAGAGTACATTGAAAATAATAAATTGGGAATTCTATAATTTTTTTTATAATAGCCCAAAGGCCTGTCTTATAATTTCGGGTCTGGGCCTTTATTTGGCCAATTTCTTTTTTTTTTTTTTTTGTCCAGATTTATCTAGTTAAAATATAATCAATTTTATTTTTGTTTTTCTTGTTAGTTTTTAAGCTTAAATACACCAAAAAGGACCAACAATTTGGGCCTCATTAAATTCTGAATAGTTTATTTTTCTACTTTTGCTCAATTTAAAAATAAAACCTTATTATTGAATGGGGCCAATTAAATTTTAATTGTAGTGACCCAATTCTCAAGTTAACTATTACAAAAATAAAAACAAAAACAAATAAATCTATAATTTAACAAAAAAAAATCACATTAAGTATGTACTCAATACAGTACAATAAAATGAATTAAGAATGTGGCAATATAGTTAAAAGAAAAAAAAAAGAAAAAAAAAGCCACTTCAAGCACTTGCAATTGGACCATATGTTGTATATCAAGATAATTCCCAAATTGTATTTGTAGGTAATTTGTCCAATGATAGTTGACGTAGCAAACCAAACCGCAAGTGTTTAACCTGCACATACAATATGGTTTTAAATAAATAAAATATGTAATGTAACAATTGAATAATGCTAATAAAAAACATAAATTGGATACTATATTGTGGTATACAGTGTACAATAATTTATAAATTTATAAATAAATAAAAGAATGTGAAAATTGCATAATTTAATTTACATAAAAAACATAAATTAGAGGAAATCTAGCTTACTCATGTTGTGGGCAATACACGAATATGAGGCACCTGCAGAAAATGAACATCTCAGTTTACATATGTATTTATAGAAAGGGAGAAGAGTACACTAGAATAATCCTATATATGCCCTAATACATATGATTACTAGCTACAATCTTTAACCTATAACATAATTGGTTGCTGGCTAATTGTCATGACACATCAACATGCATTTAGAGTAGCTTGAAAATGCTGAGAATCTTCCTCGTCTATCACACCTCGTAGTCTTATATGAAAGCATGTGCCAAGTTGCTGTTGTTGGTCATAAAACCGCCAAATCCAAGACCTCTGATCATCGCGCAACACCACACTACTCCACAAATTATGGCGCAAACTATACTCCAATCATTGGGGAAACTATACGCTTTAATTTTATATATTTCGATCAGCAAAGTATTATTAAGAAAGAAATTATACTAATCCATATAGTTGGTTGACGCAGTGATGTAAGGTCTCACTACGTTCACATTTGAAGAACCATCTATTTGGTGAGAACCCATGTTTGATTCCTTCTGTGTGCAAAATTTCCTTGAGCCAGCGACATTCACATACACGAACGAGATTAGTCATTAACTTAGTGAGTTGGAAGACACCTGTGGTAAAAAAAAAAAAAAACAAATTATTTATCCGTTAATAATGCTTTTGATCAAGCTAAATGTTATGAATTCAATGTGGCCGAAATGATTTACGAAGCAGGTCAACCAATACTATGTAAAACCTGTGTCCATCATTCCACGCACGCCAATTCATAACCATTTTCGTACAAGCTTTCAAACTAAATAGCAATTTTGTGAAAAGTGAATTTTATTAATTTAATTATTACATTGAAAACTTTTATTAATTAAGTAAATCAAATATATAAGATTTTATATAATTTAAAAATTAGCTGATATATCAATTAACTTCATTTTAGCATATAACATACTTTTAAATAGAAAATATCAGTTATAAAATTATATATCTATATATATTTTGTTTATTTATAATTTGATATATATGATAATTAGGGATGACAATGGATAGGGTCTGGGTAGGGTACTATAGTATCCGTCCCCATACCCGCTCTTTAAAAAAATCCCCGTATCACCCATACCCGCGTGGGTAGTAACTTTAATACTCGTGTCCTTCCCCTTTGGGTACCTAACTGCCCGTACCTATACCCGTTACCCGCACTTAAAATAATTATAAAATATTGATTAAAAATACAATAGTAATTAAATTAAAATCTCATTCAAAGATCTTAATATAATAAATAGAAAATTTTGATAAAAGAAGCAAATTAGGAAGGTGATTTTTTTTTTTAAATTAAGGAACACGATCTATCTTTAAGTGAAGATTAAAGATCATGATCTATCTCTATAAGGAACATAATCTTTTTTTGTTGTGAATTAAATACATGATCTATCTCTTAGCAAATAAAGAACATGATATTTTTTTATTTTTGATGGATTAAGGAACATGATTTATCTCTTAGGTATTATTATTATTATTATTATTATTATTATTATTATTATTATTATTATTATTATTATTATTATTATTATTATTAAGGGTCTGGGTAGGATTGGATACTAAGGTACCCATACCCGCACCTATACCCGTTAAAATTTGTGAGTAATTACCCATATCTGAGCTTATACCCATTAAGTGGGTAATTACCCTATCCATCGTGGATAATTTTTGCAGATACCCATAAGATCTAGGTAAAATTTCCATCCCTAATGATAATTAAGATATAATATTATATCATTTAACAAATAGAATTAATTTCTTTCATAAAAAAGTTATTAATTGAAATAAATGATAAAATTTACTCTTGCTTTCCCTTTTTTTTTTTTTTTGTGTGTTGATTTAATTTGAGTTGGGATAAGCATATTTGTTTAATTACATTTGGGACGCAGGCTAAAGTGGGAGACCTGAATAGGTCTCTCACCATGGCAAAGTTATTATATCCGTTAGATTTATTAACTTTTAAAAGAATAGTTCTGATTTGATTTTTTTTATGAAATTTTTTTAATATCTTTTTCTTTCTCTTTCCTGGTTTACCCCTTCCCCTTCCCCTTCCCCTCTGTTTTTTTTTTTCTCTCCTTTTCTTCTTCTCAATTTCATTTTTCCCTTCCCCTTGAATGGCTGAATCTATGCTTCTTGAAACAATCCACACTCTATTTTAGTTACATTTTCAATGTTAGACGGTTATAAGATACAAAAAGCAAAGTAGAAGTAGTGGAACACTTATTAATAAGACCCACGGCTGCTACGCAAACCATCAAGGCAGTGAGATTAATCAGATTAAATAAAGAAAAAGTTGGATCTTGAGGGTTGCTTGTGTAGTATGCAGTCACGATTCCATTTTTGGTTCATTATTTTTGCAGGTGGGAGTTTCTTCGCTCTAGAT
The DNA here is from genome assembly GCA_026413185.1 of Pueraria montana var. lobata. NCBI lineage: Eukaryota > Viridiplantae > Streptophyta > Magnoliopsida > Fabales > Fabaceae > Pueraria > Pueraria montana. Next base: position 18,851,051 of record CM048649.1, read on the forward strand.
TTGGTGTGGTTCATGAGTTTATCATTTGCGTTCGTTAATTTCTTTTACTGGTTTAGGGGCCTCGTTACGATTTTCGGCATGCTTAAATCATTGTGTAGCTTTTGCTTGGGTTTTAGATTGCATGGTTTGGTTTTGGTAAAAAAAAAAATGGTTGGCTTTGGATTATTAACTCGCGACTCTGCGATGGCCGGTAATTGCCTTTGCCGCCGCAAGCGGCAGCTGGAATACCTCCTCTACTAGCTTCGACCTTCTCTACCTTGGCACCATTGTGAACTCCTATGGCATCGACAAACTATCCGACGCATGTGCCGCTGCGATGAACCTCGGGAAATGGACTTGCCGGAGCTTCAGCCATTGCCGCCGCCGGCAAAGGCAAGTAAGCGTTGAGGTTTTGCAAGGAGGTTGTGTTGAAGAAGAAAATGAAAAAAGAAAAAAAAATAGTAGAGATAAATCAGGAAAGAGAGAAAGAGAAAGAATAAAGAAAAAGATAAAATCACAGAAAACTAAAAAGAAAATAAAAAAATCTAAAGCGTCAGATTAAAAATTATTATATCCAAAGATGGAAAAACACTTTCTCACAGTGAGAGACCTATTCAGGTCTCCCACTTTAGCCTGCTTCTACATTTGGGCTTCGTTAAGAAATTTGAGAACTTCTTGGTTTGGGTTATTTTTGCTTACTTAGACTTGAGAACCGGCGTTGCCTTTTATCCACGAGATATTTTTTAATATGAGATTATTTCTTAGTTTACTCTTTTAATTTTATATTTTTAGAACTTATTAAATCATTAATCGTATATATTTTTTTTTGTTAATATTTTTCTTGTCTAATAATTTCAACTTTACTTTTAAAATTTTCTTTATATATATTTTTTTCAAATATAATTTACTTATACTCTAAAGTTTCAAATCAATTGGTCTTAATTTTCTATTTTTTTAAAAAATTATTCCTTTCTCTTAAAATCAAAACTACTTATTTATTTATTTAAATTAATTATGCACATTTCTTTCATAATTTTAAATAATTTTCTTTTCATCTATGTTTTTAAATTGTACTTAAATGAAAAAGTCCGATAATGATTGGAATACTCATTAATAAATATCCAAAATTAATGAATTTCTAATTTTGTTTAGGTTTAGGGCAATAACTGTCACTTATATAATTAGTGTTCATTAAAGGTGACAGGCCTAGCTGTTAAGAAAGTCTATTGACTTTGATATATATGATAAAGTCTCAGCTATATTTTTTGGAAAATTACCAACTTTATCCATTTTTTTGGGTTATATAAGTGAAAAAAAAAAAGGAGAGAAAAATAGAAAGAAAAATAAAGGAAGAGAAAGAGACTCAGAGATGTGCTAAATGATATAATGAGAAATGAAGAGACAGAAAGAAACTTGGAATGAAAGTGAGTTGTAAGAAAAGTTGAGTGTATGTCAATAATAACCTTTTTTTTTCCCTGAAAATCTAGTTAATTTTAATTAAATTTCATTGTTATAATTTTTTATTGAATATCTAATTTTATAAATACATATTTTTACTCTTTATGGTTAAGTGAGTTTCATTAAATGTAACAACTAAACAAATAGATCATTAGCATGGGACACAACTTGTTTGTCACATCATCTAACACTAAAATATAAAAATATGTGGTTTGATACTTAGATTCTCTAACTGAGGTCTGAGATTTGATTTTCAGTTTGAAAATGAAGTTATAATTAGAGGTACTACTTTATCCTAAAATAGACCAACTAGTGAGAGAGAGATTAATTAGATGTCAAATAAAAGTCCGAGATACTTTTTATTAGGAAAAAGAAGTCTAAAAACATGTATTTTAATAAAATCATATAGTAAATAAAAAAAATATAAGAAACAAAGTCAAAATTAATTATATTCTTATAGAAACAAAAACCATATCTCTAATCTTAATAATTAGTATCAATCAGAATTACACAAAATATGCTTTTCTTTATTACAATAAAATTTTGATTGAAAGACACACTTTTACTTACCCTATACGATCGCACATCAAAGGTCATGCAAAGTGAATAAAACGACTTGCTCAACAGCCACCCTCGACTCTTAATTGACTGATTAAATAGTGTTGGACCCATTGATTGAGGAACGAAATATCATTGACTAGTTGGTGCGAGAGACTCCAAATGTCAGTTTCACGATGGAAATTAACAATGTTTAGCACCACAAATACGTTGCATTAATAGGCTGACTCATGTATTCAAAGTATTGTCCATTTTAACTTTGATAAAGTTTCCATGTTCCCATTACCCAGATCGTGGACATATAGAAAAATTCAAAGACCCCGTTACCCACGTCGTTTCTTTGTCCTACTCTATCACTGCTTTCCATGGTTTACCGTGTGAACTATTCTACTATATTAGATTCCTTCCAAGAATATGTATACCTGCAGCGTGTTATATCATTGCTATCTAGAACTTTATAATTGCTGGATTGAATTACTTTGAGAAAATTTGTTTTAAATATTTAATAAAATTTAATCGTAAATTATTTAAAACATGTCATAAGCTAATTATTGACAAATAATTGTGAGTTAAAAAAAGTAATAAAGTATATATTGCAGGAAACATGCTACGTTGTTTTGGATTTTAGAATAAAGTGATAAAGTAGTGAATTCTACCCTTTTATTTATTAGAATTTAGAATAATCTATGTACTTGCTACGTTGTTTTGGATTTTTTATATTGCACAGAATAAAATAGTCTTAAGCTCCGAAAATAAAAGTGACTTACAGATTTGATTCAAGCCAAGATCTTTGTTAAGGCAAGACACGGACGTTTATTTTTCATGCATCTCCCGGTTAAAAATATTTAATTAAACTTTCTCCTAAACATCTTCATGATAATTTGTACGAGTATATAACAAATGTGTAAAAAAAAAAAAAGGTGCTGGCATTAATAATTTTATGTGACGGATTGCTGAACAGCTTTAATGTACGAGGAAATTAACAAACTACAAACCGTTGCATTTGACTCACACAGAACGTAAAACATTCAGATCAAGGCCAGAATTGTAAAGAAGACGTGTATATATACAAAGAACCCTTGGTTCAATTTATTCATTATTGCTATTACACTAATTATAAATACGGGTACAACTAAAAGCTTTATTAAAGAAACGATAGGGTTCATAACAAAAACAAAAACAAAAAGAAACGATAGTGTTTACATCACCAAACAAACGATAAGGTTAACCTATCTTAGAGCAATCAGTAGGAGCAAAAGAAACTTTTTTTCCTTCAAGATCATACTCCACTTGAAAATCAAACTGCGCCACATTTCCAAAGATGGAAACACGTTGATTAGTGGGCACTATTGCCAAGCAAAGCAGGTTGGTGTCACCCTTTAAAAATAGGTTTTGGGGGCTTAGGGCAACGTCAGCTCCTGTAAATTGAAACACAACATTAGTGAAATTCATACCATCCTTATATCTAAAACAATAGTTGAAAGGGCGTGGAGGATTTGGCGCTGCCTCAACACCAATGGCTTCCTTCACCAAAGTCACAAACTCCTTGTAAAATGTTGGTTCAAGCAAGGTCAATGTGGTCCCTGAATCGATGATTATGTTGCCATCATTTTGACCTGTTTGCACCTTCTTTTGTCCTACAATGATGCCTTCAAGATTGAGGAAGTAATAGGCAGGAAAAGAAGGTTTGATTATGAGGGGAGTGGACACAGCCCCATTCCCTTTTATAATAGCTTCATCCCCAAATTTCAATTTGCTAGTGGAGGTTGAACTAAAAGGAAGCAAACAATAGGAGAATTTATGACCAATTTGATCTCCTATTTGTGAAACTAGTGACAATTTCCCTGCCCCAAGACCCACTAGTCCTGTGACTTTGCCCATGTTACCAGCTGTAAAATCATTGTAAGTTCCACATCCGAAAATGGACTTAGGGAATGTAACACCTTGACCCAAACTAATGGCTTCAGTACCCAATTCTCCCTTGGTGAATGAATTGTCACCATATTGAATGAGATACTCACACTCTCCTGAATTGCCACAACCATGTTGGCCATTGGTGAGTAGTGTGCAAGGTTGAGAGTTACATGACACACTCATGAACGTGGAGGACTTGCTTGGATCAAACAATGGAGCGTCTTGGGGGAAACATTGCTCACAAGGGGAACATTGTACCCAAATGAGATCACTTCCCGTGTCAGCAATTGCAAACCTTTCCACTTGAGGGGTGCCAATAGAAAATTTCATGAGGTAATCACCATGGTTGGGAATTATAGTAGTTTCAATTGATTGATCCTTTTCATCCACAAGGTGGTGAACAAGATTGGATCGAGAAATGGAACGCAAGGCAGCGTTCTTGATGATTTGTGATGGGATCATTGAAGAATTGTAGAAGGGTGACAATGGTGAGTCACGATGAATCAGGTCAATGCTGAAGCTGCCTAGGGTTTTTCTTGCTTCAGAGGTGGATACAATAGAAAGTGAACATAAGGCTAAAAAGTAGTATATAAAAGCACACATGTTTGAGGAACGCAGAAAGAACTAAGAACTCCCTAGTAGGATAGAGTGAACGAGAGAGAAAAGATGGAATGATGAATGCATTTTAATGAAGTGCTCCTATTTATAGATTTTTGAGTTACTAACTGTGTAATGTTTAATTTGCGCAATTTCAGCAAAAAAAAAAAATTGTGCAATTAATATTATACATTGGTAAGTACATTTTAAAGTAACTTAATTATAGCCGCTAATGCCTAATAGTTTCCTTTTTGCCTCACCATGTCGACCTCATAAAGTACATTTATGATATAAAATTCAATTGCCAAGTTATATATATATATATATATATATATATATATATATATATATATATATATGTATTAAGAAAATTTGAAAGTATATTAATAATGAATGAATGGAGAAAAAACATATTGAACTGCTGCTATGTATATATTTTGTAGTTACTAATGAAGACAGTTTGTTAAATGTGTGATATTTAATTTGTGTAATATTTTTTACATTGACAAGTACATTTAAAATTGACTTAATTAATTATCCACTAATAATTTCCTTCTTGCGTCACCATTTACACGTCATAATGCTTGTAGGATGATGTAAAAGCCTTACAGTCTATTCCAAATTAATGTGAATGCAATTGATTAATTTCATTTTTAATATATACTACTAAGTTTCATGTTCTCTTTCCTAAGAGGACTTCTTACTTTCCATCGCTATTTTTTTCGTGCTACACGCACATCACATATTATGTTGTACAAAAGTTGTTTTCCTTTTCCTTTTTTTATTTCGCGTACACACATTCACGTCAACTCTGAGAGCATATATCGCATTGGCTACTAGGGCTCAACCCAATAAGTTTGAGAGAAATTTTTAAGTTATATAACGGAGTTTAATGAACAATATTGGAAAGGTGTAGGTCCCTCTCATGTCATGGTTTCACTAACTCTTATTCCTAGTAATCTTGTTTTTCTCTTTTTTGGTCCCACCTCATAATAATAAGTGAAGTTGTTGTGAATTCTCTTGCTTGTTTTCCTTTATCTTATTTTACTTTATTTGAGTTAAACCTACGAAAGTATGATTCAAGAAACAAAGAAAATTATACCCTTGCAAACCAAATCCAAACCCAAATCCACGCACGTCTCGATTGGCATGTGTAAAGTTTCTGTTGTCATTCATAAAACCCCCAAAGCCAAGACCTCTGAATAGACCCATCAATGCCGCAAATTAAGGCGCAAACTTTACACCAATTATTTTGCAGAAATTATATTCCCTTTAATAATGTTTATGATAATGCTGAATGTTATGAATTCAATGTGGACGAATTGATTTACAAACCAAAGATCGATCAGCCTGTACCATGTGAAACCACTCCTTTCAATTCCACGTCAATTCGTAACATTTTCATACCACAAGTTTTTTTTTTTCCCTTTTTTTTTCTATTATGCCATAAGTGCGAAATATTAATCGGCTTTATTGATAAAAACTTTTCGCTGCAAAATATAACTGGCCAAGTCTCTTCTTCAAACCACGTTTTCTCCAATAACCATAATGACCAAATCTAAAACTTTGCTTAAAGAATTCGAATTCATCATAGCTTTCCATCACCCAATGATTATTATGATGTGTTGTACATGACTCACGTTTTATGGGCAGACAGATGTTGGAGTGAAGCGGAATGGAGCAAGGATATGACGGTACGTGTTGCTAACAACTAGTATCATATGGCTCCAAACCTGGTGCAAAATTTGAAGTGGAAAAATTCGATGGAATTAGCAATTTTTGGATTATGGCAAAGGAGGGTAAAGGACTTGTGTAACACCCTAACGGGTACTACCCTCTAACGTACATTTTAGTCATCAACACGGATAATATAAACATAATATGATATCATTACTCAAGAATATCACTGTTCGAAGGTCTACATCATTCTCAAGTAATTACATCATATACATAAAAGGTAATCCCCACATGTGGGATCCTATGCCAAAAGAATACATAAAGAGTTCTTTTAACAAAACTAGCCTATAAAGATATTGCTATATAAACATAATATCTTCTAGGCCTGTTGTCTTCATACTTCAAGGCTGTTTAATCTGGAACATAAACACTAAACTAATCAGACAGGGTCTCAGTGAGTGTTAAAAACATGCATCATAGTATTTCATCATTCATAAAGGTACTATCATATGCTACTTTTACATCTCTATTGACATAATATTAACATTTACTTTGCATGCTTTAATTTAACTTTCTTTATTCTTTTTCCGTCCTATGGCATCTATTGAGCTCAATATATAGAAAGGCGTCCCTTTCCTTTTATGCCTTGGCCTCATATTATTCTCCTCCGACTCGAGGAGCATGGCCTCGTATTATTCTCCTCCGGCCCGAGGAGCTATGCCACATCTTCGGAAGGTAGGAAGTGATGGAAGATCCCGCCTACCTTCTAAAGCGGGCAAATCATTTCATTTGCATGCTTAACTTATCAAAATATATCACTTTCTTTGATCCCTAATGGAATCCTCTCTTTCATTAATTAAACATATAACCATCCTCATAGATCATGTAAACATACAAAGGTGTATTGAAGAAATTAACTTGTAAAAGATAGAACTCAACATATTGTTCCAGGGGTCAGTCACTTAAGCCTGAATCCTGCGCTCAAGCCAGCCTGACCCTGGCACCTCAAGCTTAAGAGCCAAATCCTAGCGCTTAAGCGCCAGAGCGCCACGCTTAAGCGTCCAAAACTTGTGCTTAAGCGTCAGGGTCCTGCACTTAATCTTGATCCATGGAGCTTCTCGCTTAAGCGCCAAACTCCCACACTTAAGCGCCAAGACACCTAGCTTAAGCGCCAGGAATCCTCGCTTAAGCGAGAATTACAGAACATACTTCCAACTCCAGGGGCCCCTCGCTTAAGCGCCATGTAGAGCTCGCTTAAGCGAGAGTCCACGACTCTGCAGGTCATAAGGTTCGTGATTGTGCGTAACCCCTTTACCATAAATGCTACCCATCAACCCAAATCCTCAAAATAATGCAAATTAATGATGAATCTCATGCCAAACAAGGAAGACAACTATGACTTATGCATTTCTCACACTAAACCCAAGGATTGAAGGTTGGAGCTCCTCTCCCATGGAGAGAAACCTAACCCTCCTTGAATCTTTGCCCAAGCCTCAAATGGAGGGATAGAGAAGGATACATAAACACTCACCAAAGACCCTTGGACTAAGGATGATGAGTGAGGTGTTGGGTTGTCCTAGCTTCCTCCTTCTTCTTCTCCTTCCTTTCTCCTTCTTCTCTCTTCTCCTCTTTCTCTCTCTAAAAATCTATTTATGTGTGTTCTCTGTGGGAGGGAAGGGATTTGGGTATATATATATAGCTAATATTGGTTTTATGGTTCCTTACTCTATAAGTTACTCTAATGCACACATTGCACTAAAATACCACAAAAGCTAAATATAAGGATATTATAAAACAAATAGACATTATTTTATTATTATTATTATTATTATTATTATTATTATTATTATTATTATTATTATTATTATTTATGGGGATGTTACAACTTGTTGGCACAAGAAGATTTTCTAAAGGCAACGCATGAGAATAAACTTTATGACATGGACGACTTGGATTGGGAGGAGTTTTGGGAGAGAACTGTGGGAACCATACACCTCTGTTTGGTAGATGAGGTGTTGCATCATGTTATGGACCTAACATCTTTGGGGGAGGTTTGGAAGAAATTGGAGAGCCGGTATATATATGTCCAAGTTCTTAACGAACAAGCTATATGTGAAGCAAAGGCTATATGGGCTGAAGATGCAGGAGAGTTTTGATATGCAACAACGCATCAATATCTTCAATCAAATAATCGGTGATTTACTACGGCTTGATCTGAAGATTGATGATGAGGATAAGGGAATAATTATGTTTTGTTCTTTGCCTAATTCTTACGAGCACCTAGTGACTACCCTTGCCTACGGGAAAGAAACCATTAATTTAGAAGAGACCACTACTGTTGCAGTTATATGTCTCATTGTCGGCAGAAATAGAATGCAGGAGAATGTTTTCAAGACAAGGGTTTGTATTGAAGGGGAGTCAAGTGTGACGTCCAATCACATTGACATAAAACCTGATACTTAACCAACGAGTAAATTTTTTGCGTTTTAACATAAAGAAATCATACATGTAACCGAAAATATAAATGAACACCATATAAAGTTAAAATCATCATCATGTCATATATATGATAAAAGGTTCAATACATCGTCAAAAGGTAACTACAACGTCAGGAGATAAGTACATCATCTTAAGGTAAGAAAAAGTATTCTTGAACACCCAAACAGTACCAACACCCCTCCAACACCTACTTTTGTTGTTTAATTTCAATTTTTTTTTATTTTTTTTTTATTAAATATTAAATAATAAAATAATATATTAAAAGCCATATATGGGGGTGTCTAATGGGGGTCGGTTACTGTGGGGTGGTTCATATATCGGTACTCTTAAGGTAAATACATCATATCATGGTTAGTCACTTCGTCACCCTCTACCAGCAAAATACATACAAAAATATGGTCCTAAATATCCATCCCAAATGGATACAAAAAGAAGGGACCCTAGCAGAGTAGTTCCATATGCCTATATATACTACCCGTCAAACTACCATAACTAAGTCTCTTACTCGTCACCACCAGAATGCCCTTCCTACTCATCAAGCATTTCATTATCAAACTTGTAGGACTCCCATTAATCAAACCAAGCAATAGTTTGGGGAGTATTTAGAAGCAGTGAATAGTGAGGCCCACGATCATCGTCCTTGGAGAGTAGAGAGTAGTAACGCTTAGAGTCGATCACCATCCACGAGAAATGGAGAGTTGTAAAGCTTGACATCATCATCATCCATCACCTTAGGATCCTCAAACTCTGGTATCGGGGAAAGAGGAGGATCGAAGAAATCCTCGAATGGCTCCTCAAAAGCCATATCCTACTCCACTAGCACTACATCAACAAGAACCCATGCGGGAAGTGGCAGAGTGACAAATTGAATAGGCACAATAAAAGCTACAAGCTAAACAAGGACTTTTGGGACTGGCAACAAAAACTAGAGAGTAACCCAACCACGATATGTATGCATGCAAATGCTCAGGACAGTCCATGGGGACTATAGGGTGCCGTGACATTCCACACATCATCGGAAAGTCCATCTTCGTGAGTCACGAACATACGTACAAAAGAAACAACACGAAGAAGTAAGGTGATTGGTTTCCCTAAATCTATCTACAAAGAGAGTAAGGATTTCCTATAGCTCTCACTCCACACACAACATGCGGTCACAAATATATGTATATATCACAAAGTTTAAACAGGGAGAACGAAGAACCGCTAATATTGCTTGAACTCCTATATATTTTTCACACTTTATACAAGTTTAATTTATCACCACAAATTATATCGTTAACACAATAGATGGAAAATAATAAAAAGATGACCACTTGCACATTTGAAGTATTCAAAAATATGAAACCAATATTGACAACTGATAAACATTGATCCACAATATCAAATTAACGAGTAGTAGAAGATAAACCCTTCCACTTGCATGGATATAAAATTATGAGTAATCTAATAAATATATGTCAAAATTGAATAGCATGAATAAATCAAGAGACAAAAAGATTTTTAGGTGGAAAACCCTCTTAGTGTGAAAGGTAAACACCATGGCCAAAAGCCAATCAATCAATATCCATTATGATCAAAATAAACATACAAAAGACTCTCAAGCAAGTTCTTAAACCATGATTAGAATCCAGACATTTAACAAGCAACTAATTTACAAGTAGAAAATCAAGAAGAGGAAAGAAGTAGAAAATTTGTATGCAGTGCAGGCTAAATATCTCCCACCATACGTAATGAATCAGTGATCCAACCATTGAATTTCTAGAAAGAGATGTGCAAAAACTATTGACAAAATTTCAGCTTGATCCAACAACAAAGTGAGACACATAATAGGCTTCTATTTTGAATCTATCTACATAGAGGGAAAGAGCCCACACCAAACAATTCAAGGACAGTCCTTTTGCATGATGGAGCAAAATTATGAAAGACACGTTTAATACACAGTTGAGCTTGCTCTATACCGAGGAGAGGAGTCAACTTAGTGTATGATTCCAACACTTTCTTTCGTCCTTAATCTATCAAATGACAACAAAATTATAAATATTTGAATAAACATCTATTTTAGTCATTTTTTAGAGATGCTATTAGGTGTACAATATGTATAAATAGTGATTCAATTATAGAGAAGTAGAGTAGAGAAGTTATGATACTTTATGTATGTGAATTACAATATTGCCAAGCAATTAATTAAAAAAATTATCAATGGAACACTTACAAGATATCAGTAATAAAATAAGATATAGGAATGCAATGTTAAGTCTTAACATTCCACTTCAGTCTAACTTCAGTCCACTTACACTTAGGGATCAAGTGCCAAATTTTATTTGTACAAGTAGCAACCATATAATCAACCAACAACTATAACAAATATGTATAGAGGGCATTTTCAACTTGCCTATACCGAATGAAAAAATATGATGAATTATTGTTGGTGAGAAAATCTGTCGACTCATCAACCGTTGTGTCGGCTGATTACCAATGAGCGATTCCTTTTAGGCGACTGACTCAAGGAAGTGATTTTGTTCCTTGATTGGGTTTCTAGTCCACTCAAAAGAACTTTCTAGTAGTCAATGAACTGAAGTTCTATTGTTATGCTACTCCTATGAACATTAAGGTAAAGGAAAGCAGTAAATGGCTAAAAACGGTAAAGGAAAGCCGTAAATAAAGCTTTAAATAAAGGATAAATGGCCGGAAAAGATAAGTTTTTGATTGATTTCGTTCTAGCCCTGTTTACATTGTGTTTCCTACTATTTATAATGTTTTCTAAGCAAGCATTAGCTGTTTACAAGGCACGTCAATTGTCAACAATTTTCTAATAACTACGAACGATCATAGATTTTAGGGAGATCATGTGTCACACACATGATCTTAACTTCCTGTACTACTGACTTCTATTGATGCTATGACCCCATGTTCCTTAAAACTGTTACAAACAAACCGCTGATATTTTCCACTAACCACATCTTCTATTTTTTAAGGAAATAATGGATCCATATGCATTTAGCCTTGGAAAAACTGTTTGCAACTGCCTTCTACATTCAAATATTCCTTCTAACTTGGTTTTCCATGAAATATATCTTATTCAATTCTATTGCGTTAGCCGACAGAAAATAGTTGTTAGCTGACAGAAATAGCCGTTAGCTGTCAGAAATTATTCTTTTAGTTGTTAGCCATCAAAAACGACTATTTTAGTCATCAATCATCTTTAGCATTGGGACAAGTTATAATTCATTGAGCCACATTAGTCAACGTCCATCGACTGAATTAGCCGTTAATCGATGATAAACAGCTAGTCTCAATAACAAACATTTTTAGTGCCAACAATTATGAATAATCTAAAAGAGAAAAATGTTCAGAATTTATACTATAACAAAAGTTAGTTAATTTTAAGTTTGTAATCAATATATTTAAGTTAGTTAATTTTTTTAGAAAAGAAAATATATTTAAGCTTATAATCAATCACAATCACAAAATGGGCTTTTCTTACAAGAAAATCTTGATTGAAAGATACGCATGCAATTACCCTATAAACTACAACTATCTAATTAAATATCATATCGGGCATTCGGACATAAAGTTAATAAATTAAAATGACTTACTCAAAGCCGCCCTCGAGTCCTAATTGGCTAATTTAATAATGTTGTATCCATTGGTTGAGGAAACGAAATCATTGGATAATTGTGCGAGAGACTCCAAATGTCAGTTTCACAAAAACTATTCTAAATAGAAATTAGCAATTTTTAGCACCACATATGACATATCTATGAAAAGCCAAAGACCCCGTTACCCAAGTTGTTTCTTTGTCCTACTCTATCACTAGCGCTATCCATGGATTACAATGTGATCTTCTACTAGCAATTAACATCATGATACCATTAGGAGGTAACAAACATGGCACAAGATAAGCTGTCTTTTGCAGGTATGAAGTAGATAACTACTTCATATTATATTAGATACCTTCAAGCTATCTAGAACATTATAATTGCTTGGTTTGAATTATTTTGAGAAAATTTATTTTTAAATATTTAATCGTAAATGATTTAAAACATGTCATGAGCTAATTATTGTGAATTAAAATGTGCATTGAAAAAAAATAAAGTATTATAGGAAACTTTAGTCCATCGCTACTTTTAGATAGTGTATGTCTACCACCGAGCACGCAGATCAACTAACGTGGAAGCTACACTAGAATGCTTCGTGAAAACACGTGTCACTCTTGAATTGGATGCGTGAAAACCTTAAGGCATCAGGTTTGTGCGTCTTCACTTATATGTTGCTCAAATTATTCATTTCTATCCAATGTGAGACTTCATTTTCACACTTAAACTCTAACAATCTCCCTCTCAAATGTGAGTTTCTTCCACATGATAACTCCCCCTTGAGCAGAAGCCTTTTTTCATCCACGAGTATTCAATGATGACCCTTAGCTTAATCATGGGTGCCAATATGCTCTTCGCTGTTAGGCCCTTAGAGTTTATCCATTGTTGATCTCGTTTGAGCTGATCACTTGGTCGAACAATCAGCTTTGATACAAATTGTTGGAAAACCAAGGGAGATGAACTCCAGGGAGATCTTCATCCAATGGGCCTCGAGCAAATTACACAAATGAACTTGACACCACACTTGAACCGAAAACCTTAAGATATTAGGTTTGTGGGTCTTCCTCATTTATATGTTGCTCAAATTTTTCAATTTTTACCCAATGTAAGACTTTACCTTCACACTTAAACTTTAACACTATTTATATCGTATATTTATTAGTTTTACTAATACCAATTTTTTTATAATTAAATTATGTTTGCATATATATTATCTTTTTTTTTTATGAGTTGCATATATATTATCTAATTCACTTTGTTAGATCTTAATGAAATATATATTTTGTTTTAATTCATGTCGTAACTTTTTTTTTTAGATCTGTAATACTTTGAAGTAAAAAAAAAAAAAATAGTTGACAACCGTTGACTTCCACAATTACTAGAATGATTCATATGCTATAGTTTGTTTTATAGAAGAGAACTGCAAGGGTTTTTTTTTACCAAGCAAGGGTAATTTTTAAAAAAAATTATCAAAATGGACACTTTTTGAATTTATTACAAATATAGATAAGTCGTATTTTAAAACACGACTTACCCATAACCCGTAATAAATTCAAAATATATCTATTTTGATAAATTTTTTAAAGAATTACCCCTGTTTGGTAAAAAAAGCTGAACTGCAAACTAGTGCGAAAAGATTTCACACGAATATAATACAAGGCAACGTATACCTCTTTCATACTGGTGAAACGATAAAAAAAAATGGATTAAAAGTAAAATTATGCATATAAATCATACGCCACAGTATGTGTATCCACCTTTTCTTTATACTTTTTTGCTACAGATTTGTTCATTTCGTGATTAAATTCATAATTAATTTCAAGTTCAACATGCCAATTGAATTACATCATCCTACAATCATTATGACGTCGAAATGCTGACGGAAGAAGGAAATTAGTGGATATAATTAAGTAATCTAAAATGTACTTGTCAATGTAAAATATTACAAAAATTAAAAATCGCACATTTAAGAAATTGTCTTCATTACTAACCAAAAAATCTATAGATATAGGAGCAGTTCAATATGTTTTTCTCCGTTCATTGTTAATATACTTAATATATATATATATATATATATATATATATATATATATATATATATATATATATATATATATACTTTCAACTTGGCAATTGAACTCTACATCATGTATTATGAGGTCGACACGGTGAGTCAATAAGGAAACTATTAGTGGATATAATTAAGTCACTTTAAGATGTACTTGTCCATATATAATATTAATTCCACAAATTAAACATTATACAGTTAATAAAAAGTTTTCTCAAAAAAAAAAGTTGATAAAAAGTCTTCATTAGTTACTAAAAAATCTATAAAGAGGAGCTAGCACTTCATTAATATGCATTCATTCCATCTTTTCTCTCTCGTATACACTCTATCTTCTTTCCGTGTTTCCTCAAACATGTGTGCTTTTATATTCTCTTTTTTATTAGCCTTATGCTCACTTTCTATTGTGTCCATGGCTGAACCAAGTAAAAGCCTAGGCAGCTTCAGCATCGACCTTATTCATCGTGACTCACCATTATCACCCTTTTACAATTCTTCAATGACCCCATCACAAATCGTCAAGAATGCTGCCCTGCGTTCCATTTCTCGATCCAATCTTGTTCACCACCTTGTGGATGAAAAAGATCAATCAATTGAAACTACTATAATTCCCGACGATGGTGATTACCTCATGAAATTTTCTATTGGCACCCCTCAAGTGGAAAGGCTTGCAATTGCTGACACGGGAAGTGATCTCATTTGGGTACAATGTTCCCCTTGTGAGCAATGTTTCCCCCAAGACGCTCCATTGTTTGATCCAAGCAAGTCCTCCACGTTCATGAGTGTGTCATGTAACTCTCAACCTTGCACACTACTCCCCAACGGTAGACATGGTTGTGGAGATTCAGGAGAGTGCAAGTATCACTATGCATATGGTGACAAATCATTCACCAATGGAGAATTGGGTTTTGAGGCCATTAGTTTTGGTCATGGTGTTACATTTCCTAAGTCTATTTTCGGATGTGGAACTAACAATAGTTTTACAGCCGGTACCAATGGCAAAATCACAGGACTAGTGGGTCTTGGGGCAGGGAAATTGTCACTAGTTTCACAAATAGGTGATCAAATTGGTCACAAATTCTCTTATTGCTTGCTTCCTTTTAGTTCAACCTCCACTAGCAAATTGAAATTTGGGGAAGAAGCTATTATAAAAGGGAATGGGGTTGTGTCCACTCCCCTCATAATCAAACCTTCTTTGCCTTCCTATTACTTCCTCAATCTTGAAGGCATCATTGTTGGACAAAAGAGGGTGCAAACTGGTCAAAATGATGGCAACATAGTCATTGATTCAGGGACCACATTGACCTTGCTTGAACCAACATTTTACAACGAGTTTGTGACTTTGGTGAAGGAAGCCATTGGTGTTGAGGCAGAGCAAAATCCTCCACGCCCTTTCAACTTTTGTTTTAGATATAAGGATGGTATGAATTTCACTAATATTGTGTTTCAATTTACAGGAGCTAATGTTTCTCTAAGCCCCAAAAACTTGCTTTTAAAGTTGGACACCAACTTGCTTTGCTTGGCAATAGTGCCCATTAATCTACCGTTTTCCATCTTTGGGAATGTGGCGCAGATTGATTTTCAAGTGGAGTATGATCTTGAAGGGAAAAAAGTTTCTTTTGCTCCCACTGATTGTACCAAGATAGGTTAACCTTATCGTTAGTTTAATAAAGGTTTGTTGATAAACCTTATCGTTTCTTTAATAAAGCTTTTAGTTGTACCCGTAAAATGATAAAAGAGTAAAGGCTTGATATGTCTCATCGTATCTAATAAAAATAATGAATAAATTGAACCAAGAGTTCATTATATATACATACATGCCTTCTTTTCAATACTGGCCTTGATCTGAATGTTTTACGTTTTGTGAGTCAAATGCAAATGTTTGTTATAGACAACAAAATTACTATATTGTTCAGCAATCCGTCACATAAAATTATTAATGCCACGCCACTTTTTATAAACATTTATTATATACTCGATCTAGTTATCATGAAGATGTTTAGGGAGAAAGTTTCATTAGATATTGTTAACCGGGAGAGGCATGAAAAATAAGCGTTCGTGTCTTGCCTTAACAAAGATCTTGGCTTGAATCAAATCAGTTATTGGCTATGTATGTCACTTTATTTTTCGGAGCACCAAGACTAATGTATTCTTTGCAATAAAAAAAATCCAAAACAACGTAGCCTGTAGATAGATTAATTCTAAATTCTAATAAATAAAAGTGTAGAAATGACCTGGAATATAATTTATTTATTTTTTATTCATCCAAAAAATCATAGAGAAAAATTTTCCCTCTTTTTTTTTTCTTTTTATTTTAATCCTTTCAAATAATACATCATTTCTATTTTATTTCCTCTCTCTCTCTCTCTCTCTCTCTCTCTCTCTCTCTCTCTCTCTCTCTCTCTCTCCTTTTTCTATTTCACTGATTATCTAAACTTAGATACTTTATCAATTTTTTAGTTCACAATTATTTGTCAATGATTAGCTTATGACATTTTAAAATAATTTACGATTAAATTCTGTTAAATATTTAAAAACAATTTTTTCTCAAAATAATTCAAACCAAGTAATTAATTCTGAAGTTCTAGATAGCATTGATATATACACGGGTGCAAGTATACATATGGTTTGAAGGAATCTAATATATAGCTAGTTATCTACTTCATATGTGGCTGCAATCATACATTGTGTCATGTTTGTCACCTCCTAATGGTATCTGGTATCAATATCATGATGTTGATTACTATTAGAAGTTCACACCATGGATAGCAGTGATAGAGTAGGACAAATAACGACTTGGATAATGGGGTCTTTGGATTTTATAGGTGACCACAACTTGGGTAATGGGAACAGGGAGATTTATGATTTAAAAAATTGGACAATACTTTGAATACAATCAGCCTTTCAATGTAATGTGGTGCTAAACATTGTTAATTTCCATTCAAAACCAATGTTCTGAAAACCGGACCGGACCGGCCGGTTCGACCAGGAACCGGTCTGGTGACCGGTCCGGATATTCTATAAAACCAGAGGAACTCGGAATCGGTGGGAACCGGTCAAGAACCGGTCAAACCGGGCCAAAACCGGTCAAGAACCGGTAGCCAAAACTGGTTTGAACCGGTATTTTTTTTTTAATTTTTAATTTTTCATTTAAAATTTTAAATTTAATATAAAATATTTTAAAAATTAATAAAAACACATATTTAATAAATATCTCAAATAGATATAAATTATTTTATCAATTATTATTATTAGTTTCTTGTAAAACATATAATTTGCTCATTTATATTAATTTATAATTTTTTTATATCTTGATTTTTGATAATTTTATATTATATTAATTTGTCATTTTCTTTCTTTATTCTACATGTAAATTTGTTATTGTTAATGGACATTAATTTATTTTATTAAAATTTGAACTTAAGTATTATGATATATTTAATTAAACCTTTAGTGATGTTGTAAGTTTTATTACAGTTTTTAATGTTATAAAGTTATGTGATATTATATTTATTTAATATTATTTTATTATTATTATTTTATTAATACCAAAGTTATGTGATATTATATTTATTTAATATTATTTTATAAATTATTTTATTATTATTATTTTATTAATACCGGTTCAACCATGGTTGAACCACGGTTGAACCATTGAACCTTGAACCAGTGCCTTGACCGGTTCAATGACCGGTCCGATTTTAAAAACATTGTTCAAAACAGCTAGCTCTTGTGAAACTGACATTTGTGTCTCTCACACCAACTGGTCAATGATATTTCGTTCCTCAATCAATGAGTCCAATCGTATAGGGTAAGTGCAAGTGTGTCTTTCAATCAAAATTTTCTTGTGATTAAGAAAAGCATATTTTGTGTAATTAATTCCGATTGATATGATAATTATAAAGCTTACATATTGTTTTTGTTTCTAAAAATATAATTAATTTTTTACTTTATTTCTTATGCTTTTTTTCATTTATTATATGATTTTTTTTAAAAAAAATACATGTTTTTCGATTATTTGGGTATACCCTAGAGATATTTAGGGCTTCTATTTGGTGCCCAACTAATTCTCCTGGTCAGCCCATTTTAAAGTAAAATATAGTTAGGGGTGGCCACGAGTCGGGTTGGTTCAGATTTAGGAGATATTTTGATCCAAACATCAATGTTAATCAGTTTGGATTGGTTCGATTTTTTTTATAAAAAAAATATTGACAATCCGAACCGAACCAACTGGATCACATTCGGGTTGGTTTGAATTGGGTGGCTGTTGAGCAAGTTGTTTTATTAAGGGTAAAATATATTTTTAGTCTCTATACTTTCACTAAAAATTGGTTTTAGTCCCTGTACTTTCAAATTGACCATTTTAATCCTCAAACTTTGAAAAAAATGTAGATTTAGTCCCTCTCATTTATCGATGTTAGTGTTGTTAAGGGACTAAATTCACATGTTTTTTAAAGTTCAAGGACCAAAATAGTCAATTTGAAAGTATAGGGACTAAAACCAATTTTTAGTGAAAGTACACGGACCAAAAACATGTTTTACCCTTTTATTAACTTTGCATGACCTTTGATGTCCGATCGTATAGGGTAAGTGCAAGTGTGTCTTTCAATCAAAATTTTCTTGTGATTAAGAAAAGCATATTTTGTGTAATTCTGATTGATATGATCATTATAACGCTTAGATATTCTTTTTGTTTCTAAAAATATAATTAATTTTTATTTTGTTTATTATACTTTTTTTCATTTACTGTATGATTTTATTAAAATACATGTTTTTAGATTTTTTTTTGTGTAACCAAGAGGTATTTAGGACTTCTATTTAGCACCTAACTAATCCTCTTCGCATTGGTCGACCCATTTTGAAATAAAGTAGTAGTTTCAGTTACAACTTCATGCCCAAGTCAAGGATCAAACCCATATCTTGGTTAAGGAATCAAAATGTCAAACCACATATGTTAGGGATAAAGTAATACTTCTAATCGCAACTCCATACCCAAGTTAATTATGGACCAAACCACAAACCTTAGTTAAAGTAATCTAAATGTCAAACCACATGTTTTTAGATTTTCGTGTTAGATGATGTGACATAAATAAGTCTTGTCAGGTGCTAATGATCTACTTGTTACATTTAATGGAAATCACTTAACCATAAAGAGTAAAAATACGTATTTACAAAATTAGGGATTAAATAAAAAATTATAACAATGAAAATTATAATTAACAAAATTTTCAGAAGAAAAAAATATGGGTTATTATTAACATACACTCAACTTCTCTTACAACTCACTTTCGACCCAAGTGTCTTTCTATTTCTTTATTTCTCATTACATCATTTATTACATCTCTCAATTTCATTTTCTTCCTTTTCAAGAACATAAAAAAAAAAAAAAAAAACTCCAAAAGCATAGTCTGTACTACGAACATGTGTTCTCCCTCTGCATACCTCCGAATGACAATCCAAGCAATTGATTTCATACATAAACCTTCATTTTTCTGTTTTGCATCTCCTGGATAACACATCAATAGTTAATATACAAAAGGTAGCAATAACATTTCTTCTCATAACTCAAAAGTTATGAAATTAGAGTCATACCTTTGCCCGACAAAGCAATATAAGTCTTTTGCTTTTCATGCCTACTAATAAGGTAGTCTTTTGCTTAGCTTTGCAACTGTCTAGAATAAGATAAAAGAAATGAATGATGAATTGCAACAAAAAATAGATAAAATAAGTGAAGCATCTTGGATTCATACCTTTCAATGGCAACAATGGCGGTAGAGTGATGACGAGTTTGTGGATTTCGGCGTAGGAGGGTTTCGTTTATCCTCATAGCTCTTCATCGGTTTTTGAAGGTGGATCAAGTTACTAAGAAAGAGAATGAACTTATCATAAAGGAAGTGGAAGTAAGCAAGGCACTAAATGATATGCAGCAAAAGAAAATTATTAAGGAGAAATGATTAAGCTTCTCTTCAGTGAATATATTCTACTACATATTGTTTAGTGGCCTACTTATAATTTCCCCCTTGTTTATGATAAGTTCATTCAAGAAACTGGATCAACCTTTAGAAACCTAGGAATTAAGAGCTATGAGGATAAATGAAAACAACCTTGTAATGCGAGAAAGACCCTAAATGATATACAACATACAAAAAACCAATTTTAGTTTTAAAAGAGTCCAAAATCAATTTTCTAGCCTGTCATACTCAACATGTTCACCCTAAGTCATTTAACTATCATGAGTTAGCCTTGCTCTAAGTGTCAAGGACAATGGGAAGGAAATTAAAAAAAAAAAAAAAAAGAGGAACTCATTAAGTTACATGAATTAGTGTTAGTAACAATTAAAGATAGGGAAGATGGCAGTGCTTGGTTAAAGTGTAACATCCATACCACTTTCATGTCACTAATATCATTTCTATCACTTAATGAATAACACCCAAGAAATTGTGAGGTACACTAAAAGTGGTTAAGGTCATTTTTAAGTATTTAAGAAGAACTAAAGATCGTTCCTAATTTATAGAGACTCAAAATTAAAACTAAAGTAGTTTGATAAGCACAATTTGGAACTAAGAATAAAATACATGATTGATTGGCTCTAGTGCAACTAGGAGATTGTTGGGGATAAATGTGTATGCCCAAGACCCCAATCCATTATGTTATCAATTTTAGTTTTAATAAAGAATTGTTTTTTATTTTATTAACATCATTTCTATCACTTAATGAATAGGACCCAAGCAATGATGAGGAACACTAAAAGTGGTTAAGACCATTCTTAAGTACTTAAGAAGAACTAAAGATTGTTCCTCATTATAGATACTTAAAATTAAAACTAAAGTAGTTTGATAAGCATAATTTGGAACTAAGAATAGAATACATGAGTGACTAGCTCTAGCGCAAGTGGGAGATTGTTGGGGATAAATGTGTATGCCCAAGACCCAATCCATTATGTTATCAATTTTAGTTTGATATAGAATTGTTTTTTATTTTATTATCATATTTATTGTTTGATTAAATTGTTAATTTGACAAGTCCTTGATTAAAATTAGAGACTTGTTGTCATGATAGAAATTATGATAATGAGAAACAAGCCTTTTATAATTTTAATCAAAATTATTTTTGACCATAAGATTATTGTCAACAGGATATCAATAATTCAGATAGATTAATATGTATATATATATATATATATATATATATATATATATATATATATATGTGATGGTCTTAATTTATTGGATAAAGATTAATATATCTCATTTATTAAATTACATATATAGACGATGCACATGTGAATGTCATCATTGAACTGACTCAATTGATAATTCCTAATGGTTAACATTACCTTAAACTTTCAATAGAAAATTCTCAAGAAAAAATGTAATAGATTCCTAATGCCTTAAGGCACTAGTTGAATGGACATTAGATATGATTAAATACTTGTAGAATTAATGAATAATGAAGAAGGAATCCATCAACTCGTGGTAATGAGTTTGAGCTCTATGATATAATTAAGACCTTGGTCAAGACAATTGAATAAAAGAAGAAGAAAATTTCATAAGTCATTCACTAATTAAATAATGGGCTAAATGTTACTTTTGGTTCTTTATGTTTTAGTGTCTTTTCGTTTTGGTACATTAAGTTTTAAAAGTCTCATTCTGGTCCTTTATGTTTTGAAAGGTAACGTTTTGGTCCTTTATTCAAGTTTTCCTTAACACCGTCAGTGTTCCGTTAACACTATTAGTGTTTTAAATTTTAAAATAATTAATTTAACATAGTGGCGGCTAAAAATCGCCACTGTGTTTTTTCCGGGAAAAAAAAATCTCCACTCTCCTGCTGGCTGGAAAGAATAAACCATTTCTGAGGGACCTTGATTCGTGGAACTAGAGGAAAATCATATTTAATTATTTGTTTCATATATGTCAATAGTGTGCCCCAACTTTCCACCAGCAAATATACCATTTTGTAACTTTTTCCAAATTGAACATCTAAATTTGGCTTTTGGTGCAAGGATGCTAGCATCCACTAAACAAAATCATTATCTCCTTTTTTCAGCTCACAACACTCCCACACACACCCACGAATGCTCGTGTCCAAGAAAACCAAAAATCATCAGATCTCCTTTTTTGCCCTACTTCTCTCGCCATTTCTTTCGCTCTCATTTCTTCTTCTTCTCTTTTTGGATTTTCTGCTATTGTGTTCTCTCTCTAATAACCGAGCATGAGGCGCATCTGAGCGTTCGTCAGAGGTTGCCGACAGTGCGCAGTGTCGCTGCCGCTGCGCGCACCTCGGGAAAGCAAAGGGAAGGGTTGTCCGCGAGGAGGTTGTGGATGGGGATGATGTTGAACGGTTCTTCGTCGTTGCCGGAAGCAGTGTATGGGCGGGTTCTCCGAAGACGAGGAAGTGGAAGGATTAGACGGAGGGGGAGAGGAGAATGACGAGAGGGAGGGGAGGAGCGGATGACTTCTAAAAATAGTGGCGTTTTTAGCCGCCACTATTTTAAATTATTTGTTTTAAAATTTAAAAGTTAATAGAATACTAACATTGTTAACAGAAAATCGAAAAAAAGACCTGAATGAAACTTTAAAAAACATAAAGGACCAAAATGAGACTTTTAAAACTTAATGTATCAGAACGAAAAAAATACTAAAACATAAATGACCAAAAGTGACATTTAGCCTAAATAATGTGTTAACTTATTAGAGTTTGACAATAATGTTATACTCTAGAGTTAACTTAGAGCTGTAAACAATGGAATGAAATATTATATTATTCTTCTATTGAAAGTAAAGGATGTTAATCCACACTATCTTGTTGTTAAGGAGTGTTGTTAGACGCTACCTTGATTAGTAAATTGATTATGATTAATTTAATGCATACTTACCTACGTGGTCACACACAAACAAGTGTTCTAATCTTTGCATAAGAAAACATTTTATTTAATAATTAAATTATTTATTTAATCAAATAAATATTTTAGTGGATTATTATTACATTTTTTTGCTAGTACCAAAAATATAAATAATATAAATATAAATAAAGCAAAATAATTTGAATTTGGTAGAAACGCGATTACCTCACATTCGACCTAGTCAAATTTGTTAATGCCCCAAGAGATCATTGTTGGCAACAAAAACAAGATAAGTTAGTTATTTTCAAATACGTTTGAAAATATATAAGATAAAATAGAAAGAGGTGGAAACAGATAAAGATATGATCAAATCAATTTCCTAAAAAATGACTTAATACTTCCTATTTAAAGGAATATTAGCGTCTTTCTCAACACACTGTAGCCACTTCAGATAAAACACACTTCCTGAGGCGTGCAAGAGCACTGTCCTAAAGGACTTATCCGCGGATCTCCGCGCAAGTCCCCCACGATACAATAGGAACTTCTCATAATGCATTGAGGCACAGAACTGGAATTAATAAATTTAACCCGGCAACAAAAGAGAAAGAAAAGACAAAGAGGGTGTATCAGAGTACATCCCAAACGTGTAGTACGAATGGGTATTTAAAAGCGAAAAAATTAAAACGTTAAAATAAAATATACGATAATATCCTTAAACTCAAAAATACAACACACACTACTTCACCAACTAAGTTACTTTATTTTACTGTTGTTCCACTTCTCAAAGGGTTGATAACAGATATTGGTGTCGATGTGGATAGGCATAGAGTCTTTACATAATTGAAGAAAATTTTGATGCTTCAAGAAGACAAGAATTGATATCCGAGTACACAATTTTAAATTTCTTTATTTATTATTGTTGTAGTATATTTTAAACATAAAATAAGTTCTTTTATTTTGCTGCAATTATTATGAACACTTCCTTTGTTATGTTGCAAATATTATGATTTATGAACACTCCCTATTTAACTCAGTATGATCACTTCCTGTGTCAGCAATAGCAAACCTTTTCCACGGGAGGGGTACCAATATAAAATCTCATGAGGTATTCACGCAGGGCTAGGTCTGGAATTGTAATAGTTTTACGGGATCCATCTTCATTTCAAGAGAGACCAAGATGATTGGATCGAGCAATGGAGCGGAAGGCAACATTCTTGATGCGCTCTGACGGGGTGAGTGAGGGTTGTAAAAGGGTGACAATGGTGAGTCACAATGAATAATTATTAACATGTGAACTTCTACTAGCAATTAACATCATGATACCAGATACCATTAATTAGGAGGTGACAAACATGGCACAAAGTCTTTGTGATTACAGGTATATGAAGTAGATAACTAGCTATATTAGATTCCTTCAAGCATATATATACCTGCACGCTATCTAGAACTTTAGAATTGCTTGGTTTGAATTATTTTGAGAAAATTTATTTTTAAATATTTAAAACATGTCATAAGCTAATTATTGACAAATAATTGTGAGTTAAAAAAGTAATAAAGTATTACGCTACGTTTAGATAATTAGTGAAATAGAAAGGGAAAAGTACTAAGAAAAAAAAAGATAGAAAAGGGAAATAAAATGAAGTATTATTTGAATGGATTAAAAATAAAAAGAAAAGAAAGGGGAATTTTTTTTAATGCTATTTATGATAAATAAAAAATAAAAAAATTATATAACAAGTCATTTCTACCCTTTTATTTATTAGAATTTGGAATTAATCTAAGTACATGCTACGTTGTTTTGGATTTTTTTTATTGCACAGAATACATTAGTCTTAGTGCTCCGAAAATAAAAGTGACTTGCATAGCCAACAACTGATTTGATTCAAGCCAAGGTCTCTGTTATGGCAAGACACGGATGTTTATTTTTCATGCATCTCCCGGTTAACAATAATTAAACTTTCTCCCTAAACATCTTCATGATAATTTGTACGAGTATATAATAAATGTGTAAAAAAAAAAAAAGTGGCATTAATAATAATTTATGTGACGGATTGCTGAACTGCTTCTGTACGAGGAAATTAACGTAATGTTGTGTAACAAGCCTTTGCATTTGACTCACAGAATGTAAAACATTCAGATCAAGGCCAGAATTGAAAAGAAGACGTGTATATATAAACATCTCTTGGTTCAATTTTTTCATTATTGTTATTACACTAATAATGCGGGTACAACTAAAAGCTTTATCAAAGAAACGATAAGATTTATCATCAGAGATCAAACCTTTATCAAACAAACGATAAGGTTAACCTATCTTAGTGCAATCAGTAGGAGCAAAGGAAACTTTTTTTCCTTCAAGATCATACTCCACTTGAAAATTAATCTGCGCCACATTTCCAAAGATGGAAACCTGTTGATTACTGGGAATTATTGCCAAGCAAAACAGGTTGGTTCCATAATTTATAAACAGGTTTTGGGGGCTTACTAGGGCAATGTCAGCTCCTGTAAATTGAAACACAATATTAGTGAAATTCACACCATCCCTATATCTAAAACAATAGTGGTAAGGGCTTGGAGGATATGGCTCTGGCTCAACACCCATGGCTTCCTTCACCAAAGTCACAAACTCGTTGTAAAAAGTTGGTTCAAGGAAGGTCAATGTGGTCCCTGAATCAATGACTATGTTGCCATCGGTGTGACCTGTTTGCACCTTCTTTTGTCCAACAATGATGGCTTCAAGATTGAGGAAGTAAAAGGAAGGCCAAGAAGGTTTGATTATGAGGGGAGTGGACACTACCTCAATCCCTTTTATAATAGCTTCATCTCCAAATTTCAATTTGCTAGTGGAGGTTGAATTAAAAGGAAGCAAACAATAGGAGAATTTATGACCAATTTGATCACCTATTTGTGAAACTAGTGACAATTTCCCTGCCCCAAGACCCACTAGTCCTGTGATTTTGCCACTGGTACGAGTTGTAAAACTATTGTTAGTTCCACATCCAAAAATAGACTTAGGAAATGTAACACCTTGACCAAAACTAATGGCCTCAAAACCCAATTCTCCATTGGTGAATGATTCGTCACCATATCGAATTTGATATGTACACTCTCCTGAATTTCCACAATCATGTTCGCCCTCGGGGAGTAGTGTGCAAAGTTGAGAATCACATGACACACTCTTGAACGTGGAGGACTTGGTTGGATCAAACAATGGAGCTTCTTGGGGGAAACAAGTTTCACAATGGGAACATTGTACCCAAATGAGGTCACCACCCGTGTCAGCAATTGCAAGCATTTCCACTTGAGGGGTGCCAATAGAAAATTTCATGAGGTAATCACCATATTTCTCGAGAATTATAGTAGTTTCAATTGATTGATCTTTTTCATGCACAAGGTGGTGAACAAGATTGGATCGAGAAATGGAACGCAAGGCAGCATGCTGGATGATTTGTGATGGGATCATTGAAGAATTGTAAAAGGGTGACAATGGTGAGTCACGATGAATAAGGTCGATGCTGAAGCTGCCTAGGCTTTTACTCGCTTCAGCCATGGACACAATAGAAAGTGAACACAAGGCTAGAAAGTAGTATATAAAAGTACTCATGTTTGAGGAACAAGAAGAACTCCCTAGAGTGCACGAGAGAGAAATTAAAGATGGAATGAACGCATATTAATGAAGTGCTCTTATTTATAGTGTTCAATGGTTACTCAACCCTGCTTCGTGCTTTGGTCTTGAAGTTCGAATGATGAAATTTCATGTGGTTGGGGGGGGGGGGGGGGGGGAGGTGTTCATTATGCGTATAATGGGATATGGTAGTTGTTTGCTTATCCAAAAAAAAAAAAAATGAAGACATTTTATCAACTGTGTAATGTTAATTAATTTGTGCAATTAATATTATACATTGACAAAAGTGACAATTCACCCTACATTTTAAAGTGACTTAATTATAGCCACTAACAGTTTCCTTCTTGCCTCACCATGTCCACCTCATAATACAAGTATGATATAAAATTCAATTGCCAAGTTGAAAATATATATTTTTTAAGAAAATTTGAAAGTATTTTAATAATGAATGAATGAATGGAGAAAAATATATTTTGTATATAGTTACTAATGAAGACAATTTGTTAAATGTGTGATATTTAATTTGTGTAATATTTTTTACATTGACATGTACATTTGAAATTGACTTAATTAATTATTAATTATATATATCCACTAATTTCCTACCCGCGTCACCATTTCCACATCATAATGCAAGGAGGATGATGTAAAATTCAATCGGGATGTTGAACTTGTAATTAACTATGAATTTGATAACGAAATGAACAGATTACAGTAGAAAAAAGTATGACGAAAAAGTGAATACACATATTGTGGCACAAGATTATATCCATAGTTTATTTTTAATCCATTTTTTATTTTATCGTTTCACCAATATGAAAGAGGTATCTTTTTTTATTTTTATAATTTGTATTATATTCGTGTGAAATCTTTTCGCACTAGTTTGTGGTTCTCTTCTATAAAACAAACTATAGCATAAGAATCATTTTAATAATTTTGATGTCATCGGTTGTCAACTCATTTTTTTTTTCTTTTTACCTTCAAAGTAATACAAACCAAAAAAAAAGTTACAACATGAATTAAAACAAAATATATATATTTCAATAAGATCTAACAAAGTGAATTAGATAAATATATGCAAACATAAATTTAATTATAAAAATAATTGGTATTATTAAAACTAATAAATATACGATATAAATAGATTATTACTAATAATTTTCTCTTTGTATAAAATTATCAGCTTCTTCATATTTATGTTAACTATTTATATAATAATTATTTCATCCATCTAGTTGCGTTGTATAAATTAAAAATCAAATCATGAAAATTATAACAATTTTGTTTCCCATGAAGAACATTACGTATTTGAGGAACGAAATTGCAAATTAACCAAAGAGAACAAATTAAAATTCAATTCAATTGTTATAAAATGAAAATATCTGGCTGTATTCATCTACTCTACAGTGTACATGATATACTTTGCGCATATATATCGCATTGTCTCTATGTAAAGCCTTGCAGTCTATTCCATATTAATGTGAATGCAATTGATTAATTTTATTTTTAATTTATATTAAGTTTCATGTTCTATTTTCTAAGAGGACTTCTTACTTTCCATCGCTATTTTATACGTGCGACACGCACATATATTGTACAAAAGTTCTTTTCCTTTTCCTTTTTTATCTCGCGTACACACATTCACGTCAACTCTGAGATATCACATTGGCTACTAGGGCTCAACCAATAAGTTTGAGAGAAAAAAGAAATATAAAGAAATTTTTAAGATATATAAATGGAAAGTTAATGAACAATATTGGAAAGTTGGAGGTCCCTTTCATGCATGTCATGGTTCCACTAAGTCTTATTCCTAGTAATCTTGTTTTTCTCTTTTTTGGTTCCCACCACGTAATCGTGTTTGAATGCATACGATTGATGAGTAAGTGGAGTTGGTGTGAATTCTCATGCTTGTTATCTCATTTTACTTAAATAGTTAAACCTACGAAAGTATGACTCAAGAAACAGAGGAATTTTTTTTTTTTTTAATCAGGTAAAAGATATGTAAGAATAGAAAGGTTATAGGATATTTATGACAATTTTCGTGGATTTGGGCCTAACTCAACCCTACAAAATTGACTTGTAAGATGAGAGTTGCCTCCCACTTATATACACTAACTTGGTCATATCACTAGTCAATGTGAGATCTCCAACACACACCCCTCACGCTGAGGACTGGACATCTCGAGCATGAAGTTTGCAGGACTTGATACATGCAGGTGGTCCAATAGCAGGTGGTACGATAAGCCCATAATAAGGCAAAATAGGCCTAACAAAGATCATTATGATAGACTCTGATACCATCTTAGAAAGTGGGTTTGGGCCTAACTCAACCCTACTAAACCGACTTGTAAGGTGAGGGTTGCCCCCCACTTATATACACTAACTTGACTATATCACTCAATGTGGGATCTCCAACAATATCCAACCAAGAGTAACATATTTGCCATTCTGCTTGTGCATAGTGACAAGAGAACAGTGTGTGTAACGTTGATTCTTCTTGATTTCTACAGAAAGGGCATCTAAAATCTCCTCCATTGATATCCACATTTCTCCTTCTCAAATTATACCCTTGCAAACCAATTCCAAACCCAAATCAACGAACGTCTCGATCGGCTGTGTCAAGTTGCTGTTGTCATTCCAAAGCCAAGACCTCTGAACATGTCGCACAACGTACACGACACTACTCCCTCGACATAGACCCATAAATGCCGCAAATTAAGGGGCAAACTTTACACCAATTATTTTGCAGAAATTATATACCCTTTAATTTACGATAATGCTGAATGTTATGAATTCAGTGTGGACGAATTGATTTACAAACCATAGATGAGCCAGTACCATGTGAAACCACTCCATCAATTCAACGTCTATTCATAACATGTTCATACCACAAGTTTATTTTTTTTTTCTTTTTATCATGTCATAAGTTTGAAAGAGTATTAATCAATTTTATTGATGACTAATTTTTGCTGAAAATATTCTATCAAAATTTTTTTTTTTGCTGAAAATATAGCTGGCTAAATCTCTCCTTCCAACCACGTTTTCTCCGATCATAATAATCAAATCTGAAACTTAGCTTAAAAAATTCAAATTTAATTTCACTTTAACTAATATAATATTGGTATATCACAAGCTTTAAAACTAAAGGTTAAACATCTTTTTAGACTCTCCAAAGTGTAAACATAATAAATTTTATTTTTGGTCTCTTAAAAATAAATCGCCTCTTTTTTATCCCCTATTTATATATAAAAAAAAAGTATCAAATGTGGTCTTTGTCCCTTTTAAAAAAATAGTATACTTTTTAGTTCTTCATTTATGAAAATAAAGACCACATATGATACATTAATAAATTCGAGATAAAAAGAGACGATTTATTATCGAAGGACTAAAAATGAATATTGTTCTATTTGTAAGAACTAAAAACATATTTAACCCTCAAACTAAAACAACAATGCTCTAATTTTTATGAAATTGGATTTTATTAATTTCATTACTGAATTGAAAACTTAATTAATTAAATCAAGTTTGTTGGATTTTATATAATTTAAAAATTAGTTGATATGTCAATCAACTTCATGTTAACTTATAGCATATATACTTTTAACATCAGTTATAAAATTAAATATCTATAAATATTTAATTGATTTATAATTTGATATACATGACAATTAAGATATTATTATATGACTATAGTTGTTAATATTTTTCGCAAAAAGTTATTAAGTGAAATAAATGATAAAGATTTATTTTTCTGTTTCTTATATATTTTTTTTTTGTTGATTTAATTTGCTTGCCTATGTATAGATGAATCTCTTGCAAATGATAATAGGAAAAGGAAATTTGAAGTCAGTCATAGCTTTCCATAACCTAATGATTGTTGTGATGTGTTGTGCATGGTTCATGTTTTATGGGCAGACAGATACTGGAGTGAAGCGGAACGGAGCAAGGGTACGTGTTGCTAACAACTAGTATTAGATGGCTCTAAACTTGGTGTGAAATTCGAAGTGGAAAAATTGGATGGAATTAGTAACTTTGGATTATGGCAAAGGTGGGTAAGGGACTGTTGGCACAAAAAGTGTCACCTAGCATCAATCCAGTTTTTTATTTGGCAAGTGTGCCACAGGGTGATACCAGTGAGGAGTGTCTTGACTCTTGAAGCATAGGATAATTGTGGACAACGAAAGATGTCCAACATGCAAACTGGACACAAAGACTATTTCGCATTGTTTATTTCATTGTACTTATGCTAGGTCTCTTTGGCAGACTTATGGCTTTTATGCCACTAATCTTCCTGCCATGGATGTCCATATATCCCGTCCTGAGTACATCAGTGGGTCAATAACTCAGGCATTATTATCTCTAGCTATTATCTTGTGGATTCATAATGGTTCTTTCCTTTGTGGCTATTATGGCAGTGTGGAGCACATGGAAATCCTATATGCAAAAATTCTAGCCCTGCTTAAAGGACTAATGCTTTGTTAGGAACTTGGTGTGTTATTCAGATTCTATGATGTTGGTACAATTGGTCAAGAAAGATCTCCAATGGCATCATGCTTATAGTAATGTGATTATGCAGATCAAGGAATTGTTGCAGAGAAATTGGTCATGTTCCTTACACCACACTGGGAAGGGAACAAGTGTGCAGACGTGTTGGCAAAGCTAGGTGCGAATTCTTCAAGTCAATTGCATGTTATGCATGACCCCCCTTTGGATTTGATTTCGCACTTGCTTGCGTCACTTTCGCAAGGTCAAAGTTTTCCTTTTTTGATTTTGTTTCTTTATCTCTTGTAACAAAAAAAAAATATATATTAAAAAGGTAAAATGATATTTTTATTAATAATGTAATTTCTTTCTTTTCATAGTTTTATTTTTTTTCAAACCAAAATATCTCATAATTTTATTTCTACTTTATTTCTCTTAAACTAAACAACTCATATTTTCATTCTATTTCTTATCTATTTATCTTCTCATTTTTTTTCACATACCTATTTCCACTTCCTCTCTATCAAACACAACATTAGCTATATGAATTAGGATTCAACCCACCTAAGAAATATATTGCAGATTTAATTACGATATGACCACTTTTATTATAATTTATAACAATATTATTTTTTATTTGACCTAATTTTTGTTGCACTTTGCTCTGGTATAGATTTTCCATAAGGTTTGAGTTTACCTATCCAAAACATAAAAGTGTATTCTGCCTTGTTCTTTGGTTGAGCATAGGCTATATAGTGATTATGATTATAAGACCTGATCATATCTATATCTCCGTGATTCTTGGAGATATGATATAACCAGGTAAGATATGATATAAACATATGAGATATGATATAAACATATGAGATATGATATAATTAGGATATGATTAGTTTAGATTAGATTATAATAATATCTACGGATTCGGTCTACGAATAAAGTCGGTCGGTCGGGTTGATTGGATCGGTCGGGTCGGCCCATTGAGCTCGGCCCAATGGAGACTGGAGGGTACACAACCCCCTAGTCTCGAGTGCGATAGCACAAAAGGACTAAAGCATAAAGTTCTTAACCATTGGGCTCGGCCCAATGGAGAGCAGAGGGTACACAGCCCCTAGTCTCGAGTGCGATAGCACGAAGAAACTAAAGCATAAAGTTCTTAATCATTGGGCTTGTCCCAATGGAGACCGGAAATCGTTTTATCTTTGCTTTAAGAGACCGCCTCTATATGTTTGTTCATCTCTATATGGTCGATCCATATCCGACTGGTATATGGAGAGTTGCATCAATTGATGTCGTGTTGGGGTGTCTCATCCTCATTTATTGTGTCATTGTGTCTCCTCGTGTCATATAAGGATCGCCACGTGTCGTCTTACTACTTGCGAGTTTTCTCGTGCATTAAATGCATCATGGACCAAAGAGTCACGTGTGGAGTGATGCGTCTGTCTACAATCATTGCGACGCTCGATTTTCGACCCACGCTCCTCTTTTATCTTTCTATAAATTCCTCATCTTTTCTCTTTCCTGTACACATTTTCAAAAATACATTTCCCTCTTAGAGATACCAGCAATTTCCGACAAGATTCTCTGGCGATATTTGCAATTTTATGGCAACGAAGCACAATGCTGAAGGTACACCCCTTCCTCTCTTCACCTTTAATTTATTCTTTCAACAAGTAGTTTAGAGTGAGGGAGGGGGTGTAAGCAAGGACTTTGCTTCTTATCGATCCCCCAATTTCCTTTGATTGGGTTAAACCTTCAGTCGTCTTGACGCATTCTATGTACACAACCGATGATTCGGTGGCCCACCTCCGTAGAAGGCAAGCCTTCACGTCAACGATAATTCGGGGATATGATATAATCATGTAAGATATGATATAAACAGGTGAGGTATGATATAATTAGGATATGATTAAGTATGATTAGATATGATTAGTTTAGATTAGATTATAATAATATCAACAAATTCGGTACATGAATAAAGTCAGGTCGGTCGAGTTGGTCGAATTGGTCGGGTCGGTCCATTGGGCTCGGCCCAATAGAGACCGGAGGGTACATAGCCCCCTAGTCTCGAGTGCGATAGCACGAAGCGACTAAAGCATAAAGTTCTTAACCATTGGGCTCGGTTCAATGGAGACCGGAGGGTATACAACCCCCTAGTCTTGAGTGCGATAGCACCAAGGGACTAAAGCATAAAGTTCTTAATCATTGGGCTCAGCCCAATGGAGACCGGAGGGTACACACTATAATCAATTTTTATTTGAAACAACCATTATGTGTAATACCACTTTAAATGTTCTTATAATTTGGGATTTGGGTCTAACTTAACCCTATAAAGCCGGCTTGTAAAGTGAGAGTTGCTCCTCCACCCCTATCCATTTTTTTATCACTAGGAGTAGAGACAAGTATCAAGGGGTTTATAATAACTCACGTACCCTGTTCAACCAATTGAACTAAATCGCCCACCTAATTATATATTATCTTGGCACTATCTCTATTATTTGGGACTTGGGATTTTTCCAATACACCCCTTCACACCCAACACTTTTGAGCATGATGTGTGGATAATATGGTTGGTGACCCGTTTAATGAATCTAGGATATGCTCTGATACCATCTTAGACTTTTGAGTTTAAGCCCAACTAAATCTTACAAAACTCATGACATGTAAGGTAAGGATTGACCCCTCACTTATATACACTTTTCAGACTCTATGTCTAGTCACTTGAGGACTTGAATATTTTCCAATAAAAGTAATTTATAATGTTTTTTTTTTTCCCAAAATTTGAATTAGATAAGTTGTCCATTTATGTTCTTCATTTTCTTTTCTTTTCTTTTTTATCCGTTCTTCATTTTCTTTTGTTCTTCATAATAAATATTATAAATGTGTATTTATTTATGTTTAACGTCAATATGACAAAAATGGATTCATTATGGTAATGCTTGGCTCGTCACGTTAGGCCTTTATGCTTAACCTAACTCCAACCATATTGATAAGAAAAGAAAAGAAATGTTTTAGAGGCTTATCGAAAGTCTTGAAATTTGGACCACTCATTTTTTTTACCCAAAACGATTAGTTGAAGGAGACACATGCATCTCAACCTCAATCTTTGTTTCCACATTTTTGGATAACAAAGGACACCACCACAATAAATAACACTTTCTGGTGCTCATCCTTTTCTCAACAACTTCAATTCCTTTCTCACCCTCACTTTTTTTCCTCTCACGTTCAGCATTTCATAATACTTTTGTCTATATATTCATGCATACAAAAGGAAAATTCTCTTATACACTCGCATGTACTTTCTGCTCACACTCAAATGTAGTGAAAGAATTGGCCACTTGTATTGTATCCATAGGAAGAAAAAGAAGAACGATGCATGCTGTGGTGCACTTTGCTGGAAGAAGCTCAATTCAATTAATTTCAGGTATACATATTCTGAGCTTGCACCTCATCGTTTTGGTAGCATCAATATTCCTCAAACATCCTTTATCAAATCTTTGAGGTGAATATCGTTCCTACTTGTAAATTTTTTTTTTTTATCATTTTTCTCTAATAAAAAGAAATAGAACACCCTGAATTAATCAGTCACTGTATCTATTGGTCCATTTCCTTTTCTTCTCCGTTGCCTCCACTGACAACAGTAACCGATCTAGAAATTTTACGCGGTAGAAACAATATTTACATACATAAATTTTGTGGGGAACAATACTCATTATAATTTTTTTTTACTACATTTCAAATTATAGGACAATTTATAACTATACATATATATATTATATGACAAATGCTAACCAGTGTCTTAAGGACACTGATTAGCAAGACCCATATTATATTAGGAAAAAAAAATGAAAGTGAGTGGTGCCGTGCAGCAAGTGGATCTGTCCCTGTCCCTGACGGAGACTGTGTCAATGTCCCTGTTTCCTCCTTTGCGTTTTGGTTTTTTTTTTGGCAAATTCTACGCGCCTGCACACTTAAAAAAATATCGGTAACTTCTTTAGTAGATCAATCAATTATAAACATGTGCAGATGCAATGTATTTTTTTTTCTTTATAAAGCATCTCAATAATAATAGGCATCTCAACAAGATTGGCACCCCTATTATTACCCATCATTTGCAGCCCACCCGAATATTATTAATCCACAATGAAAGAAAAACAAAGCATGGTGTCCAAATCCCATGAAAAGAACCTTTACATAAACCTATAGTTAGTTAAGCTAATCCTATTTTGTGAGAATTCCTTTGAAAAAAGAAAAAAAAAAAGAATCTCAAAAAAAAAAAAATTGTAAACAAAGAACATGCATGGAAAACTAGTTTATTTCCATAAGTATTGTTTTCCTTATATATATGAGAAACTCTAAAGTTCATGTTTTTAATAAG
Source organism: Pueraria montana var. lobata (assembly GCA_026413185.1). NCBI lineage: Eukaryota > Viridiplantae > Streptophyta > Magnoliopsida > Fabales > Fabaceae > Pueraria > Pueraria montana. The sequence goes on from CM048649.1 coordinate 18,886,721, forward strand.
AATAAGATAATTATTCCACCTATTCCTTAGTCTCCAGGGGAAAATAGGAGAGGAGGAGAATGTCATGACCAAAGGTATATTTGTTTAAGATCTTATTATATTTTTGGTTGATAAATGATCATAGGGTTATTTTTGTTGACCATTTCATTTACACTAGTGTATTTTTTTTCATGTTTAATATTCAATTTTGCATTTATAAAATATGAAATATCATTAAAATTAAATTTTAACTCATTTATCACGTTATTTTAATGTACAAATATTTGTTTTTTGGGTCAAATATGATTTTGGTTCCTCTAAAATTTTTGAAATTCGATTATAGTTCCTCTAAATATTTTTCTTATTTTTGTCACTCTAATTTTGAAATGCATGACTTTTTTGTCCTCAAAATGGTTAGGTAAGCACCATTAAATGTTATCTTGAGGACTAAAAGTGGTGCATTTTAAAATTAGATAATGAAAATAGGATTTTTTTTTTAAAGAAACTAAAATCGAACGTAAATTTTTTTAGAGAAATTATGAATATATTTAATCCTTATTTTTTTTATTTAAGGTACCAAAGCAATCTCCTTTTTATTTATATTTTTAGGTATTCCCTTGTCATTTTTTTTGTTATTTTAATTCAACAATTTACGTCAGTTTTATGGGCATGGCCCAACGAACATATACCCTTCCATTGATTTCAAATCATGCATGAACAAGGGGGTTGCTATTCTCATTCCTCGATCTTCTTATTCTCACCCCAGAATTTTGAAAAAAAGAAGAAGGGGAAAAGACACCCTTACCCCATCAGTTACCTCCCACCCCACCTCTCCTTCTTCCCCCCACCCCTTCACCTTCCATGCCCCACACCCACTATCTCTTACCCCCTTGGGCCTCCTTCCCCATTCTCCTCCCCTAATTCTCCTTGTCGTTCTCTCCCTCACATTCTCCTTCATGCTCTCGCCCTCACATCCTCCTTCTCCCTCTCAATGTCTCCTTCTCCCTCTTGCAAGTTCTTCTCCCTTTCTCATTTTTTCATTTTAACGCAGTACAATAGAATCAAGATTCTGTTGTACTATTTTTTCAAAATCAAACAGTACAACGGAATCATGATTCCGTTGTGTTGGGTAGAAGTGAAAAAAAATATATACAGCGGAATCATGATTCCGTGGGAAGGGCAATTTCAGAATAAAAAAATTCTCACCCACGTGGGTGGTGAGAATAGCAAAAAGTGGGGTAATAATAGCAACTCCCCATGAACAATGGGGGCGAGCCCATCTTCATTTTTTACATATTTATCTTGTTCACCTATATATTCCCAGTCCAGCTTCGCAGCTTCCCATTAAGGCCTAGTTGTCACTTTTTTTCTATTCTCTACATGATTGGATTTAGATAGTAGTCAAAATAATAATAATAATAATAATAATAATAATAATGTTATGAGGATTGACTTAGAAATACTTAACAAATTGATAAAAATGTATAATGATAAAATACTATAAAATTAATAAATATAAAAAAATAGTAATTAAAATAAAAGGAAATACACCCCCACCCCCCCTCCCCCCACCAAACACACACTTAATGTCTTGCCATTTCTTAATTTCTCTAAAATAGGTATACAAACAACAACAACAACAACAACAACAACAACAACAATAATAATAATAATAATAATAATAATAATAATAATAATAATAAATAAGTAAAATATATTTTTAGTCTCGAAAAATATTTTGAAATGTTGATTTTAATCCATATAAAAATAAGGTAAAGAGAGAAGAAATATGTGGGGAATAAAAAATTTAGTGCATTTAGTAGAGGGAAAACTAGGGAAGAGAGAAATCAAAAGGTGTGAGTCTCATACCCTTTTATTTTTCTTCTAAATCGCACTGAAAAATGAACAATAAATACTGAGATGCGTTTATATGAGTGTAGATCATCTAAAGTAAAATGTTGCACTATTTGGTAAAGTAATCAAATTATTGATCAGTGTAACACTTAAAGGGTAAATGGTGACTTTCATTTTTGAAAGTGTAATGCAGTGACAATTTAGTCCTTAAAAGAACGAAAATTCTGATTTAGTTCTTGAATGTGTAAAAAGTGCAACAATTATGTCTTGTCTTTAAGTTTCATGGGACCATTTTGTCATTAAGTTGTAATGTTTAAGGACTGATTTGACATTAAGTTGTAAAGTTCAAGGATCAATTTGACATTAAGTTGTATGGCAGGATGTAATTGTTGCACTTTTACATATTTAGGGACTAAATCATAACTTTTGTTCTTTCAGGAATTCAATTGTCACCGCTTACACTTTCAAGGATGAAAGTGGTCATTTACCCAACACTTAAACAATAGACTTGACCACATATGTCTTGTGTAATGCACATTATAATACACATTTATTCTTAATTTTTCCTATGATAATGCACAACACTTGTTATTATTGGTTGAATTTTCTTTCTTGTGACTCACACTTATTAGAGGAATTGCCGTACAAGATTTTATTTGTGGTTGGTAATAGCACATTTGCATTGTGTTTGGTAGAGATGAATGAAAAAGAATGAAAGTGTGAGGAATGAAAAGAGATGAAAGAGACTGGAAAGTGAGGTTGTTTGGTATAATGAAAGAGAGTTTAAAAGAGATTAAATATTTAAATTAAAGTGGTTAGGTGGATAATAAAAAAGAAAAACTAAAATTAAACATTTATGAAATCCCAAATTTACCTCAATCCTGAAAAAAAAAATGGTCGACAAAAAGCTTTTTTTTTTTGTTTAAATTAAAAGACATATAATCGATTATGCGCCGGTTAAGCTTCTTTTGTAGTTTCGTTAAAGGTTCTTTTTAGTCAATTGAATTGTAGGTACCATATAAATTATTGGTTTTCACATTGTGGATGGAGCATTAGACTTGGGATTTGGCATCGTGGTAGTTTATTTCGGATGACACATGTGCTAGCATTTTGGTGTTTAATTGAATATAAAGGATAGAATCCCCTTTTGTAGCATGTTATTTTGTAGCACGTGTTTTAAAAAAAAAAAGCTTTTTAACGTTGATTTGCAGTTACCTGAGAACTACCATGGCTTACCATAATCAATTATGCTCTCACTATAATCGATCTTGTTATTCTCACCCCAGAATTTTGAAAAGAAAAAAAAAAGGGGGGGCGGGGGGGGGGGGGGAAAGACACCCTTACCCCATTAGTTACCTCCCACCCCACCTCTCCCTCTTCCCCCCGCCCCTTCACCTTCCATGCCCCACACCCATTCTCCTCCCCTAATTCCCCTTGTCGTTCTCTCCCTCACATTCTCCTTCATGCTCTCACCCTCACATCCTCCTTCTCAGAGGCGGATGCATGTATAGGGTAGTGGGGGCAATTGCCCCCACAAAGATTATTTTTTTTTAACCTAGACATATTGAACAAAAAAAATTGCCCCCATAAAAAAAAAGTGTTGCCCCCATAAAATTTTTTTTTTTAAAAAATGAATGTAAAAAGTTATAAGAGATAAAAGAGAGAAAAAATTTGTACTAATTTTATCACTTTATCCTTTCGATTTTTACTGTTTTTGCTTCTCTAATACTAAACACATAGTGAAATGTTGATTTGTTTGGCTAAGTTTTATCCGTTGGAATTTTCTTGTCGAGCTTTTGGGACTTGATAGTTAACTTGAAATTTTCGAAGTTAAATAGGATCATTGATAGGAGTTATAAGGTTGACTTGATGGTTGGAAAGAGGAGATTAAGGGAGGAGGGGGGGAGAGGGGGAGAGGTTGTGAGTTCGAATCATCCCACTAACATTCTAATAAAAACTAACAAATAACATTGAGTGATAAAAAAAATTAGGATCCTTGATCTTTTTAAAGTGTTAGTGAAAACTAGAAAGCATATTGTGTACCCGATGATATTTTACTTTTGATTTTTGAAGTTAGCTTTGAGTTTGCTCGTGGCAACTACAATGATTGAAACATTTTTCTCTGAAATGAATTTTCTAAAGAATGAAATGCACAATCATACAAGAGATGAATGGTTGAATGATTATTTGGTTACATTATAGAATGATATATTTTATAGTATTGACAATAAAAAAATCATACATTTTCAAAATATGAAAATGCATAGAGGGCCATTGTAATTTGTAAAATATTAAGTATTTTGGATTTTTTGCTATAAGATTATGTATTTTATAAAAGCTTATAATACATCTTTGGAAAGGGATAAAGAGACTAAACTTCATACCAAGGATTAATCTTATAGCCGATCTAAAGAACCAAAATTCATGAGGATATTTCAGGATCTCATTGAAGAGCCAAAAACTATAATTACGATAATATAAAAAATAATATTCTTCTTCCATAAAAAAAATATTATACGCCATTTTTTTGCCCCCACTAAAGAAATTTTCTGGATTCGCCACTGCTCCTTCTCCCTCTCGCAAGTTCTTCTCCCTTCCTCATTTTTTTCATTTTAACGCAGTACAACAGAATCAAGATTCTGTTGTACTATTTTTTCAAAATCAAACAGTACAACGGAATCATGATTTCGTTGTGTTGGGTAGAAGTGAAAAAAATATATATAGCAGAATCATGATTCCGTGGGAAGGGCAATTTCAGAATAAAAAAATTCCCACCCACGTGGGTGGTGAGAATAGCAAAACGTGGAGTGATAATAGCAACTCCCCATGAACAATGGGGGCGAGCTCATCTTCATTTTTTACATATTTATCTTGTTCACCTATATATTCCCAGTCCAGCTTCGCAGCTTCCCATTAAGGCCTAGTTGTCACTTTTTTTCTATTCTCTACATGATTGGATTTAGGTAGTAGTCATAATAATAATAATAATAATAATAATAATAATAATAATAATAATAATGTTATGAGGATTGACTTAGAAATACTTAACAAATTGATAAAAAATGTATAATGATAAAATACTATAAAATTAATAAATATAAAAAAATAGTAATTAAAATATAAGGAAATACACCCCCACCCCCTCCCCCCACCAAACACACACTTAATGTCTTGCCATTTCTTAATTTCTCTAAAATAAGTATACAAACAACAACAACAACAACAACAACAACAACAACAATAATAATAATAATAATAATAATAATAATAATAAATAAGTAAAATATATTTTTAGTCTCTGAAAATATTTTGAAATGTTGATTTTAGTCCATATAAAAATAAGGTGAAGAGAGAAGAAATATGTGGGGAATAAAAAATTTAGTGCATTTAGTAGAGGGAAAACTAGGGAAGAGAGAAATAAAAAGGTGTGAGTCTCATACCTTTTTATTTTTCTTCTAAATCACACCGAAAAATGAACAATAAATACTGAGATGCGTTTATATGAGTGTAGATCATCTAAAGTAAAATGTTGCACTATTTGGTAAAGTAATCAAATTATTGGTCAGTGTAACACTTAAAGGGTAAATGGTGACTTTCGTTTTTGAAAGTGTAATGCAGTGACAATTTAGTCCTTAAAAGAACGAAAATTTTGATTTAGTTCCTGAATGTGTAAAAAGTGCAACAATTATGTCTTATTTTTAAGTTTCGTGGGACCATTTTGTCATTAAGTTGTAATGTTTAAGGACTGATTTGACATTAAGTTGTAAAGTTCAATGATCAGTTTGATATTAAGTTGTATGGCAGGATGTAATTGTTGCACTTTTTACATTTAGGGACTAAATCATAACTTTTGTTCTTTCAGGAACTCAATTGTCACCGCTTACACTTTCAAGGATGAAAGTGGCCATTTACCCAACTCTTAAACAATAGACTTGACCACATATGTCTTGTGTAATGCACATTATAATACACATTTATTCTTCTTAATTTTTCCTATGACAATGCACAACACTTGTTATTATTGGTTGAATTTTCTTTCTTGTGACTCACACTTATTAGAGGAATTGTCGTACAATATTTTATTTGTGGTTGGTAATAGCACATTTGCATTGTGTTTGGTAGAGATGAATGAAAAAGAATGAAAGTGTGAGGAATGAAAAGAGATGAAAGAGACTGGAAAGTGAGGTTGTTTGGTATAGATGAAAGAAAGTTTAAAAGAGATGAAATATTTGAATTAAAGTGGTTAGATGGATAATAAAAAAGAAAAAACTAAAATTAAACATTTATGAAATCCCAAATTTACCTCAATCCTGAAAAAAAAAATGGTCGACAAAAAGCTTTTTTTTTTGTTTAAATTAAAAGACATATAATCGATTATGCACCGGTTAAGCTTCTTTTGTAGTTTCGTTAAAGGTTCTTTTTTAGTCAATTGAATTGTAGGTACCATATAAATTATTGGTTTTCACATTGTGGATGGAGCATTAGACTTGGGATTTGGCATCGTGGTAGTTTATTTCGGATGACACATGTGCTAGCATTTTGGTGTTAATTGAATATAAAGGATAGAATCCCCTTTTGTAGCAAGTGTTTAAAAAAAAAAAAAGCTTTTTAACGTTGATTTGCAGTTACTTGAGAACTACCATGGCTTACCATAATCGATTATGCTCTCAGTATAATCGATTATGGAACTCTCAAATTAACAGAAACTCGCGAGCTCAGAAAGAAAGGTAGGGGTGTTCATGAACCGATCCAATCCAATCAAAACCGACAAAATCGATCCAAAAAACCGAAAACCGAATAAACTGAAAACCGAATGGATCAAAAATTGAAAAAACTGAAATTTTTTATTTGATTGGATCGGATTTCAGATTTGATTTTGAAATCCAATCCAAACCGAAGTTATATATACATATACATTTTTATTCATAAATTTATGATACTACTCATGTTTATATTTTTATTTCTTATATATTTATAAAATTATCACATAACTTATATTTATTTGTGAAACATCTATTTAATTGAAGATATTTGTTTAGTAACTATTTGATTAAAGGTACATAAGTATAATTATTAAGTTATATAAATTTACTTTCAATAGTATATATTTGAAGAGTTATACTATTATTAGTTGTTTATTGACTTATAAAGAAGATATTTAATATTTTAAATTATCTTTTATTATGTTTATTATATATATTACCATTTATTTAATACTTTCTCAAAAGAAAAATATAAACAAGACTAAAACCGAAAACCGATCCAATCCAAATCGATTTAAATTGGATCAGATTGGATTTAATTTTTTTATCAAACCGATTGAATGATTAATTAAGAAAATTGAAGTGATTGGATCGGATGATTTTTCTCTTCAAAACCGATCCAATCCAATCCAATCCGTGAACACCCCTACAAAAAGGTGCCATGGCTAACCATCTTCATGTTCAAGTGAAATACATGCAAATCCAACATTTTAAGCCATGAAATCTAACAATATGCATGAAAAAGAGGAGATCCACTTGAGTTTGCACTCGAACACAGCTTGGGGAAGGCTTCAAAAATGAGCTTCAGCAGTACCCATGGGTTTGCACTTGCATGGAGGAGAAGGCAACAACACACGGTTTGAAGGGCAGTATGGGAATGGAAGAGACCCACAAGCTTTTACTGTTCATTACACTATCTTTCACCTCATTTTAGAGACCACTTCTAGAGTGAACCACCCGCTCATATGGTCTATAATGGACCACTTTTATTTACCATTAGATTCATCTAGTTTCATATATCTTATCCTACACCTTCCTTATTAGATCCATGCTCCCTTCCTGGATCTGCACCGTAAGCCGCCGTAAGCCGCCGCCGGAGACGATTTTTGGCGGCAGTGCTTTTTTTTTTTCCTTCCCCTCTTTCCTTTCCCAGATTTGTTTCCCCAACCGTCGCGATCTCTTCCCTCCTTTCTGGCGATCTCTCCCCTCCTCTTCGGCGATCTCTCCGATGTCGACAACCCCGTCTTCTCTCCATCCCTACAAACAGCATAAAGAAAAGAAAAGAAAAAACGTTGTGGCGGTGTTATGCCTTTGATTCCCTCACCGTAAATCTTTATATTGTTTTCTTTGTTTCTTTGGCATCACAGAATCATTCTTCAACATCTTTCTAGTATTCCTTCTCCTTCGATTTCCTTATGGATCTGCCACTATGACTTCCTCACTCGTGAAGATCCAAGGTGAAGAGGTCCTCACCAACAATTTTCATGACCTTTCAATCAAAGATCTTGTATTTTTTTTCCTTCCTTCTAGTTAATGGGTATGCATATTTTTTCCTTTTTTGTTATGGGTATGCCTTGTTTTGAATTTAATGGTAAATAAAAGTGGTCCATTCATTATAGACTACATGAGAGGGCGGTTCACCCTGGAAGTGGTCCATTTTAGAGGTAAAAGTTTTTTCAATGGAACCCACAACATTTCATCTACTTTCAGTGTTGTTTCATTCGTTCCAAACAGTCGTTCATTTTCCCTTTCAGCTCCTTTCACTGCACAGCCACTTTCAGCCGTTCCAAACACACTGTTGATGTTTCTAACTCTCAAAGGCGACAGGGAGCATTTTTCACTTGAATTATAGGTATATTTTTTTCCCCAAGAGCGTTATATTTCGGTGTGCGTATGTGTTGGCTAGTGCCTAACCCAGACTGACAACTTTGTAGTGCCTAACCCAGAATGACAACTTTGTAGTGCCTAACCCAAAATTGATCGTCCGAATAGAAAAAGAGAAGAAATAATAAAATAAAAGAAATGGAATAAATATGAATATTTATATAAAAAAAAAAATAGATTTGGCGTGCTTATGTCTATAATTTAAGTATTATACTGACCAATAATTTAGTTATTTTACCAAATACTGTACTATTTTATTTTAAAAAATCTGCACTTGCGTTTATATAAATTTGAATCAATTATGTACAGATTGGAATGCGATATTTACTGTTCTTGAAGAATGATAATCAATTTATGAGGAAATATAATCGATTATCAATTTTTTTTTCTGTTTTTTCTTTCCTAATTCTTCTTTATTTCTATTATATTTTTTTACTTACTTTCATTTACTTTCTTTCTCACTTGTCTATTTTAATTCTTCATATTTCTCATTATTTATTTCCTTTAATGTAGATTTTCCAATTCAAGAATAAATGACCAATTTAGTCGTTGAATTTGTATTTTGCTATCATTTTAGTCCCTAAAACTAAGAAAAACTCAAATAAGTCTTAAAAAAATTTTAGATTTTCATTTAAGTCATTGAAATTAACTCATTTATTTTATTTTGGTTCCTAAATTTATGTTATTATTATCACTTAAATTCTTGAACTAAGAATAAAAAAAAAAAAATGAATTTCATAGACTTGAATAAAATCTTAAAAAGTGCTATAAAAAAATAAAATCTTAAAAAAATTTAAAAACTTAATTAAGTCTTTTTCGGTTTCATGAGTAAAATGATAACGAAATATAAATTGATTTTTTAATCTCAATTTCATTAATTGAAATCGACATTGTTCCAACTGTCAAACAGTTGGCTCTAATTATTACTGCATGTCCATTTATTGTATGGTTAAAGACAATGTGTCCCAGTCCTACCTAACGAGATGACTTTATTAAGCATTTTAAAATATGATTTGATATTAATCATGTTATTAAATTCTATTTAAATTTTTTTAAAAATATTATTGAACAATACTAATATATAAAATTTTAAACATTTCTTTTTAAATCAATATTTAAATTTTTTTATTAATATTATATATTATAAATTATTTGTAAAACATCAATAAAATATTTTTTATTTGTTAAAATATTTTAAAACTACCTACCAAAAAAATATTTTGAAACTTTTTTAAAATTTAATTTTTTTAATATATATGTTTTAATAAGTTTATTTATTTTTATTATCATTAAAATCATTTTGTTTCAATTAAATTAATTCTACATAATAGTTTTTATTTTTATAAAGGGTAAAATATGTTTTTGGTTCCTCATTTTATCTTAATTTCTATTTTTAGTCCCTTATAATTTTTTTTACTGTTTTTAGTCCCTCATAAATTGTTTTGTTCTGTTTTTAGTCCCTGACGTTAATTTCAACTGTTAAGTGATGACATGACAGACATAAACTGTGTGTGTGAAAAATTCCTTATTAAGTTTCTAGTGACTTTTAACCGTTACAAATTTTTTGGCGGTTAGAAATGTTTACTTTTGTAACATTTCTTGTGATTTCAGAAAATTTGGTGTTTGAGGTTTTGATTTTTTTTTATTTTTTAACATTTTTTACAGTTTTAGTTTGCCAGAAAATTTGCAGTAGTTAAAAACTGCAAGAAACTCAATCAGAAAATTTTCAAGTACAAATTATGCTCGTCACGACATCACTTAACAGTTAAAATTAATGTCAGTGACTAAAAACAAAAGAAAATAATTTTTGAGGGACTAAAAACACAGAAAATTTTTATGAGGGACTAAAAACAAAAATTTAGATAAAATGAGAGATCAAAAACATATTTTACCCTTTTATAAATATACTCTCCCATTGAACAAGACAACTAGTTTTAAATAACAAGGTAAATTGTAATTTTGGTCGCCTTTAATTCTTAATATGTGATTTTGGCTCCTTATTTTTTTTTCACGATTTTACTTTGCACATTTTAGAAAATTCGCAATTTTGGTCTAATTTTCAATTTTGCATACATTTTTCTTTTTTACATTTTAATTAACTAAATTATTTCTTGATAGTACCTTAAATGAATATGTTAGGTTCGAGATTCAATTGGATCAAAATAAAAGAATTTATACAATATTGAGACTTGGATCAAAATTGCGGATTTTTAAAAATATAGAGACTAATCATGGAAAAAAAATAAGGGAACTAAAATCACATATCAGAAACTAAAGGGGACCAAAATTACAATTTATCTTAAATAATATTAAAGATTTTAATATTCTTTTATCAAACAATTTTTAACTTAAAATAATTTTTAAAGATAAAAAACTATCAAATAATTTCTATTTTAACTTTTAGTTTCAACGATCAATCAACCTCAACTAATTCTAATTAAAAAAGAAATATTAGTGAACTCCTAAAACATATTTGACAATTGACACTTAGTAAGAGATAGAAGAGAAAAAAGTTGTAAAAATAATAAGTGATATTTTTTGTAAGCATAACATGTTAATTTTTTTGTCTTGTTTGGTAGAGAGAAGAGAAATCAAGTAGATGAAAATTAAAAAAGAATTAGTGAAAATAGGAGATAAATAAAGTAGAAATGAAATGTGTTTGGTTTAAGAGAAATAAATAAGAGACAAAGAAAGAGATAGAAAAATTAGTAAAAATATGTAAGAAATAGTACAATTGATCCTACCATTTTTAAAATTATTTCTTCTCTAACTCTCCCGTACCACCTAACTAATTTTCATCTCTCCCCTTCCTCCCTATTTATTCTCTACCTAACACACCGTACAAGAGACAATCATGCTCGAATTGGATAAGATTATTATAAAGATGACGTCTAGGGTGGAGAGGCCACTTAGGTGATAGTTGACACATGATAAGAATGTGTTCTGATCGCTCCTAATTGTTGGATATCAGGTTTTGCATAACTATTCTTTATTTCTTTTCGGGGCTAACAATGAGGGCTTAAAGGTCACAAGTCACAACACAATTTTTTCCCAGCACAATAGGGGCATAAAGGTCAACATATACTTTTTTATAAAAAAATGGTGACTGGTTTAAAAAAAATAAAAAACAAAAAAACCACCTAAATGGCTTCTCCACCCTAGACGTCGTCTATTATAAATAACAAAACTCTTTCTCCAAGTAGTAAACACAATTACATACTTAAGTTCAAATTCGAGACCTATTGGTTAAACATAAACAATTCTACACCAATTAATCCAAGCACTTAGTGATATTATTAAAATAGAATAGACTAAAATAAAAATAAAATTCTTAAAATAGAATAACAATATGTAAGTTTATTATTTATTATATATTTACACATAAAAAAAATATTTATAAATTATTTTTTAAAATATTTTTATATTATATATTGTTACAATACCTTTTTATAGTAGATTGAGGATTACTAATTAAGTTAGTGAGTTATTAATCAATTAACTCTTGTCTTTTATGGTAGGGTATGAAATTTTTAAATTTTTTAACATAGACCGGGTCTTGCGGTTCAATTAATGACCCACTGGTACGATTATTAAGCCAGTAATACAGTGCCTTGACTGGGTCGATCACATTTTTAAAACTATGTTTAGGTCAACAGTTTAAATGCTGATTATGACTAAGGTAGTTGAGAAGCAATTAATTTTTTTTTCTGGTTGTTACATATGACAGTTATCGCTTCTGGATGGGACTGTTGGGTGGCATTTATATATTACTTTATTTGTTTTTTGAGATGGCAAGGTGAGGGACAGTGGTCACAGATTTGGTGGTTATTCTATATTTACAATGAAAATAATAATTGTTAATATAGCTTAACCATCCGTTAGGATGGATATGGTCTATACTATCCATAGTTTTCTTTTTGTTGAGAGTAGTCTTGGGACTGGCATGGATCTGCCTTTTGTAATTGTTATTAGTTGATAATTGCACATCTTGTGTAACATCAACTATTACTCAATATATATAATACATTACCTTTTGCCTTTCAATATATATATATATATATATATATATAAGAAAGATCAAATGATACCGGTGTAACTTACACCAACTGTTACACAATTCAATAACTTTCAATTGGATGATGTTTTCTTAAAACCTACCTTTGGATTGAAAGTTCTTTTCACATAGATCATATATACAAAATTTTATATTAATCCAAAATTATTTGCAACTTCATTCATATAGATTAAAAATCAACGTAATATAAAATTTTCAAAATATACTAAAATATGGATCATTTAATCACCTTCTTATTGTTATTCAATTTTGACAAAATTTGACACAGACAATCTTGGTAATATATAAATACAATTCAACGGTTGGATCGATAAAAATCACATTCTATATCAAGTTATTAAATGGTGTAACAGTTGGTGTAAATTATACCGTGTCATTTGAATCCTACTCATATTATATATATATATTAACAAAAGCGTTTTTAAGGATTTTTTTAACCTATTATCTCTTTCAATGTATTCTTTTCATTTTTTTTAAAATAATATTTTGTAAAAGAATTTAACTTATCATAAATCTAAATTTAATTTATATATTAAAAAATATTTATTTATTGCAAAGTATAATTAGAGAAAATATATTGTGCACTGTTAATGAAAAATAATTTTACATTGTCATCAAATTACAAATTATCATATATGGTAAGTTTGTTACTTTTACAATAATCACAGTCAGTCGAACAATGATTTATGATTGATTGATAGTATAAAAGTTTTTATATTGATAGTATATATATATATATATATATATATATATATATATATATATATATATATATATATATAAACTCAATTATTTATAATAAATTTGTATATTTAAAATTATTTATTTAATATAAATTTTCTATATACAATAAATATTTATCTTGTGCATTGTGTAGGCTAAAATACTTGTTTTAAATGAAGTCAAAATTAAAAAAAAAAAAACTTTAGTTTAAATTAACTTTTTTTAGTACAAAATAAATTTTAGTTTAAAAGGAAATTTAAAGATAAAAAGTAAAAAAATATCAAGCACTAATTTTTATTCATATGTAAAACTTTTATTTTTAAAATTTAAATTTAAAATAATTTAAACAAGAGACGTTATATGAAACACATGTTACAGATTTGCTAATTTAATGATATCCATCCATTTCCAACTATAAAATTGGCTCCAATTATTATCACCCAAAAAAAAAGTTGGCTCCAATTATCGCCATCAGTGCAACTACACGTTATAAATGTTAGGTAATGTGTACAACAGGCTAATTACTGAGACGTCTTTTCTATAACTATTTTTAACGATTGCATATCCACTGCAGTAAAATGAAATAATATTTGATGCAGTAATAAAATCATTGGTCAATATAACTCTTCAACTACACACTTGACCACGTACGTCATATCTTTTTTTATACACACCCACATTTATTTTATTTCATTTATTTCATTATTTCTTCTCTATTTATATTTATTAAATGTAAAAGTTTCCCGTCATAATAGCTCCAAACAATGTATCTTCTGCATAAATGTCAAACAAAGTTGCAGTTCAGAACAATTGAAACATAAATCCAAAACAATTGCAACTACCACAAAATAATTGCAACTTCACATCATAACCGGTGGCGGATCTTTATAGGGACAGGGGGAGCCACTGCCCCCCCAAAATTTTTGAGAAAATATAAATATAGGTATATTATATAATATAATAAAACTAATAAAAAAAAATTATTAGTTGTAGGTGGAAGAGGTAAAAAATAAGAACCAATACTTACAGAATTATTTCTTGACAGTTAGGAGATACAAAACAACTTGGTGGTTTTAATCATTTTAAAAATTATAAATATACATGTATATTATATCTATTTATGTGCTGATTTTTATTTTTTTGTTAAAAGAGTTCACATACATGTTCAACTAAACATTTATAGATTTTATTTATTTTAATTTATGATATGATAATTATGTTAATGATTTTTCTCTTTTTCTACATAATTGATACTTTTACATTAGAAAATAAGTTATTTAAAAGTAAAAGAAATGATTTTCTTTTAAGAGAAAAACTTGTGAGAAAGATGAACAAAATTATCTTCTACATAATTTGAACCCAAAAATTGTCTTGAGAACACAAGAATTGAAGGAAATAAGAAGCAAGTTTTCTACGATCCTACAGTGATATATGATGATAAATTTAAGAATTTTTTAGAATGTGATCTTAAAAAGTGCTTTTAAATTTAGTTATTCACTAATATTAAAGGAAAAAGAGTATTAAGCCCCCTAAACTTTACTCATTTTGTAAATAGGCACCCTAAACTTTAATTTTGTTTTAATTAATCCTTAAATTTTTTCTCTTTTGCAAATAGACACCATGAACTTTAAATTTATTGTGATTGATATTTAAACTTTAACTTTTATGTAAATAGACACCTTAAACTTTAATTGCATTTCAATTGATCTTTAAAATTTATCCTTTTTACAAATAGTTCTTTTTTCAAGTTATTTTTCTTAATTGCTAATCATTCATTAATATTTTTTGGTTAAAACTTAATTTTCCATATTTAAAATATAATAAAGAATATGAATTTAGAAAATATATATAAAAAGAGAAATAATAACATTAAGAAAAAAAAAGTATTTATTACATTTCTAAATTTTAATATGTTTAAGGTGTCTATTCACAAAAAATGATTGCACATATCAGAAAAATCCTTGAACCAACTAACTATCAAAATCCATGTCAGTATACCCTGTGTCCAAAATCTTTCTTTGAAATTAGAAGGCCTACGTGCATCCCAATCCAAAAGGTAAATAGAAATAGAAAAAAAAAATAACAGGCTAATGCTAACAGGGTACTTAGGACACTAATTAAAGAACTAAAAAGAGAAATATTTTTATTGAGATGCGCAAAATTGCGTTGTCCGTGATTTTTTTATGCTTTCCTATAATTTTCATAGTAAATACTTTCTTCTTTTAATTCCTTAATTATTGTCCTAAGAACATGGTTTTAGTTTTTAAAATTTAGTTTTAATTTTTTCTTTAATTTTTAGTTTCAAAATAAATTCATTTTAAAAGTTTCCTATCCTACTAAAATTAATTTAAGTGTGTGTTTATGTGGCGGTGACAATGACTAATGGCAACGGTAGTGGTGGTGCCGGTAGTGGTGATTGGCAATGGTGGTGCCGATGGCGGCAATGATAATGGCAGTACCAATGATGGTGGTAGTGCTAGTGATGGTGTCAGTGGTGGTGATGCCAATTGAGGTAGTGACGCTATCAGTAGTGGTTGTGGTGGCAGTGTCGATGGTGGAGGGGGTGGTGGTGGAGGTGCTAGAGGTGGTCGCGGCAATGTTGACAGTGGCGGTGGTGCTAGTGCCGATGGTGATGGCGGTGGCTATGGTGGCAGTGGTGTCAATGTCAAGGGAAGGACCATTGTTAAATGTAAGGAGATTGTTTTTTTATAAAACCAAATTCATAATTTTTTTTTTTTTGAAAATGAATTAGAAAGTGTTTTCAAATTGAATTAAAAATCATTCCAGCTCCTTTTTTTGCCAAACATGTTTTGTTTTAAAACTTGCATTTGAAATTCAAAAATAAAAAACTCGCAACCACCCCAAAATTATATGTGAACTTAATAAAAAAACAAAATGGTTTATGTACTATGTATTTAAATATTTAAAATTATATGTGAACATAATTATGAATATTCATAAATATTTAAATAATTTTATACTCATAAATATGTTATATTATTTTCATTTATATAAATGTGTTTTTTTTAAAAGTATTATTTTTTAAATATATTTATATTTGTATACAACTTATGATGTTTTTACTTATGAGGTTTGAGCGAGAAAGAATATAAAATAATTTAACGAATTTAATTTAAAAATATTTGAGATAAAAAAATGATAATTTATGAGTTTCTGTAGAATAAAAATTAATGAAAAGCCTAATTATATTAATAATTAAAAAAATAAAGAACTTGATTGTAATAACAAAAAGGTAAATTAATTAAATTTGAGTATACAAATATTAATGGAAAAAATTGCACATTAATCACATTAAATGGACCAAAAATATAATTTTATTTTTTTAAATTTAATATTATATTTAACAAATAAAGAGTGTTTAATTTTAACATTTAAATTAAAAAAGGAAAAATAAGATGAAAAATCATTCTAAAAAAATAATAATAAGAGGAGAAATCAATTTTTAAAACGAAAAAGGAATGTATTTTTTTTTAGTGAAAACTAAAGAATGTTTTCAGGAACAATATAATCAAGATATGTTCTTATAAAATAATTTATCTTTTTTAAGCTTTAACATTTCAATTTGTACAATATTTTTGTTTTTCAACGCAAATGTTTATATTTTGGTGAAAATATATCATAATTTTTTGTTAATAACAGACAAAATTTATGTTGTGTCCTTGTATGATTATTGCATATATTGTAGAATGAACTCATGTTTCATCTAAACTAAAATTGGTAGACAACATGCATTGTAGAATGAATTGATGAAGAAATTTTTTGTATCAAAATCTTGTGAGCAAGTTCTTGATTAAAAGTTAAAACAATCATTACAACCATTTCCAAACTTTAACAAAACAAGAAGGTTGTACTCCCTCTGTCCCAAAATGAGTATCGTCCTAAGTTTTTTTACACACCATGAAAAGTTATTCAATAGATGAAAGAGAGAAATTATTTTACAAAACTAATCTTATTATTAATATTGCATTGAAAAACTAAAGTGACACTTATTAGGGGTATTAGTGGAAAAAGGTAATTAATATTATATTGAAAAGTCAAATGCGACATTCATTTTGGAACAATTTTTTTTTTCAAATGTGACACTCATTTTGGGACGGAGGGAGTATTACCATTTCAGATAGCAAAAAAGTTAGAGGAGTGATAGCAATACACTCTCTAACACACTCCTCCTAACACACACTCTATCATTCGTTGAAATTTATTGAAAACTACAAAATGAGATAGTCATTAAATAACAAGTGAGATCCACAAAAATTTGTGATTTCCAATAAATTTTAACCAATCATGGAGAATGTGTTCAAAAGAGTGTAATAGAGAGTGTCTTGCTAGCATTTCTCAAAATGTTAATTTGAAAACCCAATGACAATTAATGCACGAAACCCAATGACAAAGTTAACACCGAGTTGTTCCACTTTAACTGTACGTATTTCAAAAAAAAAAAAAAACATATAGAGAAGAATTAGAGCCAATTGTTTGACAGCTGGAACAGTGTTAATTTCATTAAATTAGAAAATATGTACAGTAACAGTGTCATTTATTAATTCTCGTGAAAAATGTCATTTATTAATTTCATTAAAATAGCAAATCCGTACAGAAATCATGTCATTTACTAATTAGAGAAAATATATTGTGCACTGTTAATGAAAAATAATTTTACATTGTCATTAAATTACAAATTATCATATATGGTAAGTTTGTTACTTTTACAATAATCACAGTCATTCGAACAATGATTTATGATTGATTGATAGTATAAAAGTTTTTATATTGACAGTATATATATATATATATATATATATATATATATATATATATATATATATATTAAACTCAATTATTTATAATAAATTTGTATATTTAAAATTATTTATTTAATATAAATTTTCTATATACAATAAATATTTATCTTGTGCATTGTGTAGGCTAAAATACTTGTTTTAAATGAAGTCAAAATTAAAAAAAAAACTTTAGTTTAAATTAACTTTTTTTAGTACAAAATAAATTTTAGTTTAAAAGGAAATTTAAAGATAAAAAGTAAAAAAATATCAAGCACTAATTTTTATTCATATATAAAACTTTTATTTTTAAAATTTAAATTTAAAATAATTTAAACAAGAGACGTTATATGAAACACATGTTACGGATTTGCTAATTTAATGATATCCATCCATTTCCAACTATAAAATTGGCTCCAATTATTATCACCCAAAAAAAAAAGTTAGCTCCAATTATCGCCATCAGTGCAACTACACGTTATAAATGTTAGGTAATGTGTACAACAGGCTAATTACTGAGACGTCTTTTCTATAACTATTTTTAACGATTGCATATCCACCACAGTAAGGATTGATTTAAATGAAATTAAAGTTTTTGGTGCCTATGTGTAAAAGAGATAAAGTTTAAGGATCAATTGGGACAAAATTAAAATTTAAGGTGTCTATTTATAAAAAGATCAAAGTTTAAGGGGTTGAATACTTTTTTCCCAATATTAAATTTATGCATTAAATCGTATAGGCTAAAATAGAATTTTTATCCCTTAACTATATTTTAGGTTTCAATTTGGTTCATTTGAGTTTAAAAAGTTTCATTTTTGTCCATTATAATGTCTCTATTAGACTAAATTGATTATTCTGTCAATTTTAGTTAACGTGACATTTCTTATAATTTGCCACATGTCATCAAGGTAACCAAATTTGTGCTAAAAACTGACTAAATAACCAATTTGATGTATCAAAAAAACTTCAAAAAACCAAAGTGAAACTTTTAAACATAAAGAACTATATTGAAATCTAATATATAAATAAATGATCAAAATTTCATTTTAACCAATTTTATTTTGGCTCCCACAAAGTTTTGGCTGAAGCTCCGCTACTGATCATAACAGCTGCAGATTAGAATCAATTTTCACAAAAAATGATTGCACATATCAGAAAAATCCTTGAACCAACTAACTATCAAAATCCATGTCAGTATACCCTGTGTCCAAAATCTTTCTTTGAAATTAGAAGGCCTACGTGCATCCCAATCCAAAAGGTAAATAGAAATAGAAAAAAAAAAAGTAACAGGCCAATGCTAACAGGGTACTTAGAACACTAATTAAAGAACTAAAAAGAGAAATATTTTTATTGAGATGCGCAAAATTGCGCATGATTTTTTTATGCTTTCCTATAATTTTCACAGTAAATACTTTCTTTTTTTAATTCCTTAATTATTGCCCTAAGGACATGGTTTTAATTTTTAAAATTTAGTTTTATTTTTTTCTTTAATTTTTAGTTTCAAAATAAATTCATTTTAAAAGTTTCCTATCCTACTAAAATTAATTTAAGTGTGTGTTTGTGTGGCAGTGACAATGACTAACGACAACGGTAGTGGTGGTGCCGGTAGTGGTGATTGGCAATGGTGGTGCCGATGGCAGCAATGATAATGGCAGTACCAATGATGGTGGTAGTGCTAGTAATGGTGTCAGTGGTGGTGATGCCAATTGAGGTAGTGATGCTATCAGTAGTGGTTGTGGTGGCAATGTCGATGGTGGAGGGGGGTGGTGGTGGAGGTGCTAGAGGTGGTCGCGGCAATGTTGACGGTGGCGGTGGTGCTAGTGCCGATGGTGATGTGGCGGTGGCTATGGTGGTGGTGGTGTCAATGTCAAGGGAAGGACCGTTGTTAAATGTAAGGAGATTGTTTTTTTCTAAAACCAAATTCATAAATTTTTTTGAAAATGAATTAGAAAGTGTTTTCAAATTGAATTAAAAATCATTCCACCTCCTTTTTTTGCCAAACATGTTTTGTTTTAAAACTTGCATTTGAAATTCAAAAATAAAAAACTCACAACCACCCCAAAATTATATGTGAACATAATCAAAAACAAAAATGGCTTATGTACTATGTATTTAAATATTTAAAATTATATGTGAACATAATTATGAATATTCATAAATATTTGAATAATTTTATATTCATAAATATGTTATATTATTTTCATTTATATAAATGTGTTTTTTTAAAAGTATTATTTTTTAAATATATTTATATTTGTATACAACTTATGATGTTTTGACTTATGAGGTTTGAGCGAGAAAGAATATAAAATAATTTAACGAATTTAATTTAAAAATATTTGAGATAAAAAAAATGATAATTTATGAGTTTCTGTAGAATAAAAATTAATGAAAAGCCTAATTATATTGATAATTAAAAAAATAAAGAACTTGATTGTAATAACAAAAAAGTAAATTAATTAAATTTGAGTATACAAATATTAATGGGAAAAATTGCACATTGATCACATTAAATGGACCAAAAATATAATTTTATTTTTTTAAATTTAATATTATATTTAACAAATAAAGAGTGTTTAATTTTAACATTTAAATTAAAAAAGGAAAAATAAGATGAAAAATCATTCTAAAAAAATAATAATAAGAGGAGTAATCAATTTTTAAAACGAAAAAGGAATGTATTTTTTTTAATGAAAACTAAAGAATATTTTCAGGAACAATATAATCAAGATATGTTCTTATAAAATAATTTATCTTTTTTAAGCTTTAACATTTCAATTTGTACAATATTTTTGTTTTTCAACGCAAATGTTTATTATATATTTTGGTGAAAATATATCATAATTTTTTGTTAATAAAAGACAAAATTTATGTTGTGTCCTTGTATGATTATTGCATATATTGTAGAATGAACTCATGTTTCATCTAAACTAAAATTGGTAGACAACATGCATTGTAGAATGAATTGATGAAGAAATTTTTTGTATCAAAATCTTGTGAGCAAGTTCTTGGTTAAAAGTTAAAACAATCATTACAACCATTTCCAAACTTTAACAAAACAAGAAGGTTGTACTCCCTCTGTCCCAAAATGAGTATCGTCCTAAGTTTTTTTACACACCAAGAAAAGTTATTCAATAGATGAAAGAGAGAAATTATTTTACAAAACTAATCTTATTATTAATATTGCATTGAAAAACTAAAGTGACACTTATTAGGAGTATTAGTGGAAAAAGGTAATTAATATTATATTGAAAAGCCAAATGCGACATTCATTTTGGAACAATTTTTTTTTTCAAATGCGACACTCATTTTGGGACGGAGGGAGTATTACCATTTGAGATAGCAAAAAAGTTAGAGGAGTGATAGCAACACACTCTCTAACACACTCCTCCCAACACACACTCTATCATTCGTTGAAATTTATTGAAAACTACAAAATCAGGAGAGAGAGTCATTAAATAACAAGTGAGACCCACAAAAATTTGTGATTTCCAATAAATTTTAACCAATCATGGAGAATGTGTTCAAAAGAGTGTAATAGAGAGTGTCTTGCTAGGATTTCTCAAAATGTTAATTTGAAAACCCAATGACAATTAATGCATGAAACCCAATGACAAAGTTAACACCGAGTTGTTCCACTTTAACTGTACGTATTTAAAAAAAAAAAACATATAGAGAAGAATTAGAGCCAATTGTTTGACAGCTGGAACAGTGTTAATTTCATTAAATTAGAAAATACTGTATGTACAGTAACAGTGTCATTTATTAATTCTCGTGAAAAATGTCATTTATTAATTTCATTAAAATAGAAAATCCGTACAGAAATCATGTCATTTACTAATACTACTGTATCATATCAAGGTTTTTTTTATTCATATATATCATATCAAGATTTTTTTTATTCATAATTTTTTGTTAATAACAGACAAAATTTATGTTGTGTCCTTGTATGATTATTGCATATATTGTAGAATGAACTCATATTTCATCTAAACCAAAATTTGTAGACAACTTGCATTGTAGAATGAATTGATGAAGAAATTTTTTGTATCAAAATCTTGTGAGCAATTTCTTGATTAAAAGTTAAAACAATCATTACAAAGAGATAGTACATAAAAAGTTTCCACAATCCAGCAGTGGTTAATTTGCATTTATACCATTAAAGTTAGTATAAATATTAATTAACCAAACTAACCAACAAATAATTCTCAACCAGTTTTCCCTACATTAATTTTAACTTATGAAAAAACTTTTTTTTTTTTTCTAGAAATGTTTCTGAATAAACTTACCCAATACGCATATAGTGAAGCCCTTTTGAATACGTCCATACATGATGTTGACTCCCTAGACTTATCTCATTAGAAGGACTCGGGTTTAGCTTGACTGAATAGTATATAAAGCACGAAGCACCCGTTTTATAAGATGAGATCAGTCTGAAGCAAATCATTATAAGAAAGCTGCAGCATGTTAGAGTGAATCGTTGAAGATTAATAGTTAATAGCTTCACCATCAGGTTCCTTCTGCTTTTTGCTCTGTTTAAAATTAAATACTATCCTTTTTTATTCCATACAAGAATATTTTGTGATCTTTTTCAAATTCTTTAAATGATGTCTTTAGGTATAGCTTTATAGATCTAAGTTGTGTTTTAATATTACAGAAAAAAAAAAAAAAAGAAGTTGTGTTTTAATAAAAAGTAACAATAGGCTAAAATATATGTAACAAAAAATAGATCGAATAAGAACTATTAGTTTTTTTTTAATAATATAAAGCAAACAATAAAATCTAGTTCAAAGAATTAGGACGGTGGAAGCAAGTGGACGATTATATATTCCGGTGGGATGGACATTAGTTTTAGGGGTGTTCATCAGATTCACTTCATGAACTTAACAAGCCAAACCAAACTAAATAAATTTGTATGGTTAATTAGTTTGTTTCACTTTAAATTCGAAAAATTAATTATAATTAATTTGGTTATCGAATTTATTTCTTTCTAATCATAACCAATCCAAAGACCCAAACAATCATTTTTTTAAGTTTAGAACATTTTAGATTTTAGTATTTAATTTTTTATTATATTTTGTTCTTTTTTTCTTCTTCATTCATTTTAATCTTCTTATGATCTTATATAGTGTTATCAAATTTCCTAATTTGGTCATATTTGTTATGTAATTTTTTATCATATTTTTTATTAAAGAAATTATTGAGTTATGTAAAGTGATAACTATAGAAAATCAAATATTAAATATTAAATATAATAAATATTTAGTCATTAAAGAACAAGAAATAATTTTACCTTTTATTAATACAAAAATAAAAAAATTTATATAAAATAAACAACAATTAGAGATAAAACTTGAAAATTTAATAATTTTTTACTTTATCATAACCTCATAATTCAAATCAAACAACCCGATCTTAATCGGATTTGTTCGATTTAAGTTGGCAAAAAAAAACTTTCAAAACCTGAACTAAACCAAATTAATTAAATATGATGGATTCTAATTTAAGTTTACTCTTAACCTTAATCTAACATGTGAACATGCCTAATTAGTTTCAAGTTGCGCATGCTTTAGGCTGTAACCACATATGTGGTTCCTTCCCTGACTAGAATCCAATTGATACAAAATAGGAGAGAAGAGAAACAATATGAGATGAGAAGCTATGCTATGAGAGATAGAATGGATAGGACGAGGAGAAAAAGTGAGGCAGGTGATCCAGGTTGTTTTAAAAGTTACTTAAGGTTTTTTTTTTTTTTAATTTTTTTAAAAAGTTACTGTTTCTACTTTTCTATATAAAAATAAGCTTCTTAATTTTTTAAGATAATTTTGTTAAAAAAGTGTCCAGTTTATTCTTTTAAAAAGAAAAAACACTAAAAAATTGAGTCAAACATCCTAAGAACCAGTTATTATTATTATTATTATTATTATTATTATTATTATTATTATTTATTATTATTATTATTATTTCTAGCTTCTTTTTGCAAAGAAAATATTATGTCAAAATAGAATATTTTTATAAAGAGTATTTTTTAAGCATAAAAATATTTACATATTATAAAAAAAGTCTTATAAAGATAAAAAAAATTAACTAAACAAAGTATAAAGTAACTTTTTATTTATTAAGGAACAATTTCAAATATTTTAAATAATGGTTTTATTAACTACAATAAAAAGCATATTTAGTTAAAAAAATATTAAATATATCTTAATAAGTACTTCTAAATATTTAAAAGGAAAATGGGTACGAACACTCCCATATTATTTGATATCTAAAAAGAGAAAGATATTGAAGAGATGAAAGTGTAGATATAATAAAGGTTTAATTATGTTTTTAGTCCCTAAAATTTAGAATGAATCCAGTTTTGGTCTCTCAAATTTAAAAAAGATTATTTTAGTCCCTTAATTTTTTTTTTTAAAGTATAGTTTTAGTTCATCAAATTTACTGTTTAAGGACTAAAAAAGGGTTTTAAAAAATTATTTTAGTCCCTCAAATTTAGTGTTTAGAGGCTAAAAACGTTTTTTTTTTTTCAGATTTCAGGGACTAAAATATATATTTTTCAAAAATTGAAGGACCAAAACCAAATTCACTCCATATTTCATGGACTAAAAACATAATTAAGCATATAATAGATTATATAATATGATAGAAAAAAAGAGAGAGAGAGAGAGAGAGAGAGAGAGAAATGATGAGTATTAATGAGGTGTTTTTAATGAAGTGGCATCCATATATCATTATTCATTTAAAAATGTAATATATGTTATATGATTTTTAGTATTTTTAATCTAACATATAGTTTTTTTTAATAATTTTTGTATAGTTTTAACCAAAATTTTTAAGATAATAATTAATAAAACTGTTTGAAAAATAATAATTTTTTAATTAAAATGTCACTTGCAGTACGTCTGCATCTTATATTCAAGTGAATGACAAGTGATTGTAATTGAGTTCTTTCTGAGAATCAAGACATTAATTGACACGTAGGTTCATATAACCAATTATGATCCAATTGCATAAAAAGTTTTGTCAACTTTTTTGTGTAATGTGGAGCAGAGTATTTATTAATTTTGTTCATAATTAATCTTCACCGAAAAATTATTATTATATAAAAGCTTTTGTTAACTTTAATTGTTAAGATTATTTTAAACAAACAAAAGTAAAAAAAACTAACAAAATTTAAATATTTATTACATGAAATATGCAAAAATATAATAACAATTTTTAATAAAAAAAAATAGGCTTAATTGTTTAGAATTAACTGTAAAAGACTAATATTAATAAAACTAATTAAACAAATATCAAAGATAAAACATCAATTAAATAATAATAAAGTACTACCTCTTGTTCTATATATAAGAAATATAGGACAAATTATTAAGACCAAGAAAAGTGATTAAATTAGTTATTTTTAATTAATACTACCCATAAATTTAAATTTTATTTCAAAAATTCCTTTAAATTTAAATGTTGTAAGTGATAGTCATATTTAATGTCAGTACTCATAATCCAATGAGTGAATGCTTAGTAAATAGAGTTAACAATAAATTGAAGGTATAAAAGAAATTTAACCTGAATAAGTTTGAAAAGTAGTCATTGTTTCTTATAATTATGACCAAAGGAAAACAAAATTTGTTTCTTATATATAAGACTAGAGGTAATATTAATTAAATATTATTATGCAAATAAAAATATAGCTAGGAACTAACATGGTGTGACATGGTTGACAGACAACCTTGTCTCTTAAGCATGTGGTCACAGGTTTGATCCCAAGTTCTTGCGTACGAGAAAATATCTGTTGGTAGAAGTTAGCCCTTAAATGGGATTTAGAGTATGTTTGAGAAAGATTATTTCCCAAGATTTCAGTTATTTTCGCAATAAATAAGCTGTTTGCAAAATAATCTGTATGTTTGACACAATAGCTTAGATTTGTAAAAAGCTTTTTTCTGAAAAATAAGTTATTTTTATGAATATGAAAATTTGTAGCTTATGATTATTTTTCAACAGCTTATTTTTTCTTTTAGATCTTTTTATACTGTTTTACTATGTAAAAACTGATTTTTTTTTTATTGAATCCAAACCAAATTTATTATTTTCAAACCACTTTTCAGCAAACTTACCCAAACAAAAATTGATTCTAATTATAATCGATTATACATATAATTGATTATTGAAATAATCTAATTTTTTTAGCTATTCCAAACACACCCTAAAGTATCTTGTGAGATTAACTCTTGATTACCGACCGAAAAATATCTTGGGTTAAAAAAAAATTATAACTAGGAAGAGAAGAAAAAATTGTTAAATAATATGAGTCGTGTAATGTAAAGAGATAGAAAACCATAATTATAAAGATATTATAAAAATGTTACAAGTGTACGTATCATTATTCCAAAAATATAAAGCACACATCTTAATTATATTCAATGGTTCAAAATTAATTTTACTTAACTTTAAAATAATTGGAAGCTTAAATTTTACGTATTTATCATGCAGGAGCAATTAGTTAGCAGTTTACATTGGACTAACTTAATTTAGATGACCATAAACAAAATTTGCTAATTAAAATGTACTTATTAAAGTCTTAAACTACATAAGGGTGTTTGCATCGTGCACAGGAAGAAGAGAAAAAATGTGGAGGCTAAAGATAGCAGATGGAGGGAAGGACCCACACATATTCAGCACAAACAATTTCTTGGGGAGACAAACATGGGAGTTTGATCCTGAGGCAGGAACAATAGAGGAGCGATCCCAACTTGAAAAAGCTCGTCAAGATTTCTATGAAAATCGCTTTAAGGTTAAGACATGTGGTGATCGACTTTGGCGGTTTCAGGTAGTTACTATTACTGTAACAAAAATTAGTCTTACTCGATAAACTTTTACATGAAACTACAGTAGTATATTTGAAAAAATTATTAACTACACCAATTTATGGGACATTTGTTTCATGGATTATATTTTTATTCCCGGTAATATGGGGTTGAAAAAGTTTATTCACATGTTTGTTACAAGGTAATAAATTAATTATTACCGGATATATCAAACATTTTTTTAAAATACTCGGGAATAATATTCCCATGTTATAATCCCAGGAAAAAAATATTCCCAAAATTAAAGAAATAATCCATGAATCGGACGCCCATAAAGTGTTTTTCAAATTTAGTGACCCTATATATTGTTTTAGATTTAATCTTCTCAATCTAATAGTACTTTCATAATGCCACTTGTTAAAGTTATAATAAAGCGTAATGCATAGGAGCGTATTTAAAAATTATATAAGAACACATTTTTATACATTACAATAAAAACCTTTTCTCTTTTAATTTTTTAATCAGTATCCTTAGGGGAGTGCACGTTTATACATGCAACCTAATAATAATGGTGGCCCTGAGCACAGTCAAAATGTGGTGACCGCCGATTTTTTATTTAGTCTATATAAACACTAAAATAAAAATTTCATATAAAATTTAAATTATACAAAATATTTATTATAAAAATAAAATAATTACCAGTAATTTTTTTAGGAAAACAATTACCAGTCATTAGTCAACTAATGGGTGATGTTTTCACTTCTCAACAAAAGTCTACTCACAATTTCGAGGAAATGAATCAGTTCAGTTCACAAAAGTCTACATACAATTTTGATTCAGTTCAGTTCACAAAAGTCTACGTACAATTTTGAGGGAAATTATAATTGGGAAAATAAAATCAAATTTATAAGAAAGTGTGGAATGTACCTAGGTTGGTGGTAAAAAATCATCGGGGGGGGGGGGGGGGGGGGGGGGGGGGGGGTGGGAATAAAAACTAAACATTTGAAAAAAAAAATGTTAGTGCGTATTTGTTTTTACTTTTCAAATACCCTGCTAATTTTGCTTTCTTCATTTATAAGTATTACTTTTTTTTGGCTATTTTTTTCCTGGCTTTTACAGATTATGAGGGAAAAAAATTTCAAACAAACAATAACTAGTGTGAAGATACAAGATGATGAAGAAATTACATGCAAGAAAACTATGATCACATTGAAGAGAGCTGCTCATTACTTATCGGCACTACAGACCAGTGATGGCCATTGGCCTGCTCAAATTGCGGGTGCCCAATTTTATACTGCTCCATTTGTAAGTTTAACTTATTCAAATTAGATAAGTTACATTTTTTTCCCCTGAATCAGAGATAACAGGTGCCCTCAACTCATTGAGACTAATCCCGCTTGCGGTGTCTAACTGCCATTGGCCCAAAGAAATTTTGAATACGGAGGGAATCAAATACGAGTTCTCCCGTTAAATAGATCGTTCCCCCACATGTGAACACAGCAGGGCCTTACACCACTCTGTCAATCCCATGCGCTAAGTTACATTGTTTATAATAAAATATTTTAAATTAGTTATTAAATGAAAAGCATAATCACAAAATTAATGTATTTTAATTAAATTAGTTTATTCAACTTATAAATTACTTAATACATATGTTGATTTGGAATTGCTTCATTATCTCATCTTGTTTTAAGATGAATTAATTGGTTAGTCTCATTTTTTTTTTATCCATAGAAATTGAAGACAGATACTAGGGGATTTACAATAACTCACTTACCCTGCTTAACCATCTGAGATAAACCCCCTTGGTATTGGTTAGTCTCATTTGAAGGAGTAAAACTTTCTCAATATTTAATTTTTCATAAAAAAAAACTCGAATTAAAGTCACTTAAAAATAATTAAATGTGTTGGTTTCTAAATTTAATTTGAATATATATAATACATTTTTTATGGCTGAAATTTTGGGAAAAAAATTATAATTTCAAATTGAATTGCATTCTCTCACTGATGGTTGTTTAACGTATTGTAATTCTACCTTTAATTGCCAGTAATTCTTGCTTGTTTTGGCACGGTATATTGGGATGAGTGCTTTTCGACGGTGTTTATGGTGGACCACTTTTACAAGTGGTCTACTGTAGAACACTTTTAATAACAGTTAGACTCATCTTCAGCTCACACTGGTATCGTGCATCCTCCACATTGGATCCCTTCTTTGCCTCCCTCAGCAGTCTCTCTTAGTCTTCCACTGTCGTCGGAGGCAATTTCCGGCGGCAGAGCCATTTTTTTTCCTTGTTTCTCATTCCTATTCTCCCTTATCGGCGATAGGCCCCACCCCCAATAGCCTCCCAACAAGATAATGATCTAGGACGACCACCAGGGTCATTGCATAAGTGAACTCTCCTTCCGTGCCGCTGTCTGCGGTGTCAGGCTTCGCTGCGACCGCATAATCGTCGTCATCGACCAGGAGATATTCATCTACAACTTCGTCGACCTCAAGCTCGTGCACCAGATTGAGACCATTCCGAACCCTAAGGGGCTTTGTGCGGTTTCGCACTTGTTGGATTATCTCGTTCTCGTGTGCTCGGGTTTGCATAAAGGTCAAATTTGCATGGAGCACTACGTGCAGAAGAAGACAATATTTATCTCTGCGCATTATTTGTTTCGGTGTCATGCTTATGGGCAATTAATCACCACCGCCAGCACCAAGGGCAGTCTGATTCGGATTTTCGACACTGATCATGGCACACTTCTTCAGGAAGTATATGTTGTTTCCTGTTTTTCTCTTTTTTCCTCAAAATTAGTTTATTAGTTTATTTTCTCTGCTTTGATGCTTTAGTTTATAGTGTGGTAATTTTAAGCATTTTCTGGTATAAATTTATTGGGTGTCACATTTAAGTGAGAAAAGGTGCAAATGCTGCTAACAGTGTTGAGATCTATAATTTGCAAGTACTACACGCAGAGATGAGGATTTTGCGGGAGATGAGGGAGAAGAGGAAGGAGAAGTAGAAAGAAAAAAGTGAGAAGGGATCCAGTCTGGAAGATGCACGGTACCAGTGTGAACTGAAGATGAATCCAACGGTTATTAAAAGTGATTCACGATAGACCACTTGTAAAAGTAGTCCACCGTAGACACCGTTGTTTTTTTCTTGGACTTTTACTGTTTTGCAATAAAAAAATCAAACAAAACCTCTTTTTATGACTATATATATTATAGGATTTTAATTAATTAAAAGTAAATTCATATTTTTGTTTTTAACAAAATATAAGGTTTTTTTTTCTAACATTCTTATTAATTTAATCTTTCAGTCAATAAAACTGATAAAAGAAAACATCATTTGTATAGGGAACATTTTTTTTTTCTGATTGAAAAGTTTTGGTGAGTTGGGTATGGGGTTCATTAGGAGAGGTACCTACAGATCACCTACCATCAAGGTCTTTACATCAGCAGCGAGATTCAAAACCACCTTGGAATATGAGTTCGATCCTTACCAACTAGATTAACCTAACCTTTGTTGGCTTGTATATGGAACATTGATTAGTTTGAAAGAGTAAATTGGCATTTTTCATTTATAATTCAAGAATTAAACTATCAAATTTTTTGTATTATTCATGGATTTTTTTTTTATAAACCAGTGTAATTTTTTTGGATGAACAAATCTATAATTTTTATATTGTAAACTAAATTAATATTAAAAATGTTAGAATGAACCAAATAATAATACAGATTTATTCACTAATAAAATGATTCAATTCATCCTTTCAAATCATGTCATTAATCTTAAGAAATAAACATATAATTTTAAATTTTGTTTTATTGTTACAGAACTAAAAAAAAGTAAATATTACTACTTAAAAATGAAAATCCAAATTATTTTAATATAACCACGTAATTTCCTAAATAATCATGAAATTAATATCTCCTTCATGTAATCATAATTTATGTCACACGTGTTAATCAATTGAGTTGATCCAAAAGAATTGTAAACAATATATATATATATATATATATATATATATATATATATATATATATATATATATATTTTGTGTACAATGGTCATATTGAGGTTTGAACATATGACCTTATGCATTTTACCCCAACTCTCAACCATTAGGCTAACCCTAATGGTAACAATGTATATTACTATAGACAAATTGATGATCTTTACAAGATTCTCTCTTAAGTTTAAGTATGTAATGTTGAAACACTATTTAACATTACTTTTTTTACTTACTTAAAATATTACAGGTCATTTGTATGTACATTACAGGACATCTAGACTCAATATTTCCCAAAGAGTATCGTAAAGAGATTCTTCGTTACATATACTGTCATCAGGTACACTTGTTAAATTTTAATGTGATACCAAAATAATCATGCTGCCAAAGAAAAAAAAGATCTAACTATAAATAATGTTAACCTTTCTTTTCCTTTTGTCAAAACTATTGCACCTATAATTTATATATAACTTGCTCATCATTTTGCTTAACTATGAAAATTGATTTTTGTTTTCAATCACAACAATGAAAAATTAAACTCCGATACTTTCATTTGAAGAACGAAGATGGAGGTTGGGGACTACACCTAGAAAGTCCTAGCACCATGTTTTGTACTACACTAAATTACATATGTATGCGAATTCTTGGAGAAAAGCCGAATGAAGGTAATGACAATGCTTGTGCTAAAGCAAGAAAGTGGATTCATGATCACGGTGGTGCAACACAAATACCTTCATGGGGAAAGTTTTGGCTTTCGGTAAGACTATACTATTTAAAGTTACACACACTATTACTACTACTACTACTACTACTAATGATATAATAATTTAAATAATATTATATGCAGATACTTGGTGTAGTTGATTGGAGTGGAAACAACCCTTTGCCCCCTGAATTTTGGATCCTTCCTACTTTTCTTCCAATGCATCCAGGTTGAACTAATTAATTTTGATTTATTGTTTGTGTAAGAATAGATAAGTGAATTAGTGAATATACAGTACTTAGTTATTAAATTGATGAATATTATTGTATGAATTTTTACCTTAAACAATGCAGCTAAAATGTGGTGTTATAGTCGATTGATATATATGCCGATGTCTTATTTATATGGGAAAAAATTTGTGGGTCCAATCACACCATTAATCCTAAGCTTGAGAGAAGAGCTCTTTACTCAACCTTATGATGAAATTAGTTGGAAGAAAGCTCGTCACAAATGTGCAAAGGTGAGAAATATTGTCTCTTTAACTCTCAAATGTTAGGTGCATTGCACATATATTTTTAAATTAAGGTTTATAAAATATATAATTTAAAAATAAATATTTTAATTTTTTTTGAAATTATAGAAAAGCAAAGATAATTAGTTCAAGTAAAACAAAAAATAGATTAAATAGGAAAAAAGACATTTAATATTGTAAAGAAGACACATAACATAATTATTTTTATTTAAAAAATAAAAACCACATGTGTCACTCTAAAAGACCATTCTAAAAAGAATAGACTCTAATCTCTAATTTAATACATATGAACAAATTAAATATAGTCCCTTTATATATATATATATATATATATATATATATATATATATATATATATATATATATATACACACACACATATATATAAACATGTATGAGTATTTGCTTTTCCAGGCCTCCATGCTCCTTACTTTCTCTCACATTCATTTTCATTTGTATACTTTTCTTTCATGAAGTGGTGAACTTCACTCTTCTAATGTGCATCTGATATACCCTCTATAGCTTTTAATATCAAGTGAACAATTTAACAAAAACTGTAATGGGATATCAGAAACTAATTTTAAGTATATATATTTTATCTTCAAAATTAAAATACACTCCTAATATCATCTTATGCTTTTAATATCAAAAACCAATTATATGTGTGTGTGTGTGTGTGTGTGTATATGTGTGTGTGTGTGTATATATATATAATCTTCAAAATTTAAATACGCTCCTAACATGCATTTGAT
The DNA here is from genome assembly GCA_026413185.1 of Pueraria montana var. lobata. Classification (NCBI taxonomy): domain Eukaryota; kingdom Viridiplantae; phylum Streptophyta; class Magnoliopsida; order Fabales; family Fabaceae; genus Pueraria; species Pueraria montana. The sequence goes on from CM048649.1 coordinate 18,919,585, forward strand.
ATATATTCTTATGTTTTTAATATCAACTGAACAATTTAACTTAACTTCTTGTCTCTTTCAATCTATCATTTTCAATATTTTTAGTTCTAACTTGAATTTCAATTTTTTTTAAAGAAATTATTAATAATTAAAATAACAATATATCACAATATAAATTATTTATAGATATAAAATATAATTTATATGTTAAAAATATTTATTTATTACATATTTTAATTAAAATATAATTTATATATGTAGAAATATTTATTTATTATAAATTTTAGTTGTATAAAATAAACATTTATTTTATGCAATGCATGGGCTAAAATACTAGTGTACATATATGTGTAAACACTTTTTTGACAAAAAGGATAATTGTCCATTTTATACATCACAGGAAGATCTTTACTATCCACATCATTTGGTACAAGATCTAATATGGGATAGTTTGTATGTATTCACTGAGCCACTTCTTACATGTTGGCCTTTCAACAAGTTGGTTAGAGAAAAGGCACTTCAGGTAACAATGAAGCATATCCATTATGAAGATGAAAATAGTCGATACATAGACATGGCATGCGTGGAAAAGGTAAGCATTATATATAAATATTAAAACATATTTAGTATACCAACAAGGTCCAACACAATTGGTAGATAGTTTCATTTCTTAAGCATGTTGTTAGGGGTTCGATTCTTGACTATGTGAATGGAGAACTTTATTGGGAGAGGCAAAATCCACTTCAATGATCTCTATGTTTCGAAAGGAATTGGTCTTCGAATATCGGTTGGATGATATACTTGGTGCACACCAAAAAAAACATTTAGAATTTTTCAACGTGGAATAATTGAAATGAAATTAACCTTAGTTTTGGCTTAATTACACTTTTGATTCCCTTACTATTGTCATTACTCAAATTTAGTCCTCTTGTTTTTTTATTTCCTGTGAATTTGGTCCGCCATACTTTTATTTATGCAACATTGGTTTATATGTTAACTTGTCATCCAATATTTAACAAAAATGTTGACATGGCAATAAAGTACGAACATGGATGTGCAATGGAGTGCCACATCAACGTTTTCATTAAATATTGAATATCAAGTCAACAAATTAACCAAAGTTACATAATTAAAATAACGGGTAGACCAAATTTGCAAAAAAAGAAAAAACATAGGAGTACCAAATTTGAAAAAATGACGATAGTAGGGACCAAAAATTCAATTAATCTTTTAGTTTTTCTCTATAAGGGAATTCTTTCAAACATGTCACTAACTTGTTTATATTTTCTAGTGTTTATGCATGCTTGCTTGTTGGGTGGAAGATTCAAATGGAGATGCTTTCAAGAAGCATCTTGCAAGGATCCCAGATTATTTATGGGTTTCAGAAGATGGAATGACTGTACATGTATATATATTGGATTGTCAATTTTTCCAGTACAATGAATACAAATTAATCAATTCCATATTTTTATAATTAATAATTGGTAACCATTAAGGAAATAACAAAAACTTGTAAGATAAATTGACTAATGTATTTTTCTATATAATGCAGTCTTTTGGGAGTCAATCATGGGATATAGGCTTCACTATTCAAGCTCTGCTTGCTACTGACCTAATTGAGGAATTAGCTCCCACACTTGCAAAAGGACATGATTTCATCAAGAAATCTCAGGTCAACATAAGTTTCACAATACATATATGATATAATTACAATTTTCCTTCCCAAGTTAATAATAGTAACCTCTCGTGTGAACTAACTTCATCCAAATTATACAACTCACTTAACATTGTTTTGGATCCATAGTTCTTATTTATATAATGACTTACCAACTAAATGAAGTTTGAGTAACTTATTATTTGCTAACTAATTATCAAATCAACTTATATATTAACTATAACCATTACAATCATAACAATCAAATTAGGAAACATTTTTAATTATTGTTCACTAAATTAATAACAATATGTGTGATAGATTTGTCAAACAGAAATGAATTAACATTTTGATATCTTAGGTCACGGACAATCCTTCAGGAAATTTTAAGAGTATGTATCGTCACATTTCTAAAGGATCATGGACCTTTTCTGACAAAGACCATGGATGGCAAGTATCTGATTGCACTGCAGAATGTTTAAAGGTAGCTAACATAGATCACAAACATCTTAATTTGATAATAAAGTTCATGAACAACATATATATGCTAATTAAATAATTATTTGTCGTATGTTTCAGTGTTGTATACTTTTATCAATGATGCCACAAGAGATTGTGGGAGACAAAATGGAACCTGAAAAGTTATATGATTCAGTCAATATCATATTGTCACTTCAGGTGAGTATTATTAAATTTTATGATAATATGCTTTTAATTGATTAATTAGATAATTGTTAAATTGATCTACGGGTCCCCATACTTTTACAAAATTTTCAATTAGGTCCCTGGACTTTTTCTTTTCTTTTAATTGGGTCTTTTTTTTTTCAATTGGGTCCTCTTATCTAATTGTCATTATGAAAAATTAACCATAGACACCTAATTAGAGGTGCAAATAATGGATTGGTGCTTCTAGAGTCCGTGTTTATACAAAGTCCTTCTAGAAGCTAGTATTTTAATGATGACAAACCATCAAGAAGCAAATCTCAAAGTATTATGAACTTAGCTACTAATGATTGCTTTGAGTGTTCTTAATTAAGACATGACTAAATTCAGAAGCATGAAGAAGGTGTGAAGCATAGGCCTACAGAGGAAGCTTTTCAAGACAGATTTTGCATTCAAAAGTAGGACTACTAGAAGGAGAGCTATTTAGAAGCTGGAAAGGCAGTCATGTTCTTCGGGTCAAAGTGCAGATATTGGAAGTTGTATATGATCAGAAGCATGATGTTGGGGGTAACTTTAGTCAAGCAATAGATATCAAAAGCTACACATGACTAAAGGATCATTATAAGTTGCACTGTAAGAATGGTTCGTGAAGACAGACGTGTCTACACCATCTAGAAGCACACACCTATTTGAAGACATGCATCAATGTTTGGAAGCACTGATTTTGAAGTTGTGAGTTCCTCATTAACCTCAAAGTTTCAAACAAAGAAACTTGAATAAGACTGCAAGTCCTAGTCAAAGAATAAGCAACCAGTAGAATAAAGATTGAAGCATATTGCATTGTAGTTACAACGACATCTACATAAGACATGCTGCAGAACAATCAATAGAAAACTTCCTATGGTTCAAATTCGAAAACCATGAGGAACTAGTAAGACTAACAGCTAGCACTCAACGAAAACATTTCAAATTTGAAATGTGCAAGCTGTCATAATGGTGGAGAAGAACAAAGATGAAGAAAACAACTCCAGAAGAGTTGTAGAAGACTTGGTGGAGAAGCACATGAGAAGCCAACTATATAAACATGGACAACTCATGTAACAATTTGATGTTCGAATTATACCTCTAACGGTCACAAACAACTAGCTCCAAGAGTTCTATAAATTGATGAAATTCGAAGGAGCAATTTACAAGGAAGGAGTGCCAAAAAGAGAAGGTAAGGTCAGAAAAGAGTCTATCTAGATTACCGCTATCAGAAGGAACCTTCCTTAGCCAAAAACACTCTAGGTGGAGCCAAGTAGAGCCAAATTTGTAGGAGTGTCTGCAAACACCTTCATACGAGAAGCCTCAGTAAAAGATATCCCACAAGGTGTAGTGTCTATCCCCTAGGTTAGAAGGAAGAACTTAGAAGAGTAGTTAGGGGACTTCTACTTCTAAAGTTCATAGTGAACACAATAAGTGTTGTGTGAGTCCAATAGCAGTTGCTATTGAGGGTGTGAAGCTTGGATAGACTTTTGAAAGAATATTTGGGTGAAGCCTAGAGAGGCTTTTTGAAAGAATACTTGGGTGAAGCTTGAAGAGGTTTTTCGAAAGAATACTTGGGTGAAGCCTGGAAAGGATTTTTGAAAGAATACTTGGGTGGCCTGAAGAGGCTTTTAGAAAAAATTCTGAAGAGGCTTTTTAAAAGAATACTTGGGTGAAGCTTGAAGAGACTTTTCGAAAGAATACTTAAGTGAAGCCTGGAGAGGCTTTTCAAAAGAATTCTTGGTGGAGCTTGCAGAGGCTTAGAGAATATTGAGTGGAACCTGCAAAGGTTTAGAATACTGGTTGAGTGTTTGCTTGCAAAGGCAAGGAAAGAATATTGAGTAGAACTTGTAGAGGTTTAAAATATTGGAGCGTAAGAGCCTGCAGAGGCTTCAGGAAAGAAAGAATATCACAGTTGGGTGCTTGATCTTAGTGAAGAAATTCTACAGGTGTAGGTACTAGATGTAGCCCAGATTGGGGTGAACCAGTATAAATCCTTCGTGTTTTGTATCCTTTTTTACTGCTTCTCGTTTATTTTAGTTGGTGCGCGTGTTAATTTTGTTTTTAAAAAACCTTGTTTACAAAAGATTTACACTCTGATATTTTATCAAAAGGTTTCTACAAAACAATCTCATTCAGAAGCAACACCTACTATGGGAAAGAAAAGTGAAAACTAGAGTTTGTTATACAATAGAATCTGAAATTTTAAGAGTAGTTTCTGAAGTAGTAATATACATGTTTACTTGAGGATTTTACTTTGTCTTATTATTTTATCCAAGTATTTGAGAAGGAAAAACCTTACCTTAACAACTTCTGATTTCCAAGCAAGAAGCTTAAGGAAAACAAATCAGAAGTAAGGATGGTTTTTAGCAGAAAATAGCCTAGTCAGTTTGCGTGTCACTATCTAACTTCTCTTCTAGTGGCCAACTGATCCTCTTCAATGTGTTGTAAGCACAACCGAGTCAATTGTGAGAGTTTTTTTGTAGAGTTTCAACCTTTTGCAGAGACAAACAATTGTGATAGGCTTTTGAAAGAATACTTTGGTTGAATTGACCTGCAGATGTTGAAACTTTGTAGAAATCTCTCACAATTGACTCAGTTGTGCTTACAACACACTCCAGAAGTACCAGTCCACTGTTTGCACATCTAATTAGGTGTCTGCAGTTAATTTTCCTAATGACAATTAGATAAGAGGACCTAATTGAAAAAAAAGTTCCGGACCTTATTAAAAGAAAAAATTTCAGGGACCTAATTGAAAATTCGGTAGGTTAAATTACTTTTTTGATCCTCTAATTTATTTTTTAGGTTCAATTTGGTCCTCTTATTATTTTAAGGTTCAATTAGGCCCTGTGTTTTTTAAAAATGGTTCAATTAGGTCCTTTATTTTTAAAAGGATTGATTAAGTCCTTTATTTTTTTAAAATGTGTTCAATTTGGTCTTATTTAAAACTAATTTTGATCTTATTTTTTAAAAATTTTGATTCAAATGGAAGAAAATAAGGACATAATTGAACTCATTTTAAAAAATAAAGTACCTAATTGAACCTTTTAAAAATAAAGGACCTAATTGAACCATTTTTAAAAAACATAGGACCTAATTGAAATTTAGAATAAGAAGAGGACCAAATCAAACTTAAAAAATAAATTCAAGGACCAAAAAAGTAATTTAACCAATTTGGTAAAAGTATGAGGACCCGCAAAATAATTAAATCTTAGATAATCAATGGTCATTCTCCCTAATTACTACTTAATTTCTGTTTATGTCATGCATACTTTATAGTATGGAAAGTAAATGGTTGTGTTGAACACAATAATTGATCATCCATCCTTGTATGATTAATAAAAAAAGAATATTTATTATTGAGAGTGAGATAATTTCCACATATACTTTCTTCTATAAGACACATAATTTCATATTACTTCCTTATCAAGTTTTATTACAAAACTTTTAAATTACCTGCTTTCAAACTTTTCTTATTATGCTAAAATTTTCATTTAGATTTTACTTTTATTTTTTAAATCAAATTTATTTTTTTACTCCTCAAATTTTAGTTACATATAATCTTAAATTAATTTATTTCAAATCTTCTTTCTTTTTTATCCTCCAAATCTTAGTCACTCCATTCAAATACATTAAATTAGAGTACAATATCTTAAGAGTGCTTTAGTTTTTTTAATCTATTCTTCCCAATATAATTCTTAGGCTCTTTTCATTTAAATTTTAAAATTGGTAATATTAATTAAGTATGGATACCTTTTTCTGTAATTTAAAATCTTTAATATTTTTTTTAATTTTACGAAAAAATTATTCATATTTAATTTACTTGTGTATGAATTTTAACACCCTAGAGAGCATTATTGTAACTTTATACATTACTTACTATCATGAAATAAAACCTCAAATTAAACTTGGTAAACCAAACATAAATTCTCAATAACAATGGGTATCCAAGGTACCTTAAAAAATCTCAAAGAATACAGTAAAACATGGTGTTGCCTTAGTTTCAAGGACTTAGTGTCAAAACGAAATAATAAACTCTAAACACTTAAAGCCTAAGGAAAAAGTAAAACTTGTGACTTTTCCTTATTAACAACTTAAAGCTCTATACCTACTCAATCTATAAACATGTAACTTAAACTAATGAGATGATGTCTTAATGAATGCTTTTTTTTTTTTGGTGAGTGTTGTAACTTAATCAATGCTTTATGGACACAACATACATATACAATTTCAGGTAACATATATACATCAATTCATACTTCATTCATAGTCTTAAACATATAATCATTCTCATAGCATGGCTTTACATAACATTCTTATCTATATATTTTTTTGTTATCTGTCTTCATGGCTGCTCTAAGCTCAAAATCATCAAGAGGTGTCCCTCTTGTTCTTTTGCCATATCTTATTCTTCCCTTATCGAAGAACGTTTATCACCACTCTTTTGATCATCTAAAGGGGGCAAATACCCTTTCTCTTGCTATAAGGAAGGCTACATCATCCTACTTATCACTATTTGACATCTAAGGGATAAGGACTTCTTACACACACACACACACACACACACACACACACACACACACACACACACACACACACACACTGTACATGAGCATACACATACAAATTCACTCATATATGGGGATAAGGAAATGTACAACATGTATAACATATATGGGAGTGGAGAAACATAAATCATCCATTCATATAGGTGACAACATTGTCGGGATACTATCAAAATCATTGAATTCTCCACTAAATTTTGCAATATAAGAGTTAATTCAGGTCATATTTCCAAAGACACAATTCATCAAACACTTGGTATTAATTCGAATAAGGGGGAATTCATTGAGAATTGCATAAATTAAAAATAGAGCAAACGAAATTTAATTAGAAACAAAAATCGATTTAGAAAAACAACCCAAGGATCCAATGCATAGGTAAATTATCACGATTCCAGCAAATAAAAAAATGAATTTATGATCATCAATTAAATACGAATTTCATGAGATAATCATCTCACATGTATTCAGAAAAATTAAGAATACAATCGCATTCTCTAATTAAACTGAATTCAAGCACAAATCGTATTAAAACAAGTAATCAATCGATTACCATAAAATAAAAAGGATTAATCAACCCAACCCCTAATTCCAATTCAATTTCATAAATCTAAACATAATCATGATTTAAACCCAGAAAATTGAAAAACGGGAAAAAGGTATAAACAAATCATAAATTCATACTTGAAGCATAGAGGAACTCAAATTTACCGTAGCCTTGGGACCCTTGGATTGAAAATGAAATTAGCCCTCCATGAATGTCTTCATTGAGGATTAATTAACAAAATTTAGAGGAGAAGAGAAAGGTAGAATAAGAGCGGGAAGAGAGCAAAAACTAATTTTATTTCTGAAAACTGTAAACTGTAATGTAAAAATTGTTGTTATGTCTCTAGAAAGAGTAAGGCTATTTAAAAAAATGAAACCCACTCATAAAATTCCTAAAAATCTATAAAAAAAAAATCTATAAAAATCTGTAAAAAAATCTATCAAAATCTTATCTTATGAAGATCTATCAAAATCTAAATTATCAAAATCTATGAAGATCTATCTTATAAAAATCTATTAAAATCTAATAAACTCTATAAGAGTATATTAAAATCTGTCTCTGAGTTATCAAAAATACTATTGGGTCACTTAATTACAAAATAAATCTGAACATTCCAAGTGCAGGACCGCAACTTTGTAGCTCGATTTTGACCCCTGAAACGTCCAAATTAGGCTGAGCTTGTGAGACGTAAAATTGTAGAGCTTCCTCTTATCTTTCAAAAAAAGACAAGAATCACCTAAATCGGAGCTCTGTGCAGAAAGTTATGGCCTGTATACGAAAATAGTGTCAAGATGATAAAACTAGCGAGAAATTAATAAAACTCAAAATTTGGCTTAATGAAGCCCAATTTCACAAAACTCAATTAAAAGGGACAAAAATAACACAAAATGAGCCACTAATGAATGGTAAATAATGCGCTATCAATTAGGGAAACATACAATATTCATTCATATAAGAGAGTGGGAAAACATACAATATTCATTCAAACAAGAGGAGTGAAAAAACGTACAATATTCATTTATATAGGAAAATGGGAAAAGTACAATATTAATTCATTTAAGGGAGTGGGAAAACAAACAATATTTATTCATATAGGAAATGGGAAAATATAGAACATTCATAACATTTAAATAAGACGTACTACCCTAGGGAAACAAGCTCGACCGTGCTTTGACATGTACGGTCGTTCACCCTTTGTACCTTAGATACGAAGCAATGATCCCAAAACTCAACACAATTATGCTTCATTAATTAAGCATGGTTGGGCTCCTATGAACGGGCATGCTTCACAGCATGGGCAAAACCTGAAGTAGGCAGTCGAAAAGTCATCACAACCGTGTTCCTAGATGTATGGTTGTGCACTTAAGCCTTATAGATCGCTATAGTGCGATTTTGCGGGCATAAAGGTCCCCCATGATCTCCCAAATCTTCAAACCACAAATTATACATGCCTAGTCATAGATAGAGCAATTAATGCCAAAACCTTTTATAGATACCCTCAATCATCAACCGCTATCCTAAATTCCTTAATCATACAATGATACTAAAGTCCTTATCTAATTCTAACATGGCATGCTCATTTAACATGACAAGAATTAGAACAACCAATAACAAGACATAGAGGAGTGGGGACACATTCTAAGGGGAACATACATCACAACTAATACAATTATGGGAAAGGGAGTACATGCAAGGAGCTACACCTCAAGACAAAGGCATAATGGAGGTTCCCATGGTGACTTGGTTCTTCCCCTTTCTCCTCTTCCTTCTCCTTTCTTCTCGTTTTCCTTCTTTCTCTTTTTTTTTTCTTACTCCCTCTCTCTAGGTTAAGTAAGAATGTGTCGTTACTATGTGTGTGGCTTGGGGTTAATAAGCCTTAACTCTTGATTGGTCCTTAATGGTCCATTCTTTAAAAGCCTTTCCCTTCAATAAAGCTCAATATTAAATTATTAACCCAAATCATTCCTAATTATAAAGATAATGTGTAATTATACAATTAATTATTAAATCTTGATTTTCTGGGATGTTACATGATTCAATTTTGACACAAATTTAATTTGATTACTACAGAGTAAAAATGGAGGTATAACTGCGTGGGAGCCGGCAAGAGCTCAAAAATGGTTGGAAGTAAGTGTTACATTAATGGACAATATAATGTGTATAAATTCATTAATTGACGAAAAACATTTGTTACCTAATTTTAAGGGATTAATTATCTTTGTCAATAATTTCTAGCTACTCAATCCCACGGAATTATTTGCCAACGTAGTAATTGAGCATGAATATGTTGAATGCACTGGATCATCAATTCAAGCTTTAGTGTTGTTCAAAAGGCTATATCCAGAGCATAGAAAGAAAGAGATAGAGAATTTCATTACCAAAGCAGTACGATACCTTGAAGATGAACAATCAATTGATGGTTCTTGGTATGGGAAGTGGGGAGTCTGCTTCACTTATTCTTCTTGGTTCGCACTTGGAGGTTTAGCTGCTGCCGGCAAGACTTATACCAATTGTGTTGCCATTCGCAAAGCTGCAAAATTTCTACTATCAAAACAGAACAAGGATGGTGGGTGGGGAGAAAGCTACCTTTCAAGTCTAAAGAAGGTTTGTAATTAAATGATTATTTATTATTATAGCTTCCTTCAACTCCAATGTTAATTATAAACAATATTACTAATAATGTCTGAATGAATGAATGTGTACAATGAAGACGTACGTCCCTCTTGAAGGAAATCGATCAAATGTAGTACAAACATCTTGGGCTCTGATGGGTCTAATTCATGCTGGACAGGTACTCTTCTATTGTACATATGTGTGAAAGATTATGAGTCCACTTCATCGTATCTTGGATTTCAACAATGTTTTATTTTTGTTCTTATTCCTTTTTTGAATTCTATATGTAGGCTAAGAGAGACCCAATTCCGCTTCACCATGCAGCAAAGTTACTCATCAATTCTCAATTAGAAGATGGTGATTGGCCTGAACAGGTACCTCTCAAAATCGAATCCTTTGAATTTCATAAAATGGTTGTTATTAATGTATGTTCTACAGTAATATAGCAAAAATTAAATATCTAATGATCCATTAAATACAAATACAAGTCAATATCGTACAATAAAAAAAAACTTTGTGACTAAGCCATCTACATCCTGAGAATTAATATATCTATCTATTTGTTTATATATATCTATATCTATATCCATCTCTCTCTCTCTCTGTGTATATATGTGTGTGTGTGTGTGTGAGAGAGAGAGAGAGACAAGATTAATTGACATTAATTGACATTAATTGTTAAACTTTTACATCCAGGAGGCATTTGGTACAAGGAATATTTTTAGTTTTTGGGTATATGAAGCTGGGAATGTTTGTTTTCTATGTTTGGTTTATTTTTAAAAAAATAACATTATCAGGAAACAATGTTTTTCGAGAATATTTTTTAGCTATGTTTTCCACAAAATTGTTCTTATGAGGGAGGTGAGAACCTAACTTTCTCAAGTTAAATAATAGTTTTACAACGGTAAAAATACCACATTATTCATATTAGATAATTTAATGTGATAGATAATTAAAGTTTTTGGTAAAAATATCATGTTAATCTTTGATTTCTACAAAACTTATTTAAATATTTCAATGAATATTTATGACCAACTAAACAAATTTTAGTCATTATTAAGAATCATGATTTTCATACATAAAAAAACTTCCCTTACACTACTCAATAACTCTCTATAGAATGTGGAATCAATAAATTCAACCAATTAATCATTCAATATTATCTTTCTGATTTATTGGTAATAATACATTCTAATTGTTTTTTTTTAATTTAATTGCTACTTTAGAATTGAGTTTTATTTTTAATTCTTGTTTGTAACTTATTTATTGTAGGATGTCTTGGGACTTTTCACGGAGTCAGGCACACTGCATTATCCACTCTTTAGAAATTATTTTCCAATGTGGGCTTTGAGTGAATATCATAGAGAAGTTTTATTGCCTTCCACTACTGCTTAACATGAAAAGTTGTGTGCTCAACAAATGTCATACCAATAAAGAATCCGACAAATAAAATTAAGAAAGTTGATGTATTTAGTTTATTAATAACAAGTATTTTTATTCTCATATTTTTGTAATTCTGAACAAATATTTTATATCATAGATTACAACAATAAAAACACTATATGTTTGTATCCAACCAAGATATATAATGAAATAGAGATATAATAAAAATACAAGTTTAAGTTTATTCAAGTTTCAAATATATATGGGGTTTATGGTATGCTCTCATAAGAGCATAGTTCCACTAAAGACGTGCTCTATTTTTTTTTTTTTTTGCCATGAAGACAAATCTTGAACTTAAATTGAATGAAGAAAAATTTTGCCATGACTAAAGGCTTGGAGAGGATAGATGATTATAAATTATTTTTAAGGTCATAAGTATATTTTATTAAGAAGAAAAATTGCCAAAATAGGCTACATCTGACTGAATAGTAGGCAAAATCTGGCGAGGGACATCAATCAATCCAATGTTGTTCCTTAAAGAGAAAAAATAACTTAATTAACAAGCTTATCCGCAACAGTATTCCCAAAACGTTTTGTGAAGGCCAAGGGGATACTTCTACCTCTATACATCAAAGAAGCACAATCCTTCACCAACTCAGCATGATATGTGTGATCTCCAACATTTCTCTTATTCCACAAAAGTATGAAGCAATTGGCTTTCGGTTTCAAACATAGTCTGTGCGAAAGACAGCTACACTACTGCTACTGTGATGCTCCATCGAAAAGCCATTGTTTCTGCTATTGTGGGCTCATAGCAAATGGGAATGAAGTTCGTTGTTGCTGCTGCAAGAGGTTTCCTGGTAGTAACAGTAGATAACCCTATTTTAACTTCACTAACATTCATTTATAGACTAATTAAGCATCCTATACTGCAATATGTGTTAATAGCATTTCTGCCATTTTTCACATATCTAAGTGCACATTTGAATTAGTTTATTTTAAGATTAACCAAGTTTCTTTTAGAGAGAACTTCAAAAAAGTAAAATTCTAAACATGAACAAACTATTATTTTACCATGTATGCTTACAACCACAACTTAAACAATTTAATTACATGGATATTTCTCGAATAAAATTTAAATTTACGATATTATTAATTAAAATTAAACAACTTAACTATTTTTATTAGTCTTCATGAATTAGGTATTTGTTTCATATATATAGTTTATTTTTAAATTAACCAAATTAACCAACTTAACTAATGGTTGAAATTAGTTACTCATTACAACCGTTAAATTTCAAGAAATTAAATGGTGAGGATGGAGAGTAACTCTTTTAGAGTAAGTTGATCCCTCCTACACACACACACATATATATATATATATATACACACACACAGACACAGAAATGAATGTAGTATGTTTTTAATGTCATAATACATTTTGGTTTGATTTTTTTATTTATATATCTATTTTTATTCATATTTAACATAAATGTGTATTGACTTTTTAAATAGAATATGATATTATTATACTCCTCCCACACATTTCACCTGCCACGGTCAGTTGAATAATAATAATAATAATAATAATAATAATAATAATTATTATTATTATTATTATTATTATTATTATTATTATTATTATTCACGATGTCAATAACCATCGGCATTATTCACGAGTCACGACACGAATATATTGAACATATCTAGTCCTGTCTGTCACTAAAAACACAGGATCTTTAATTAGCTATCTAATTTTAAATACAGAATCAATTTGAATTTTAATTGATCGGCAAATTCATGTATGACTTGTTGCTCTTTAGAGTTTACAATATCTCTTTGTTATAATATATACTCTTTAACATTAACATGTTTTTAATATTTTTTTTATTATTAGTTATAAATTAATAAAAATTACAAAATTATAGAATAGACTAGTTAAATAAAAAATGTAAACGGTAAAGTTAAAAGTAAGAAAGTGTCTTTGCTAACATTTTTTATTTATTTATAAAACTGTTAATTTACGCACTGTTTTCATTCTTTAACAAGATTAAATGATTCCTTGGTTCTTAAATATACAAAAATGGAAAACAAACATGTATATTTGCCATGAACTCTGGGTTCAATTATTATTTTTATCATGAGACTTGCAAAACATAAAACTTTTTTTTTTCTCTTCTCAGTACAAGCACAATTGAAATCCTTATCAAGCAAACACAAAGATTAAGTACATGTTTGGATTAAAGTTTGCAAAAGTATCCAAAGTATGTGTTTGGATTTGCTTCAAAATAATGGTGGAGTATGATGAGGTGGGTCAAACTTGATTTTGACCAAAATTTTGCATGTTTGGTTATCTTAGTATAATCAATTTTAATGGAAAAAATCATGTTAGAGTTGAAGCAAGCAGGAGTAGCTTCTACTTCTACCAAAATCAATTTTAGCCGGACTTTGTCTAATTTACCCTCATACTAATACCTCAAGCATGTTTATTATTTATTGATTTAAAAATATAATTAAAAGTCTTGTTATGTTTATTCAATTTTAATATTTTTTATAAGGGATATGGATTCTATTTCAAAAGTTAAAATATTATACATATATTTTTTAATTTAATATTTAACATGAAGTGAAAAATTATTAAATGTCTATTTATTTTTAGTCTTAAATCCACTTTTGGTCCTTATAATTTTATGATTGTGCAATTTTGATCCTCCAAAATGAATTTAAGCCTTATTTTTAATATGTTAAATATAAATATTTACATAGTTATTTACAATAGAAAAGAAGCATACATATAAACATCAAACCCATTTTGGTAATTATATCCTCAAAATCAATTTTGATTTAAAGTATCCAAACAACATTATCTTGAAAAATTATTTTTCTGATATCTATTATCCAAACTAAAATCACATTACTTCACAATTAATTTAACCATAACCAATTATGTAAAATCAATTTCATTCAAAATCAATTTTGCCACCACCAATCCAAATACACACAAAGTCTTGCTTATGTAAAACTAAGTTTTCAAGCAAAATTTTATTTTCAAACATATTTTTTGAGAGAAACCAAACATATTCTAAACTGATTTTATTCTCAAACATATGTTTGGACCCTTCCATCAGAAATCCAAACATACTCTAAGCATGTATTTGGACACACGTTTTGACACAAAACTCTATGTCCAAAAGGTAAAAAACATGAAAGTTACAATGGATTGCTTATGAAGAGACGCGAAAAGTAGCGTTGTCAACGGATATCCAAACACACCATAAGCTAATTTTTGGTACAATCAGTATGAGCAAAGGAAATCTTTCCCCCAGGAAGATCGTACTCAACTCGAAAACCAACTTGTGCCTGATTTCCAAGGATGGGGAATCCAAGATTGGTGGCTTTTACCAACAAGCAATACAAGTTGTCACCAAAATCATGGAATATGTTTTCCCAATTCATGCGAACCTTAGCTCCTGTATAATGAAACACAAATTTAGGGAAACCTTTCTTAATATCATACCTAAAACAAATAGTATCTGTAGGATTTTCCTCTGCCGCCTCAACACCCATGGCTTCCTTCACCAAAGCTTCAAACCTGTTGTATAAACATCCTTCGAGATTCGTCAACGCGGTCCCCGAATCGATGATGATGTTGCCATCGGTTTCGCTTTTATTTGTCTTCACCATCTTGTTTCCAACATTGATGCCTTCTAGATTGAGAAAGTAATAGCTGGGTAAATTGGATTTGAGTATAAGGGGAGTGGACACAACCCTTTTAATGTTTTCCATTGCTTCACTCCCAAATTTCAACTTGCTAGTGAAATTTGAATCTATAGGGACAAAACAGTTGGAAAATTTGCAACCGATTTCATCACCTAGTTGTGAAGTTAATGACAAGGGCCCTGCTCCAAGACCCACTAGTCTCTTGTTCTTGGGCATGGTTGACACAATCGTGGTTTCATTATTGTAAAATCCACAACCAAAAGTAAACTTATGAAATGCAACATTTTTTCCCCCACCACCCTTGGAACCAAAATTGATGACATCAACACCCAATTTTCCGTTTGTGAATGATTTGTCACCATAATGATAGTCATACAAGCATTCACCTGAACTTCCACAAGTACGTTGATTCTTGGAGAGTAGTGTGGAAGGTTGTGAGTCACATGACACAGCCCTAAACGTTGAAGACTTTCTTGGATCAAACAATGGGGCCTTTTGGGGTGTGCATTTCTTACAAGGGAAGCATTGCACCCAAATGAGATCACTCCCAGTGTCAGCAATTGCAAACCTCTCCACGGGAGGGGTGCCAATGTAAAATCTTATGAGGTATTCAGGAATTTGTTCATCTGGAATTGTGATAGTTTGAGGCAATTTTTTTTTTTTTCATTATTCACAAGGAGGCCAACACGATTGGATCGTGAAATGGAGCGTGAGGCAGCATTCTTGATGATTTGTGATTGGGTGAGTGAAGGGTTGTAAAAGGGTGACAATGGTGAGTCACGATGAATAAGGTCTATGCTGAAGCCACTTCGACTCTTAGTGGCTTCAGTGAAGGATGCAATAGAAAGTGAACATAGGACAAAAAAAAAAAAAAATAGCAAAGCATGCATGATTGAGGAAATAATAATGGAGGAAAGAAATGAAGGAAGGATAAGGAGTGAGTGGGGTGGAGCACACATCCAAAATGTTTCTATTTATAGAGTTTACAGTTAAGACTTCATCAAGTGAGTGATGTTTATTTTGGGTAATGTTATAGGAAAATGCTAATGAATAGTACATTTCACGTGACTGAATTATTACACTATTTTTTTTGCGGCAAAGAATTATTACACTCTTATTTCCTTCATCCTTACCTAACCGTGTCGACGTCATAAAACTAGCTAGTACGATGCTTGGCATTGTAACAAACTAGGTTTTGTCCTGTTTTATTTTGTGTTTGAAAATATATTAGTAATATGATTAGGAGAAATAACATTTCTTTATTGATAAATACATAAGCAATGACAAGTTTGTTTAAACTTAAAAACAAATATTTTTAAAAAGTTATTTTTTTAAGAAGTATATAGGATTTGCTTTTTAAAAAAACAGTTTTCTATTTTTTTTAAAGCAGTTTAATCAAGCATATCAAAAAAGAAAAAAATGATTATTTTATTAAAAAAAAAAGGTGATGTCTTAAAAAATAAGTTTAAACAAATGGGCCAATAACTAATTGGTTTCATTTGAATATGAGAAATTCAATCATGTAATACTAAATACATTCTAAAACTAAAGATGTTTATGACCCCTCATATAAATATGACAAAATTTAATATGATATAAAATTAAATTAAATTTTAAAGTAAAACATTTTAAAATCATAGTAAAAATATATATTTGAAATAATATAATATAATATGATGTAAAATTATCTTAGTTTCAAATATGAATAATAATATTTTAGATTTAAGTCAATCAGATTTTGTAGAGTAAATTTTCTTTTCAAGATTTTTTTAAAAATTAATTTAAAATATTTAAAATTGTATCTACAAATTAAAATCTTAAAACCTATAAAAAATAATAAATTAAAAATTTGAAAAAAAAATCAACCAGGATTAAATAAAATCAAGTAGAAATATTAAAGGTCAATGCTTAAAATTTGATAATTTTGTAACATATTGTCCAATTATAAGCATGTACACGTTTTTTTCCCCCTTTCTATATCTACTGAACAAATTGTCTCTTTTTTTTTTATTTAAATATCATTTTTTTTTTTGTTTTATCATGTGATGACCTCTCTTGTACATGTACTTTTTTTTTTTATATATTACTTTCTTAGAAAAAGATGCGATGAAATATTTTATTATTTACTACATATTATCTCCGTGTTCAAATATTTTCTATGTAATACGATTTTATTCAAGTGAAAATACAATTTGATTTACATTCAAAATTATATTTAATAATTTAATAAGTCTTTTTATTAAAACATTAAAAAAATCCAAAATAAAAAATAATGTATGTATTTAAATTAGCTTTGTATAAAATTATGTGGCAATAAAGTTTAAATATTATTTACTCAAGATTTCTATTTTCTTCATATGACTTTCAAGAAAAAACATTATATTACATTCTTATTCGATTATTATATTTATCCTCATGAATCACTTATATAGAGATAATTGAAAAAAAAAAACAATTTTTCTATTTTCTAAATAATAAGAAAAGAAAGTTTTCAAATGAATATGACATAATCTTCATCGATCCTAATGGCTAGTGTAGATTGCTGGAAATAAGTAATTCTTATCAACTTTGCTCTTGATTAGAGAAAAACTTCTAACCTCATTTTGCCTTCGATGTGATGATATAGGACCAAAACTCAACCCCCATGGTCATTTAAAAGCTGCAATATTGGATCTCTTATTTGCATGCCAACCTTGTTAAAAAAATATAAAATAAACCAACAAAAAAGAAATAATCAGTGAGAGTCAATTATTATAATTAAAAAATGGCATTTGGACACTTAGGATAAATGTGAACTTTTAAGCCTGAACCTTACTATAAATGTGAACTTTTAACCTTGAACCTCTTTGGAATAATAATAGCAACCATCCCTCACCCTTTAAATTGTCCATTGTGGGAATTGAATAACAGGTATTGTTTTGTAATTTATAAAATGAGTCATGAGTTATCTTTTATTTTTGGCCCACATTACATATTCGGCCCTGTTTCTTTTTCTCCAATTCATTGCAATTACAATGACATCAAATTTATGAAAAAAAAAAGCAATAAAATTATGTCAAACATGAATTAAAACAAAGCATGAAATTTGCTTTAAAAAATTATCCAGCATTGGATAAAAAACTTCTAAAGGTGCAGTTCAGTGTTACACAGTATTGATGTAGTTCCGTAATAAAGGTTCCTATAATAAAAGGCATTATGCAATGCACAAAACTAATTAAAAGTTTTAAGAATCTCTCTGTGACCATAATTTTTATTTTATAGACAAAAAAGAATATTATTAATAAAAGAAAACCAAAACTAACAAAATGGATGTCAAGAGCTGGTAAAAATACAAAACAATAGAAGTTGGTATTGAAGTGCCTCAACACTATGAAAACAAAATTTCTAACTCAAGGTGAATATTAGCCCAAAAAAAAAAACCCTCCCCCATCAATTACAAAGTACAAAATCCAGCAATCTGAGTAGTTCCTATAGACATTAATCAGCACCAAAAGTTTTTGAATGAAGGACAAGGATGCATACACTCACAATTCCCTCCTACTGCTACTTATTTTGGGTAAGCAAGATATCATTTATTTAAATGGCAGTATATAAATGAAATACACTAGTCAATCCACTACGTTCCCAACCCTGTGACGAATGTAAATAACCCCCTTTTTTAATCCTTTACACTCTCCTTACCAGAACATACAAAAATATTAAAACCCACCCTCCAAAAGCCACATTCGAGTTTGCATTCTTAATTCTCCCAAGGACAAATTATATTACACACTTCTAGACTGCAACAACAATCCCATAAACCACAATAGCCCCATAAAAAAAAAAACACCTCCAACCCAACTCCTTAAAATCCATACAATGAAATATTGTAGGCAACACAAAACTAAGAATAACACATTGCTTCTTACCAAGGATAGAAAATCAACAAAATTAAACACTAAAAGTGCCACCAAGCTTATATCACCAACGCCATCAACCACCTCAACCACAAGTTGTACCTAAAGCCACAGAACCATTTCTCAACCACCTCATAAATTAGGTTCATCACCAACCAAAAAGTGAAGAATAAATTGATACAAAGTCCTAACTGAACCAAACTACTTGCCCCAAGACCCAAATTAGTGGTGATAATATCCTTGGCTTCTTCACCAAAAGCAAAGTAACCCAAACCTTCAAACAAACCAAACAACACAGAAATAAAACTCATCCCCAAACCCAAAACACTAACAAATTTCTCTTTATGTTTATTGCTTAGCCTCAAATTCCTATGGCAGAACCATTCCTATTCCTTCAAACGCATACAGAGCCACATCTATATATGCCTTAAAAAGCACATACATTTAAACAAATATTTTATGGAACATCTTATTTTAAAAAATATAATGCAAGGTTAGTAAGCACACCTATACATTTTTTATATTACTTTCGATGGACCAGATCCATTACAGTAGTTGGGATCAATCTAGAGAAAATGGTAGCAAACATAGAAGGATCATCATGCTTTTTGGATTAATTTGGACTGTTCCAATGTGCTTTCAATTCTCAATTCTGGTATTAAAACTTGGAGTGGACCAAGTTAAGGATATCTTTTTATCGGCCATCACTCATGCTTTATGGTTTATTTGGCACGCTCGCAATCAGATAAGATTTTACAACATCTATTTACCTTTCAGCAGAATTACCTCGCTTATTTATGCTGATGTTGCTTTGTCCGGTAACCTCTCCAAGGGTAAAATGTCATCTTCCATAGAGGAATTCAGTATTCTCAAGCAGTTTGCTGTTACGGGCCACCCCTATAAATCTCCTTCCATCACTCATGTTTTTTGGCATAAACCTCTCAGTGGTTGGGTGAAGTGCAATTCGGATGGTGCCTCTAACGGAAACCCAGGAATCTCAGCTTGTGGAGGTATCTATAGGGACTCAGCGGGCTCTTTTCTTGGTGGTTTCTCGGATCCTATTGGTATTTATTTCCCCTTTTATGCTGAAATCCAGGCTGCTATGAAGGCTATTAAAATTGCTTACAGCAGAGGTTGGCTGCACCTCTGGCTGGAATGCGACTCTTCACTTGTTGTTGCGGCTTTCAAATGTATAGATTTGGTTCCTTGGAATATAAGAAATAGATGGAAAAACAGTTTACATCTAACTAACCAAATGCATTTTCGCATCTCTCACATTTATAGAGAAGGCAATATGTGTGCAGACAAGCTTGCTGCCTTCGGTGTGAATAGCTCAGTTTTTCATTAGTGGGATAGGCCACCTACCTTCATTTTGGATTACTATACTCGTAACAGATCTAACATGCCTTGTTTTAGGTTCCGTTGATTTTTTTGGTTGGTTGCTGTATGACTCCTCTTCATGGGTTTGGTATGGTCCCCCTATGTTCTTTTGTAACTCTTCTTCTGTTATATATATCAATGGTGTGGTGCTAGTGGTGGAGAGGGATTTGCTGCCAACATAGTTGGGAGTTTGATCTCTTTTTGCATGCTCTGGCCCCATATTTATATTAAAAAAAAATAGAAGGATCAGATCATAACTTAATACAGAATTTGTATGATCCAGCAAAGGAAGTTTAGTCATAGTACATTACGTGTGTGTGTGTGTGTAGTTTAACACATATATAACCTCACATTTAAACTAAACAAAACAATAATATATAATCTTATTCTTAAAAATGTACAAAATAACTTGCTTTCAACCATCAAAGTACCTCATCTTGGACTTGAACTGCAAAGAATTCCTCATGTCTCCTCTCCTCGGAATAAATACCTGCGTCGTCTTCCATATCACCAATACATATATATCATGTATTCAATCATTTCAAAAAATATCATGAAACATTATTCAAATTAGATAATTTCACATACTTTTTCCTATGAAACTATAAAGCCTTTAAAAATGTTTATAATCCACTTGCAATTCATATTCCCAATTTCCCTCTTCACTACCCACAAAGTTGATCTATCCACCAAGCCAACAAATCAATAAGCACACCATATTCAGAGGTAACAATTAGATGTCATCTCGTTCATATCTAAAATACAGCAAAAGTAATTTCACCTTAAATGACAACAAAATCATCATACACATCATCTTCATATGTGAATTAATCATGTGACAGTGAAAAGAGAATTAGCCTAAAATGTATAAACATACACAAAAGCATATGATATAGTATATTTTATATACTTACATCTTCATGACATTAGAAATTTCAAATATCAATTGTTACCTCAATCACCAACTGGTCTCACTGCAACAGCAAAATAAACCAGTAAAATGGAACATTTGTTAAAGGAAAGAACCAATAAAATTAAAAATAGAGCTATAAACATGGAAAGAACAAACCCAACTTCAAATATTCAGCCAACTACTCAACGTAAAATACACACACCAACTACTCAAGTTAAAATACACAAACTAATAGCCAACTAAACTACCTGGAACAACAAAATAATCCACTAAATTAGCAGACATGATGTTATTCACAATCTAATCAGAGAAATTTTGCTGAAAAAACACAGGACTAAGCTTATCAACAGCCAATTTTTTTCCAAAGAACTTTGGCAATGCAACAGTTTTTCATAACATGGCAAGATGGATTCAATCTCATGAGGACATCTAGTGTAGTATTTATCTAATTCAAAACATATAGGGAAAAAAAGTCACAATAGCCACTCACCTAACATGAATTAGCATCCACCTACTGCTTATGCGACACCATGGCCGTTTGATGTGGGCTATAAACCTTGAACAAAAAATTGAAGCCAATTAGTTTATGACAACTTACAATACTTGGTGTTTTGAAACAAATTTGGTTCATTCCCCAAACAAGATGAATGCAACAATAGAAAGCAGTACAATAAAAACAAAAACCATGTTTAAAACACATTCCAACAATTAAAACATGGCAGTTTTTTTTTTCTCTCTTGAAATTGCCTATTTCTCTTCTTTCTTATTTAACTGCCTATATACATGACATATCAGTAGCATTCTCTTGCAACATCAATCATCCATGTCTTGCAACATCAAGCACGCCATCCTAATTAAAAAAGAAAGAAAAAATAGAAACTAAATAGTAGAAGAGAGAAAAGTAAAGCAAGGAAGAGAAAAAAAAAAGTTGTAAACCATCGAGGCCACCGCAAAGGCGATTTCCGACCACCGCAGGTGGTGGCAATTTCTCACTCCTCTTCCCTTCTTCTTTTGCTCTTTTCTCTTCTCTCTTCCTTTCATCTTCTTTCCCTTTCCCTCTCCTTCTATCCGTGCTTTTCTTCGTCTCTATTTCACTCCGGCCTCCAAGGATGACCGTCGACGCAATCTCTCTCAGTCATGGCTAAGATCTTGGCATGACACCACCTCCTCTCCCAAGGATTATGGCTCGTGGTGCTGCAGCAATACTATTCCTCACTCCTTTAGTCCAAGCATCTTTGCATTTTGGGTCTTCAGTTTTTAGTAGGTAACGTAACGTAACGTAATAATATTTGAAGGATGATAAATCCCTTTTTACCAAAACAAATCTTCCCTCCCAAACACCCATCCAATTCCTTCAACAGCAAGATTTTGAATTCAAAATCATATCACACACAGTGACCACATATGACAATACGTGTACCAACTCTTAGCTTACTCTTCTCTTTGCATCGAAAGCACCCTCAACCACTCTCAGAAACCGTAACAGTTGGACCTAGCAATAAACAGACATCATACCTAAAATAGCCCCCAAAAAATAATAAAATAATTAAACACAAATGTAAACAATTGTCCAAGTAACATATAGTTCCTCACTTCTCTCCAGATTGTTCAGTCTCTTATTCTCTCCACAAAGCGAAAAATTCTCTCAAATCAGTTATGCCATGCGATTGTTTTTAGAAGAACTCCCACTAGACATAAAAAATATCTCACATAAATAAATAAAATAAGTTCTCAACGATAAATAGTAATAGATAACATCTTCCATTGTATTGTTTATTGATGAAAAAGCATATAAATTTAATAAAGTAGCAACTTAATGATCAATTATTCAATAATAAAGTTTATGTTTAGATAAGTTTTTTTCTTAAAAAAATGTTTAGATAAGTTTTCTCATTACTTATAAAAGAAAAAAAAATCTCTTATAAACTAAAATTAGCTTATATATAAATTAAATGCGTATATTCTTTATGTATAAAAAAAATGTGCATATTGTCTGAGTCGTTTTTAAGTTTTTTATAATGAATTTTTTGTTTTTTTTTTGTTTTTTTTAAGAAATGAGTTATTCTTTAAAGGAATGAGTTATTATTTTTCCTGAATGCATGTTGGACAGAATAAAGCAAAATGTTTAATCCTCTGTATGATTCGATCAAATGTCATTTCATTCGATCGTGAGAATATTTCTTTTATTATTCTGTTGAATTTTTTTTAGGCTTAATTATTAATTTGGTCCCTTAATTATTTAAAAATATTCAATTAGGTTTCTTAATTTTTAAAAAGTTTAATCAAGTCCCTTAATTTTTAAAGATGCGTCAATGTGGTCCTTTCTTGACATCTTTTGTTTTCCTTTAATTTTTACTGTTTCAGTATTGACTATATTTAGTATTTTATCTATGAATATATATTACTAAGTAGTTTATCTTTAAGAAATTGTTTAAAAAATTGTGTATTATAGTTAATTTATTAATTTTGAGATTACACAAAAAAATGAGAGCATATACAGTGAGAAATTTTTTATGTGAGAGTAAAAGAAATAAATATTGAAATCTTATAATGAATGATCAAGATTAATGTATAAGTCATGTAATTTTTTTTAAAAAGTCACTAGACTTTTTTAAGTGGTCACAGTAAATTTTGATCACCTATATATGATAGTATTGTGCAGAATGATACACAAAAGTTAACTATATTTCGTAATTTTTATTTATAGGAAATTTGTGAATCAATTATTGGGGAGGAGGAATGAAACTCAAAAGGATCCATTTGATCTATGAAACAATTCTAAAGAAAGAGATGCTAGAAAAGATTTTTTTTTTTTCTCTAGCCAATATTGCCTTCTTTTATTATCTTTATTTTTATATTTAATTTCTTTAATTCTTTATCAGTTTAAATTTATCTTATTTTGTTTCTATCTTTAAATTAAATTTTAATAATATTTTAATAGAAATTATTAATAGTTAAAATAAACTTATTTCATAATTTAAATTATTTATTATAAATTTAAGAATAAATTACACTAATCACTCATGAGATTTCATGAAATTATACAAACCCTCCCTATTTTTTCACTACAACAAAAGGTACTTTTGACAACATTTGAAAAATGTCGCAAAATTATGAATAAATGTTGCTAATACATTTTTGCAACATTTTATCAAATGTTGGATAAAGCTTACGTCGCTAAAGACTTTTAACAACATTTTTACATATTAATAGCAACATTTTAGAAATGTTACCAATCTAACATTTTGTATCATTTTAAAAATGTTACCAAGTTATCGTAACATTTATAAAAATGTTTTTGTAACATTTTTAAAATGTTGCCAAATTATTGTAACATTTTAAAAATGTTGCTAAATTATTAAAACATATAAAAATGTTACTAAAGCTATTGTAACATTTTAGTCCACACAGTAAAAAGTTCTGGCTTATTTAGGTCAAATAATCAAAAGGTCATCTCAGAATCAGACAATGCTACACAATCTACATAGAAACTTCAATCTCGAATGATTGATATAATGAGAAACATGTCACAAGAATTTAAAACAAAGTATAGTAGCTACAGACATACTAAGAATTAAATCTTGGATGTCACACCAAGTTACTTCCCCATTTTACCAATTGGTTTTGTATTATCCTTATCAAACTGGTACTAACTAACAATTTTATATAGAATTCATATCTTTAGTGGTGTGTCCTGTGCTATCATAATCTCCACATGCTTGTATATCTTGCTTCAAAATACTATTAAGTCTAGTTATGGTATCCATCTGCTGTTGTAAGACCTACCTGCAAAAAAGTAAAGAATTAATACAACATACACTCTTACAAGACCCCTCTTAATAAATGATGTAATGGGAAGTAAAACACAGAAAGTCAGAAACAAGATTAATAGGAATATCATATCATCAAGACTATTGAAATGTACAAAAATCAAACACATGCCCAAGTAGCTTAGCCATTCCAACAATTGCACTCATTCTTCAAGAGGCCAAAATTATTAAACAACTCGTCTGGAGATTAACAACTCACATATCTGTGTTCTGCTCCTCACATAAGTTGTGAAAGCAATGCAGACATTTTTCACCCTTTGTGCACATGCATCTATGCTGTAGACCAAACACAATTTTGTCTCAACAAACCAAGAAAAGACAACTTATATTAGTTTAGTTTGTGGCAAAGAGATACTGATTTTTTACAATAGCCTCTCCTTGATTTGGACCATGTTTGGTGAAAGGTCCAATTCCAACAGATGTACAGCCAAGCCCTGCAAAAGCAATAAGCCAATTGAAACTTAAACAAAAACACTAATAATAATTTTCTCTTTTTCACATCTCTAGCTAACATATAGGACTCTTACTCTAGCCAAGTCCTCATGTGCTCACAAAGCCTTGGCCAAAATCACACTCATACAATAAATTATCTTTATGATTATAATGTCAGGGTTACTATTTTAGTTAGATATTGTTAATCAATTGAATAAGAGACAATAGTTAAAAGAAATAGAAAACTTATTTTATTACCTGGTCCTGATTCTGCTTATTTCGGATATAGCTCCAGTGCCTTTACAACAACAAGACAAAGTTCAAAGGAATTCCCAGTGTCATCATTCATATGGCACTCTTTGAATACCTAGATGAAAATGGGAAGGATAATCAAAACGTGAGCATTTACATAATTACTAAATATTTTTTACCATATGAATGCAAAAGGAAATATATAAAATAATCGGTGGTGAGCTCACCCCATTTCCTTTATAAAAATTAAGGATATTACAATTGTAAAAAAATATATCATTCTTTTATGGTAGTGCCACATATACTGAGAAGGAAAATTAAAGAAGGAGAAGGAGATACCACTAATCAAGTCTGGGAAATGTATGCCCTCTAGGGTGGTGAATCACAACAGGATCCTGGAATGTTTCCAACAAAGCAATCCTTCTCCTATTCACCATATAACACAGACAAAGTATATTAATTAGTTCAGTAATATGATAACAATAGAAGATACAAAGGAAAATTTGTTGAAACAATGAATCATAAGGGACTTGGGTTTCTTGAAACTACCAATAAAGTGAAGGGCCGAGTAGTCAATTGGATTTGAAAATGCATTGAAAGCCAATTTAGGCATTACAAATCTCTTTCCACCGAACTTGGCTCCTGATATCACAATCAAGAACTTGATCTTGTTTACCTTCCCAAGTGCTACGCCCCAAAGTCATGACAGAATGCCCCCTTGCTTTCACTCTATTTTCATCAAAAGGGCAAAATATATGTTTCTTTAATTCAAACACTTTGTCTTCATTAAAATACACACTAACAATATATATATATAACCTCACGTACACACAGATGCCACAAGTAAAAGTAAAAAACACTTGTATTATGAGAATCCTTAAAAAAAACATAATGATTTAATCTATTTTGGCATTTTGACCCATTTTTATCTACATTTATTGACTTTTATTTTTGCTTTTGTTTTTCTATTTTAAAGAACTAAAAGAGGTTGGGAAGAGTTGAGCTTATTATGAGACAAGAAAGGTTGTTTTCATCTCTGGCATTTTCTCATTGTACATTATCTTGGTTTTTGCCTTAGTCAATGGTAGGTGTATTTATAAGGTTGCTTATTCTCCTAAAAGAATGCCATCACTTGATCATCAATTTTTTTTTCAGGGGACAAAACTAAACATTATTTAATTAATTTGCTTATTTAATTTGTTCTTCTTTGAAATATTGCCAAAAGCAAACCTATATCAAGCACTTTATTTGAAATTTAATTAAATAAATGCTACAAATGGATTAAAATCTTGCCTGGATATCATTATCTTTTGGATTAACTTCCTTCTTTCTTGGAATGTTGTTTGGATGCTCTACTTGCAGCAAGTGAATTCCAATTCTGTATTCAAATAGCCTGTACAATGATCAAATTAAAATATATAAAAAAGTGAATAGACAATGAACCTTTATGAGGGGATATTAGCCTAGAGAAGCAATTAAGACTTCTCAAACTGATTTAAGATATAAAATTCTCACATTTGGAAGTGGAAGGGATTCCAGGAGCTCAGATGAACCGCAACAAATCAAAGCTTAGATTAACATTACTAAATTCCCACTTAGGAAATTTATCAAACACTTGAAATGCAAAAGATGAGACAATACGTAGACAGAAACTCTTCTAAATTAACAACCACAAGAAACTACTTAAAAACTTATAGAGAATAACTAAAGGTAAGTTCGCATGCAGATCAGAATAAGAATCCTTTGTAAATGACTTGAAAACTAGAAGATGACCAAGTTCTAGTTGATGCTAAAAGAATCCAACAATGAACCAGAAGGTCTTGAATCTAAAGTGATGAACTCACCAGAACAAGTTTTCAATTAAGAGAACTAAAAGCCTTTCAATTTTTTTTTTAAGAGAACTACTTGTTATAGAGCGATGAAATCAACAACATTAATGATTTCGAAAGAGAGAACTCAACGGAAGAGAGCAAGCAATGAACGAAGAAGGATGCAATGAAGGATGAACCGAAGAGAACGAGGGTACCTTGCAAATGTAGAGCACAAACCACAAAGTCTTCTTTCCTTTAGCCTTTAGGTCCAATTCAAGGAAATTAAAATTTCCTTGTAACAACGAGCGTGAAGGTAGCTTAGCACACTGTATCGAGATTACGTGTTGCGATAGCTATGGCAATGAGATTAGGTGTTCCCGTGTTGCAATAGTTTTTTTTTTTAAGAAGAAGAAACCGTGTTGCAATAGTTATAGACAAACTTATGGTATACTTTATTAAAGGATAGTAAAATAGTTAATAGGTAAAAATAATTAAATATAAAAAAATAATTAAAAATAGTAACCTTTATTATTTAAAATATGTAGTTCAGATAATTAGTAACAGTTATTATTAGTAATATCTTTAAAAATGTAATTAATAAATGTTTCAAAATGAAGTATTGGTAACATTTTTATAAATGTAAATTTATAAATGTTGCAAAATAAATTTTATTAGAAGTATAGTAACATTTTTAAAAATGCAAGTAATAAAATGTTGCCTAAAGTCATACTTGCAGCAGTGTTTTAACATTCACAGTAATCTCCCTTATAGGGAAGCTCAGTGTAATGTTTTCCAAACAGTTAAAAGGGTTAGTATAATGTATAATGGAATGTCAATGTATATTTTTTTAAAATTAAAGAGGGTTATAGTGTAGGGACGTATTCTATGGTGGACCATCAAGATAAGTGGTCCACCATGCACCACAATTCATAGTCTTTGGATTAATCTGTACCAGATCCATCTTTCATTTATTAATTTATTTTAAATATAGTACAAGATCCTTTTTTTCATTTATTAGAACCTAATTAATTATTAATCATGCATTGCAAGGATGTTGGGACCAAAATATATTAAAGTTTGAAATATGTTAACAAATTGTGTTATGTGCAAAAAAAGCATTCAAAAACATAAGGTATAACGTTCTATTTTAGACACGTCCAATAGTTTTAGAAAACTAGGCGTCTAACATGCTTCTTTATAAAAAAAGCATCCAATAGCCCTGTTTTAAATCAACGTCCAATACAACCTCTTATGCTTTTACTTCGAGTTATTCGTGTTTATTAAGGTTTTTTTTATAGGCTATGAACTCATCTTACAATTAAGAACTTTAGAGGCCTTGATCAGCCACCAGTCCTCAACATTTACACCAAGGTGACTCTTGTGAAAATTCACATTCATACCAAATGTTAGCTCAATTTTCTTTTATCAGCAAAATAATATATATATTGATATATAAATGGTACCAGTGGTACCAAACCGTAACTACAAACTGGGGCCACATAAAGGAATCCAAAGGTTATGCTGTATTTTTATACCACATGGTATAAATATATTGAATAACCCAGGATTGCTATTAATGTGTATCCAAGACCACCGAAAATCATTAAACCCCTTACAAAAAATATAATTTGCCCCAACCCCCTACCATCATGATAATCCCAAGGAAAAATGGACCTTTCCACTGCATCCAATGTGTAAACAGCAGCAATAAATATAACTATATCCACCAGGGGCACCAACCATAAAGGCAATTAATTTGAAGATCCTTCTTGTTGACACTGGCCTTATTTCAGCCAATCAAGGGCCACCGATGAAGATGTTGTTGCATGCAAAAAGGATCCATAGTAATCCACACGTTCATGGATTTGCACCAAAAGAATTCCAAGCTACAAATTTACAGAGAGATTTGGGCTGATGCACACACCAGGTGCCACCATCCACTGCGTGAAAGAGTATTTGAAAGTTGGAAATCTAGCTTTAGTCCAAGACCACACAGTGAAAGAAACTTTATGTCGAAGCAAGTCCATTTCCATAACAGTACCCTTAAAGATACTACCATTCCTCAAGTTCTAGACACACCACACAATCGCAGTCCAGACAACTCTCCACATTTCTATCTCTGGCTTTGTTTGCATCAGCTGTGTATGCTGCCAAAAATGGATTTCTGGATCTTCCGACAAGACAGTAGTAATTTGTAGCCATCCATAGCAATGATCCCAGACTAATCCTGACTTCTTACACGAAAAGAAGTAGTAACTTGCAGATTCTTCCACCTGTAAATAGAACGGGCAAAGACAATCGTTGGCATCATGGAGAATATTTCTACTTTTAAGATTGTCTCTAATAGGTAACCTATTAAGAAACAATCTCCAAATCAGAAAAAGGGCTTTTGGTTGGGCTTTTATCCTCCATGAATTTTGTAACAAACCCCTTTGTTGTGGGTCTCCCACCTCCTACATAAGATGGTTGTAACCAGATTTGACACTGTAAACACCTGAGGTATCAGCTTCCCATACCCATTTGTCTTCAGATCTATGCAACGTGACACTGTTCAAACCATTTTGTAGATCAACACACAACTCCCTTTCCCACTCAAAAACCACCCTTCTCCAGAGAAAACTCCATTGCCAGCCACTACCACACCAAGATCCCATCTCCTTTACAAGTGCATTTCGTTGGTCTGAAACAAGATACAATAGCGGAAATGTTTCTGCCAAAGGTGAACCACCCACCCATTTGTCAAGCCAAAATGAAGCTCGATCGCCTTCTATAATCTTCCACCTACATTTACTATCAAACCACTTAGCCTCATTTGCTTTCCCACAAGTCCTACAAATGTCTTTCCACCATAAAGATGTACATTGGTGACTGTCCTCCTTCAAAAGACCCTTCCACCCTCCATATTTAGATTCTAGTACCTTCACCCACAACTCTTGGTCATTATTAAAAGGTGTCCATCTCCACTTAGCAAGCAAAGCCTCATTAAAGGTGACAATATTTTTTATCCCAAGCCCACCATGACTTTTCAACTTACACACCTTATCCCAACACACCTTCTTTTTCTCCTCATCCCCACTCCAAAGGAAATTCCTTTGGATGTTCATCATCTTCAAAGCAACTTCTTTGGGAATTTTAAAGAAAGATAGAAAAAAATAGGTAAGGAAGTGAGCACGGAATTAATCAAGCAAATTCTTCCGCAAACGATAAAGACTTAATCTTCCATGGTGCCAATTTCTTTTTGAATTTATTGATGATAGGCTTCCAAGTATCCACCCTTCTAGGATTAGCTCCAATTGGTAGCCCCAAATAAATAAAAGGTAGAGATAGGAGGCTACAATTTAGTAGCCTAGCAAATCTCAATGCTTCACTCCTTTCAACCCCCAAAACCCCAAGCTACTTTTAGAGAAGTTTACCTTTAGGCCGGAGACTAATTCAAAGCACCGCATGATACTTTTAATAGTCACAACATTGGTTAAGGATGACTCTCCCAAAAAAATAGTGTCATCGGCATATTGGAGGAGATTTACCTCTACATCATTACTTCCCACATGGATGCTAGAAAACAAATTCCTCTTGGTAGCCTCCCTTATCAAACCACTAAGCCCTTCCGCCACAACTATAAAAAGAAATGGTGCCAAAGGATCACCTTGCCTCAACCCTTTTTTCAACATAAACTCATCAGATGGGCTACCATTCACCAACACGGAAATCAAACTTGATATCAAACACCCCTTTATCCAAGATATCCACTTTTCTTCAAATCCCAATCTTTGTAGCATGTATAGCACAAAATCCCAACAAACGGAGTCATAGGCTTTTTCATAATCCACCTTAAAAATGATACATTTCTTCTTTTTCCTTTTTACCTCATCAATCACCTCATTGGCCACTACCACATTATGCATCAAGTTCCTACCACCCAAAAAGGCACTTTGCCTACAATCAATCGCTTCATGTAAAACCTTTTTCAATCTATTCGTCAAGACTTTGGCAAGAATTTTATACATACACCCAACAAGTGAAATAGGTCTATACTCCCCTAAACTTTGTGGATCGGCTATCTTTGGAATGAGGGTAATAAATGAAGTATTACTACCTCTTGGTAACACACCGTTTTGATGGAATTCATCAAGAAATCTTTTGACATCATCCTTCATTACACTCCAAAATTTCTTGATGAATTTAAAATTCAATCCATCCGGCCCCGGGCATTTGCTGCTTTCACACTCCCACACCACCACTCTAACTTCACTCTCTTCAAAGTTGGCCACCAACAAGGAATTGCTTTGCTCCGAAATTTGATCAAAGGGTACCCCATCAAGTGTTGGCCTACTCCACCCATCTTCACTAAATCGACTCTCAAAAAACAACCTTGTTTCTTCCTTTACTCTACTTGGTTCTTCAATCCAACTCCCATCAACATTTATCCCACAAAGCAAGTTCTTCTTTCTTCTCTAATTCACCACCATATGGAAGTACTTAGAATTGCAATCTCCTTCCAAGTTCCATTTCAACTTCGCTTTTCGCTTCAATAAGGATTCACTCCATTTGACCACCTTCCAAAATTGTTCTTGTAGTTCCCACCTTTTCTTCAACTCCCCCTCACTAAGATTCACCACTTCCGCTTTCTCTTCTAGTTCATTCAATTCTCTTTGTATGGCCAAATGCTTAGTCTCCAAATTCCCAAAATGTTCAAGATTCCATATCTTCAACTCTTTTTTCAATCCTTTTATTTTTTCCTTCAACACACTTCAACACAAAAGCGCCCCACCCTTGTACTTGTTGTCTTCTCCAAGCATCTTTCACATAACTCTCAAATTTTAGGTCTTCAAACCAACAATTTAGCACACGAAACGGCTTAGGTCCCCAATCGATCATGACATTCTTCAACACTAAAGGGCAATGATCCGATATGTTTCTTTCAAGAACATATTGGGAAGATCCCGACCAAATGGTAAGCCACTCTCTACTCACCATAATTCTATCAATTCTACTCATTGCCATCCCATTTGGTTTAAACCAAGTAAAATTTGTCCCCCTCATAGGTATATCCTCTAGCTCCATTTGGTAGATAAATTGGTTGAAATCCCTACTCTCTCCACCTCTACCAAAACCACCACCAACCCAACACATCTTCTCTCATTTGAGTCCCTAACACTGTTAAAATTGCCAACAACACACCACTGTTCAATGTTGTTGTTGCTCTTCTAAACAATTAATTCCTCCCATAATCTTCTTTTGTTACTCAATTCACAAGGTGAGTAAACATTGACAATGGTAACACTGCACTGTTTAGATTTTTCAAATCCTTCTACCAGCAAAAAACCATACCCAGCAAACATATGTGTCACAACCAGCGCATCCTTGCTCCATATACATAGTAACCCCCCAGTCGAATTGACAGCCGGGCTGCTAAAAGATTCAAAGTTCCTGTCTCCCCATAAGGCTGTGCATGTTGATATGTCGACACTCTCAGCTTTTGTCTCCTGTACACGTAAGAAATCAATCTCCTCCTTAATCACCAATTTCTTTATGAACTTCCATTTTAATCTTCCTCCCAACCCCCTGACATTGTATGATAGTAGCTTCATATTTGAACTACTGAATTCCCTCTTGTTGACCCTTCTCTTTTAGATCAGCAGCCTTTCTATCTCTTTTTTCCATCTCGATCATCCTTGTGACAATCTCATCCTCTTTCCCTGTGAAGGACACACCCATTGCTTTCCCTAATTCCCATAACTTCTGGGCTTCCACTGGATCACTCCTTAGCCAAAAGATCCTATTACAATTTAGGATGTTGGTGTCAGACAGGATATTACTAAAGGATTGGCTTTCAATTCTGACTACTCTGTGTTCTTTCTCAAAGCTTTTTAGTGTGGTTGAAGAAGACGACGTTTGTGAATGACGCTTTAGCGGTCCACGTACGACCCTTCGCAGACGTCTGTGGGTATTATTGCCAAGGTAGTATCACCTTTAGGAGAGCTGGGTGATGACTCATGTTTGATGGCTTCCTTTTTTTTTCGCCATGATACATTAAATTCCAAATTACGTGTCTCCCCTTTGTTGCATTGGCTGATAGGCTTAATTGTCCCATTATCCTCTTTGACTCCACCTACATTGTCATTTTTTTGGTCATGAGTTTCTAGGCCCAACCCATCAATATTCTCCTCATTGACTTTACTATGACCATCCTTTGGGTTCAAACCTTATGTTTGGGCTTTTCCCACATTCACCAGCCCAATAGGCCCGTACTGATCCCCTTCACCTCCTTTAGACACTACCTCCTGCGCATCTGACCTAGAGCGACCTTTGTGTCACTCTCCTTCACCTTTTTTTTGCCCACCACAAATTTCCTCGAGCCCATCACCTTCCCTTTCTTGTTGTTCGTCTCAGATCTTCTTGTCATATCTTCCCCAAATCTTCCCTTTCTTGTATTATCAACGACTACAGGAGTGTCAGACTTTGTAGCAGGTAGCTCATTATCACTTTTCAATCCTATCAGAAGCTCTTTGACCACTGGGTACAAGGTCGAGAGTTGATCCGCCGTCGCACATCGGAAAACGCTGTATGAGTCTTCCTCCCCGTTGACACCATCCCCGTAGTTATGGTTATCGTCCATTTGTTGTCCCTCATTCCGCGCTCCGATTCCGACAATTTTAGCTCCAAACCAATATCGCTCGCCAGGGACGATTCACCTCTGTTGGAGTTTTTCCATTTCCAAAGTCTGTAGTGGCATATCTTTTGGAGATCTATGGTTTCTTCAAAGAACCTCACCCGATGAATAACACCATTGAAGCACACATTTGAGTATTTTGCTACAGGTTCCATTGTTGATACTTTCAAGAGTACCCTTACTGAATCTAGTCTCTCTTTACTTTAAGTTTCTTGATCCATTTTCACAAACTCACCAAAGGGACCAAACAGCTGTTTGAAACATTCTTCCCCCATAAATGTAAAGGTATACCCTAGCATCTAATCCATGTGAGCCTGTTACCTGTTGTCAAGTTCTTATGCCACTTTTGAATTGAGTGAAAGATTGAAAGAAAGCTTGCATCTTCCTCTTGGATTTTCTTCTATACATCCTCCTCACTAATCTTAGTAATTAACACCATATCATCTGCCAAGTATCTCAACTTAACATCCTTCTTTCCATCCATTATGTAGACATCATTCAGGAAAACATGGTTAAATCGCTCAACCTCCCTACCAGACTTTGTTTTAGCCACTCATCACTTTCCTCTGCCACTCTTACTTCTTGGCCCACCCAGTTTTGATTAGATTTCTTTGTCCACAAGTGCCTTTTGTGATTCCATTGCTGTGTTGTATGCTTCATCCCTCTTCTTGCAGCTTGTAAATGCTTGCCTTCAAGTTCCCGGTTGTTGAAGGATTGCTTCGTCCTAGCGTCTACATGTTGCTCCGTTTGCACCTCCATTCCTTTTTTCACTGTATTGCTGCTACTAGCATTGAATTTCCTTGCATCCTCAGTCTCGCTAGGCCTTTTTCGGTCTTCTCCCCCAGTGTATGGTCCTGTATTAAACTTTGGAATATTGACTTCCATCTTTACATTGCCTATATGTAGATTTGGTTCAGTTGTAGTTCCTTTGATCTTGTATCCGTAACATTCAGGAATCTGACAAAACCAAACCTTTTACCCCCCTTATCCCTTCTTTTTGACACAAACACATCCCACACCCTACCCCATCTTTGGAAAACTTTCCATAGATCCATCCGTTCAAAGTCTTCTAGAAAGTTTGTAAAGAAGAAGGAGGATACGGATCCTAGCACTTTCACTCTTGAGTTCCTCACCGCATTACTTCTCTCAGTGTTTCCCTTCCCACTGTTTCCCTGCTCCCAATGTCCCATGTTTTTCCAAGTAAATGTTAGCTCAAATAATTGTATGTAGCTTTAATATCCCAAATACTTTTCCCATTTATTGTCACCAATTATAAGAGTGTCATCTACAAATTGAATATGTGAGATGCATATGTATGTGCTACCCCCCTACAAAAAAAGCATTTGAAAAGGCCAAGATTTACAACCTCTTTAAGATAACAAAAAAGAAAAGAAGAATCCCTTAACAAAGAATTTGAGATACTTTATGCTTATCTTCCTAGAGTTTTCCTTTATTTTTCATTTTTATCTATCATCTTTCAATTTACATTATCAATTGTGGTGGGACGACAAAGGACACTTCATGCACTATAGAAGCACATCAATAGTTGCCACAACCCTGCTTGTTTGTTTCTACTGTTGTATCAATCATGTTGTTTGAGACTTAGAAATCGGATATTTCGCCATTATTGTTCTTTTTAGTGAGTTGGATGAAATTCTCAATCTGCTTGTAGAGTGCAATTGTTGACTATAGGAAGTATTCACATTGAAATATGTATGTTTCCTTGTTAAAAAAAAAGCATATTAACAATGGAACTTATTATGACTTCAAAGTGATCATGTGCAATAGCGCACATTTGTCATGTCTTCTATTCAGACATCAATCAACTTGTATCTACATATACATCATTGCTAGCTTCAGATTAATCAATATTTCTTATATCTGTTTCTTATCAAACTATTGAAAAGCATGGAATCAATTCAAATTTTTTTTTTCGATATTGCTACTTCAACAGTGTATTCTAGAATGAAAAAGAATAGTTTTTCTTATATATCTTTCTTTTGAATTATTTCATAGATCAATTAGATCCAAGAATTCTACATAATTTTTATATAAGTCCAGAAAACAATTAGTTGTCAACCGGACTATTATTATCATCTAGCTAGCTGGGAAAATTTTGTTTCTATATCATTTTTCTTAATGCAAGATTGAGAGAATTATGTAAGATATGTTTTGTCCCACAACATATGTATGATTCCAATATGTCACTTCATAGTTCATACTACAATGACAATATTTCCTTTAATATGCCTTTTGCCTCCTTTATTTACTATTCCCCCACTTTATTTCGTTGATAAGATTCATTCTTATTATAATTACCTACAGCATTATCCTCGTTGTGCTCGTGTACGTACAGAACCAAGTGGCCTTATATTAGTCACGTCAACAACTAATTAATAATATCTTACAATAATGCTGCATCCACTTTAGGAAATGGGCTAGACTCAATTTGGAGGGATTTGCGAATTTTCATAAATAGATCATTATTTTGTTGAACCACGGAAACACAAAAAATCTATTTATTCTTTTCTTGATATTATTAATCTAGCTAGGAGTACATTTTAGGAAAAAAGAAAGAAAGAAAAAAACTGACTTGCATATCGAGTTATTTCATATAGATCAATTTCTCACGGATTCAAAGGGTCATAAACTAGTTCTAGGAACCTAACTTTTTTCGTTTTAGAACTCAAATAAAAAAATAATAATTTAGGAATTTATTTAAAAATTTTAAATAGTACATCTTACAAAACATAAAACTCTCATATTTTCTAGGTACAAGCACAAGTGAAATTAATCCTTATTAATCAAACGCAGAGGTTAATTAAGCTAATGTTTGGCACAATCAGCACGAGCAAAAGAAACCTTTCCCCCTCTAAGATCGTACTCCACTTGAAAACCCATTAATTTGTTGCACCAGACATTTCCAAAGATGTTAAATCCATCTCGAGTCGCTGGTGCAACAAATTAATGGTTTTCAAGTGATCTGAAGAATATGTGGCATTCTGAAACTGTCTTGTCACTTTTAATTCTGAAAAAACAAAAATAAGCACTTTCAAAAAAAAAAAAAATCAGCTTTTAATATGTTATATTCTCTGTACTTTATTAAGAGTTTCATTCATTAATTTTAAAAGAAAAAAAAATGTGGGTTCTATGTCTTGCAGCATTGATTATTATAGGCATTACACACTGGGTTTATAGATGGAGAAATCCCAGTTGCAACGGAAAACTCCCACCAGGTTCATTGGGTTTGCCACTTGTTGGTGAGTCCCTTCAGTTCTTCACCCGCCACACTTCTTCTGATATTCATCCATTCGTCAAGCAGAGAATGAACAGGTATATGTAAGTTTTCATTTTGTTGCTCACGTCGACTTGTGATATGACAAAAATAGAATATATAAGTGAGAAATAACTTATCTTACAATATGGTTTTATAGGATTAAATTAGACCCTAACCCAGATTCTAAAACCTTTTTCATCCAAGGTATTTACCAAGGTTTTAAAAAACGGTCAACGACCGTGATTTGGGCCGCAACATCAAGATTTTTTAACTGTCCGCAACCGCAACACAACTGCAATTGGGGCTGCATTGGCCGCATTTGTCCACGATTTCTTGCGATATCAACAAATGCAATGAAACCGTGACCGATATTTAAAACCTTGGGTATTACTTATTAGGATTATGATATATAATTGATTTTGTCTCTCTTCAGGTATGGATCAATCTTCAAGACCAGCTTGATTGGACGACCAACTGTGGTGTCCACAGACCCGGAGTTTAATTACTTCATATTCCAACAAGAGGGACTAATGTTCCAGAGCTGGTACCCAGATACACTCACTAAGATTTTTGGGAGACAAAATTTAGGTTCCTTGCATGGTTTTCTGTTTAAGTACCTTAAGAACATGGTGCTCAATATGTTTGGTCCGGAAGGCGTGAAAAGGATGCTCTCAGAGGTTGAACAGAAAGCGTGTACAACATTACAGCAGTGGTCGTGCCAGGAAACTGTTGAGTTGAAGGCTGCAACAAAAAGGGTCAAATAATTTTAGCACTAATTAACTTTTCTTGTTTTAATTTAAACCCTCTCCTGACTCCTCCTTAATTTTCAAGTCTAAACCATGCATTGTTTGTTGTGTATTACTATATCCAGATGATATTTGATTTGACTGCAAAAAAACTTATCAGTTGTGACTCGACCGAGACCTTAGAGAATTTAATGGACAACTTTGTTGCATTTATAGAAGGACTCATCTCGTTCCCTCTCAACATTCCAGGAACAGCTTATCACAAATGTATGCAGGTAAGTGCATTATTCACTAACACTAATCATTTATGAATCACTCATACTTTAATTTACTTCATGTGTCTGTATTCGATTCGTATTCAACACTAATACTCTTAGATATTTCACTTATATGTAGATACGTAACCAATATCAATACTCTTGGATGCTTCACTTGATATGTGTAAATATGAAAGTATCCAAGTATTCAAGAAAATATATGACTATTAATATATATACAAAAAGCGGTTTCTTTTTATGCCAAAGATGTTTTTTGGTGAAATTTTATGCCAAAGATTAGCAAAACATTAAAAGTAATACCTCTGATTTTTCTCAGGGTAGGAAAAGGGCAATGAAGATGCTGAAGAACATACTGCAGGAAAGAAAGGAAATGGCTAGGAAACAACAGAATGATTTTTTTGATTATGTTCTAGAAGAACTTACCAAAGAGGGAACACTCCTCACTGAAGAGATAGCTCTGGACCTCATGTTTGCACTACTCTTTGCAAGCTTTGAAACCACTTCTCTGGCTCTCACTTATGGCATAAAAGCACTCTCTGATCATCCCTTGGTGCTCAATCAATTACAAGTACGTTAAAATATATGTTTTCTTTTTTATACAAATCATGGGACAGTTTTTAATTATGGCTTTAAGCGTCTTCCATTTTGACCTTCAATATAAAGAATGGTGATGATTGTCCATCCTTTTTTAGGATAAATTAGAGTGGAATAAGAGAAAGATAAGAAAAAAAAAGGGAAAAAAATTGAAGTGATAAGTAATATGATAGACAATGAAATAAAAAAAAAATCATAATTATTCATAAATAAAAGGCCCTCGGTATTCTGCCTTGTAGGAAGAACATGAAGCCATCCTCAAACAACGTGAGGATCCTAACTCCGGACTCACGTGGCAAGAATACAAATCAATGACATTTACACTTCAGGTGGTCAACAATTTCTTAATTTTTTTTTTCTTTTTAACGAGAGAGACTATTTTCCAGTTGATTTCTCTGTGTGCATGACTACTTGCAGTTCATAAATGAAACCATCAGACTCGCAAATATAGTTCCAGGAATTTTCCGGAAGGCACTAGAGGATATTAATTATGGGGGTATGTGATTGTTGATTAGATCAATTTCAATTACAATCTGAATCCTTACATTGAATCTGACAGTTTTTAGGAGTTAATTTTTAAATTTAATAGGAGTAATTTTAAGAGTTTTTTTTTTTTACAGTAGTAATTTTAAGAGTTTCTATTATATAAACTATAATAACTTTACTGAGTCACATGTCATATTTTAAAAATATCATATGTTGAATATTTGATTTTAACTTTTAATTTTTAAATATATTTTTTAATTTTAATTTGAGTTAATTACGTTTTTAATCTCTTTTTTTTTTTTTACTGATTTTTATTTTTAGTGCCTTAAAAAAAACTTTGACCATCATAATCTCTCATATATATATAAATGTTTTTTGTTTGCTTTTTATTTCTTATTATTAGCTTGGACGATTAAGTAATGACATGATATTAACATTAACATCACATAGTTCATTGAACAACTATAGTCTGCAAAATATTATTTTTAAAATTTGATATAATTTCTTTATCATACTTTTATATACGTAAAATCTAACATTGCTCATAATTAATACGAACAGAATACACCATACCAGCAGGCTGGGCAATCATGGTGTGTCCCCCAGCTGTACACTTGAACCCGGCCAAATATCATGATCCTCTTGCCTTCAATCCATGGAGATGGGAGGTGCGTCTATTATTTTCTCTTTTATTTTTTTATTTTTTATTTTTAATTTAAATCTCTCCATGATTTTAGAGTTGGTTCAAAGAAACTAAAAAAATGATGTAGCTAGATGCTCTATCTAGCAAGTACAAAACGAGAGAGCTATAAAATTCAACTAATTTAATTAGATACTCTAGCTTAATTACCATCATTTCCCTTCTTTTACAATTTTGTGACCCGAAAAAAAATGACCTATAGGGAATGGAAATGAATGCTGCTAGCAAACATTTCATGGCTTTCGGTGGAGGCATGAGATTTTGTGTTGGGGTAGACTTCGCTAAGGTTCAGATGGCTGTTTTTCTTCATAAATTAGTAACAAAGTACAGGTAACATTATGAAATTGCAATGTCATGCATGATTGTGTATTTACACGTGAATTTAAATTGAAACAACGTACCATATTGAAACCTATGAATATTTCAGGTGGCGACCCATCAAAGGAGGGAATATTGTTCGAACTCCTGGTTTACGATTTCCAGATGGCTTTTACGTTCGCATGACGGAGAAGGACCAATGGAAGTATGAATCAGAATAAACCTCTACAAATTAATAGTATTATTGAGAGTAAAACTTAGTTTATTTGTTCTTTAATCAAGTTAAATGTCATCATGTGATATATATAGTTGATCTCACTTAAAAAATTATAGTTGTGTGTTGTTGTTATAAAACTACTACCCGAGGGTGGGATGTTTTATTTTGTAACAAGAGAAATGAATGTGTAAAATTTTATCTTTACTATTGTTCGTGTCAACGTAACAAATCTTAAGTGTTGAAAGATATGTTCGATCGTTTAATTTCTATTTCTTGAAGACCATGTTTCAAATTGAAGTGTGAAGTTAACTTAAAGAATGTTTACAAGATACTTAAAAGTTTGAGACAACGTTTGAGATCGAAATTGAAGAAATCAAGAAATGGAAGCTCTAAAAGTAATTAAGTGTCAGATGAAGGATTTTGTGGCTGAATATGTAACACTATATTTTTCTCTTTTTGTTGGCTGTATGTTTTGTGATGGAAATCCTTCTCTCTCTCTCTTCACAAACACTCACAGTTAATTATGTTTTTGTTCTTTCATTTTACATCAATTTCCGTTTTTGGTCTCAATTTTTTTTATTGGTTATAGTCTCACAAATATTTTCCCGTTTAGGTTTTAGTCCCTCCGGATTTAAACACACACACACATAGTTAATCATGTTTTTGGTCTTTCATTTTAAGTCGATTTTCGTTTTTGATCTTTCATTTTTTTTTTATCGATTATAATTCCTCAAAATTTTTTCCGTTCAGGTTTTAGCCCCTCCTGTTAACTTCTACCATTATGTGATGACGTGGGATTATATTGACATCCTTTTCTCAACTATGTGGTGGTTAAAAACTGGTACTAGGGGTGGACACGGGTTGGATC
Organism: Pueraria montana var. lobata; assembly: GCA_026413185.1. Classification (NCBI taxonomy): domain Eukaryota; kingdom Viridiplantae; phylum Streptophyta; class Magnoliopsida; order Fabales; family Fabaceae; genus Pueraria; species Pueraria montana. The sequence continues at coordinate 18,961,401 of CM048649.1, forward strand.
AGATCGGATCTGTGGCATTTTTTAATCCGACCCAATCAATTTTAATTGATTCGGTTCGGATCGGATTTTGCCTAATTTAACTTTGCAATCCTATCCGAACCAATCTGATTATAATCGGATCAGATCATTGGATTTATTACTAAAATAATAAATTTTTTTTTTTTAAATCCAGAAAATAATTCTAATAGTATGCAATTTACTACATTTAACTCAAAAATATTTTTTAACTACTTGTCTATTATGAAACATGTTCCATTCCAAGTTTTAGATTAAATCATGTCTTATATTATAATTATAATAATAATAGATCAGTAGCCTTAAAATGAAAAAATACAATAAAATTGGGTTCAGCTAAAAGGCCCAAACTAAAAAGGTTAAAAAAATATATAAAAAAATAAAGCATACTAATTAATCTGGTGGATTGGATCGGATTTTCAAAAGTGAAATCCGATATCCAATCCGAACTCATCGGATTTGTAATTTTTCAATCCGATCCAAACCAATGATCCGAACCAATCCGGATTTTTCAGTTTGGATCAGTTTGGATTCACCGGTTTGTCGGATTGATTCCGATCCATGGCCACCCCTAACTGGTACAGACTTTGTAGCAATTTAAAACTGCCAAAAATAATATCAAATAAAATTGTTAAAATTAATTAAAGATGATAATAACAAAACAATTTAATTAATAAAATAAATAAAAATATATAATAAAAATTGATAATAATTTTAATAGCAAAAAATATCATCTAGATTTTAAAATTTCATAATACTATTTTATATAATATTTATTTAATAAGATATATATTTTTTGATAATTTATACAATATTTATTTTGTAAAAAATTAATTAACATAATAAGTAAAATTTATAAAGATAATATTTATTTTCATATTCTAATAATCAACTTTGTATAAATTCCTAGATCAAAACAAATTCCTAGCACAAAACACCTATAAACGTAATCTTTAGAACAAATTTAGGCTCTAGATGGCTAAATATAATGAACCCTAAAACATTATTTGATTGTCTTAAAGAACGATAGAAACATGAAAAAGATCCTATCAATTCTATGACACCAAGATCCTATCAATTCTACTCTTGGCCATACCATTACTTCTGAACTAGGTGAATCTCCTCCCAACCATTGGAATATCAATGAGCTGCATCCCCTTAATAAACTGGCTGAACTCCTTAATTTCTTTATTGTAAGAATTAGTACCTTGTGAAAACCCCCTCCTTTCCTCCTTTCTCCTTACCACATTGAAATCCCTAGCCACACACCATCTTTTTAGTCCTTGTTGAGCCCTTAACTGAATTAGCTCCCCCCCAAAGACTTCTTTCGTCAGGTAAACTACAAGGTGAATAGATGTTGACTATCATAACTTCTTATGTGTCCCCTATCCAGGTACCTTTAAGTCCCAATAAAACCTTCCCCTACAAATGATTGTGTAACAACAAAGGTTCCTTTGCTCCATAGACATAATATCCCTCTTGTTGAACTTATTGTTAGCTTCACCTCCCACTCCACCTCCTGATCACCCCAAATGGAACCACATATTTTATGTTCCATACTTTGTAGTTTAGTTTCTTGCAAGCAAACCATATCTACTCTTTCCTTCAAAATAAGTATTTTTTTAGGGCTCTCCACTTCACCTTGGACCCCAAAACCCTCACATTATAAGAACATTCATCAACAAATTTGATTACCTCCCTCTCCCTCTGGCACAAGTAGCTTTTTCAATTCCTCTTTATCAGTTTGTTCCAACTCAACCATCTTCTTAACCAAAATACCTTCATCGCCATCATAAGTAGCCCTCAAGACCTTCCCCCATCTCCCATAGTTTCCTTGCCTCCGAAAATTCATCCTTCAACCAAAACCTTTTATTGCAATTGGCCAAAGCTTGATTTAAGATAGAGTTAGACATAGAGTGGAGAGGTTTTCTAACCTCCTTCCTGACACTTGTCCTTGAGATTAAGCTTCTCACAACACCATCAAACTTGTATATACCACTATCTGTCTTGCTAGTTGTTGACTCCACCTGTGTTCCCTCCTCCCTTTATAACTTTTGATGAGATACAACTTTTGATGGAGAACTATGGTGTGTTAAAGTTGTATCTTGTTCCTATATATACATGGGGTGCACGAAAATAATGTGTATTGATTTTTAGATTATTCATATCAATTACCAATCGTTTTAGTAAGGTTATGTTTAAATATATTGATAAAATATAATATAATATATTAAATATTAAATTTTATTAAAGTTAATTTTTAAATATTTTCTAATAGACTACAATTGTAATATAACTTATCTATTTTTTACGATTTCCCAAAACAACAAAAATCACAATACTTTTGATCATGTAATTTTTGTTACAATAATATATCAATGTTTTAAATGCGGATCGATTTTTTAACAGGTCAAGGCACCGATTCAAAGTTCAATTGCATTTGAACTATTGTAAAACCAATATTAATTAAGGGTGTTTGAGGTGCAGTTTGATTCGGTTTTTGGTTAAAAAGTCATCCGAACTAAACAAACAAATTATATACGGTTCAGTTTATTTTGGTTTGAATATAATATCAAATTTTGAACGAAACCAAACCAATATTTTGTGGTTTGCTTTGGATTATATTTTATCAATATAATTAATCCAAACCTTATTATAATGATTGGTAATTGATATTAAAATTATTTAATACTAATAAATTTCTGTTATTGGAAAGTCTTCACAATAATGTATTTAATCTTTCATAGAAAATTTGTGACTCTAGTTGTTGTCATTTTTTTTAACTATGTAATATCTTAAATATTACAATGCTGATAAAAATATTTATCTTAAATTTGAAATATTATATTGTAATATCAAATGCGGAAAATAGGATAAAAAGAATATTTTTATTGTTTAAAATAAAATAACATATAGTTTCAAGACTTTTAATATAATCTAAATGTTATTGTTAAATGGGTCATTGAAAAGTCTTGATTGACAAATAGTGGACTAAAAGAAAGTAATATGTGTATTATTTTTTTGACTAATAATATTAATTACCAATGACTTTAAAAATGTTATGTTTAAATATATTGATAAATATAAGATAATATGTTAAATATTATATTAAAGTTATTTTTTAAATATTTTCTAATAGAGTACATTTATAATATAATTTATCTATTTTTTATAATTTTCCTTAACAACAAAAATCGCGATACTTTTCATCATGTAAAAATCTCATTAAAATAATATATCAATGTTTTACATTTGAATAAGTTTTTGAACAGGTGAATGCATCGGTTCAAAGTTCAATTGTGTTTGAACTATTGTAAAACCAATATTAATTAGGGGTGTTTGTGGTGTAGTTTCATTCGGTTTTTCCTTAAAAGTCATCCAAATCAAACAAAAAAATTATATACAGTTCAGTTTGTTTCAGTTTGAATATATATAATATCTAATTTGAACAAAATCAAACCAATCTTTTACAGTTTGGTTTGGATAATATTCTATCAATATATTTAATCATAACCTTATTAAAATGATTGGTAATTGATATTAATAGTCTAAAAAATAATTACTGGTATTAATTTATTCAATTTTAAATACACTACAAAAACAAATTTCTCAGCAATTGTTAACGAACATAAAAATTATTACTAAACCAAGATTTGGAAGAAGAAAAAAATATCTTATTTATATAATCAAGTTAGGTTACATGATATCATTCATAAGAAAAATGAATTTTCATTTAAAAAATGTTCATTTATGTGCGCGTGCACACACACATATAAAACCCATAAATCAAGAGTCAATTAAATTATTTTTAAGAAATAAAGACAATCAAAGCATATAAAGATCTTGCATAAAAATATGAAACTAAGAAATTGATAGCCAAAATCATTCGTGGTCTTCACTACCACGTTGTTGTCTTCATATGAAAAAGTATAAGTAAAAACTGAAATACAGGGAACACACTAGAAGTGGGTTGAATAGTGTGTTAGGTAAAACTTAAAACCTTTTTGCAAAGATGTAGATTTCTTAACTCAAATTTTACAATGAACTTATAAAATGTAGAGTCACTGAGACCGTCCAATCAATTCAAAAAGACAGTTTGATGAAACTATGTTTTTAGGGTATCATCCTAGCGATGTAAATGCTTTTCACAAACAGATTTATAAATAAGGACTTTTGTGTTCAATGTGTAAGAAATAACACAAGAGATAACAAGTATGCAAAAAGCAATAGAGTAAAAACACTTGATTTATACTGGTTCACTTAAACTGAGATACATCCAGTTCTCCTTTAAAAATAACCTTTTGAAGGGTTCCACTAATCAAAAATTTGATTACAAACAAGTATTCTCTACCCTGCCACTTCTGGCTACAAGTATTCTCTAGGCCACTTCTAGCATACCTTTAATCTCCATCTGAGATTGAAAACAACACCCAAATATTCTTTGTCAATAAGTCACTCCTAGCTTTCTAAACAGTAGTTTGATTACAGAGTAATAAAACAACTCTCACATAGAGGATATTACAATATGAAATAGATTACGTGAAATAACTTAGCAATGCTAAGAAGTAAACTCTTTCAGCACAAGTGTTGGTTGTCCAAGGATTTTGGCAGAGTTTCAGCTCTTTGAGAATTTCGTTAAGGCTTTGTGTTTACTTCAAGAGCTTTGTCTTCTATTTATATGCCTCTGAGCGAAAGTATTCGTTGTGGGATCTAAGCCTTAGTCGAAAACCGTTCTCTCACAATAATTTGATAGTCACTACGTGTCAGCTTGGGGTGGAGAGAGAAAGGGGACACTAGGACAAGCAGTGCCTCCACTACTTGTACGAAAGTTCCTTTTTGCAGAGAGAAGCTTTCATGTCTCCTGTGGTACACCTTTTGAATATTCAAATGAAACGTCAATAGTGAAAAGAAAGGGAATAATAGAATGTGACAACTCAAATGAAATCATCATCGAAAAGCATAAGTGTACTTCGTGTTATACAACTGATGATAGAGATAAGTCGTGTAAGTTATATAAGCAGTTGGACGCTTTCAAACGGATGCAGTGTTTGCACACTGGTTTTCTCAAAACATTGGACGCTTGTTTATAACAGCGTGGTGGCCCGATGTAGGGCCAAGCCGGGCCCAAAAAACAAAAGCCTTAATGTCATACAGGCCAGGCCAGGCTGGCCCAATTAATTGATTGGCCTGCACGGGCCAGCCCGGTCCATTTGATAACTCTACTTGCATATCGAGTTATTTCATATAGATCAATATCTCACAGATTCAAAGGGTCATAAAAACTAGTTCTAGGAACCTAACTTTTTTAGTTTTAGAACTCAAATAAAAAAATAAGAATTTAGGAATTTATTTAAAAATTTTAAATAGTACGTCTTACAAAACATAAAACTCTCATATTTTCTAGGTACAAGCACAAGTGAAATTAATCCTTATTAATCAAACACAGAGGTTAATTAAGCTAATGTTTGGCACAATCAGCACGAGCAAAAGAAACCTTTCCCCCCTCTAAGATCGTAGTCCACTTGAAAACCCATTTGTTGCACATTTCCAAAGATGTTAAATCCATCTCCATTGCTGGGGTGTACCAATATGCAATACAAGTTGTCACTGACCAATTTAAACAAATTCGTAAAAAATTCAAGTCGAACCTCAGCACCCGTGAAATGAAACACAACATCAGGCACACTATCATCATCATCATTACTACTATCATTATCTCTTACAACAAAGTTCGAATGGTGCTGGAGGATTTTTCACCGCCTCTGCACCAGCGACTTCCTTCACCAGAGTCACAAACTCATTGTAAAAACTTCGCTGGAGCATTGTGTACATGGCCCCTGAATCAATGAACATGTTGCCATGATCAGTTTCGCTTTTACTCATCTCCACCTTCCTTTTTCAATTGCTGATGCCTTCGAAGTTGACATAGTAAAATCCGGGTTCAGAAGATTGGAGTATTAGGGGTGTGGACACAACCCCTTTTGATCCTTTTATCCTATGTCCCTGAATTTCAATTTGCTAGTGGACTTGTTATAAAGAAATGCTAGCGATATTTTCTCTTGACACTCTCTTTTTGGTACTTTTTCTGTTATTTGTTGAAATGTATTGAAAACTACCAATTTTAATATGGACACCCAAAAGTGAATTTGGGAAATTGATCAACACCCTTTGAACCAAAATTGATTTTATCAACACCTAATGTTCCAACGGTGAATGTGTTGTCACCGTATGAATAAGAGAACTGGCACTTACCTGAGTTTATGCAAGTACGTTGGGATTGGGAGAGTAGTGTGCAAGGTTGTGAGTCACATGACTCGGTCTTGAATGTTGTAGAGTTTCTTGGATCAAATAAAAGGGTGTTTTGGGGTGAACATTTCTTGCAAGGGGAACACTGTACCTAAATGAGATCACTCCCTGTGTCCACAGTGGCAAAACTTTACACGGGAGGGGTACCAATGTAAAACCTCATAAGGTATTCACCGATGGGTGTGTCTGTAAATGTAATAGTTTTAGGGGAACCATTTTCATTTCGAGAGAGGCCAAGACATTTTTTTGGATCAAGCAATGGAGCGTAAGGTAGTGTTTGTGATGCGTTCTGATGGGGTGAGTGAAGGGTTGTAAAAGGGTGACAATTGTGAGTCACGGTGAATAAGATCGATGCTAAAGCCACCTGGACTTTTGGTGGTGGCTTTAGCGAAGAATGAAATAAAAAGTGAACATAGGACTAAGAAACAAGATATAGAAGAACGCATGATAGGATTGGATTAAGGATGGAGAGGAGCATTGATAAACCGAATTTTGATTGTATTTTGATGCGAGTTTAGATGTCATTTTCATACATTTTGAATATATTTTATTGGCAAAACTCACTATTTGATGTTAGTTGAAGCAAGACAGGTACTCAAGAGGCTTCATGAGGAAAAGAGTTGAAAATTGCACTTTTTGGGGCAAAAATGCCACTCTCTAAAGGACCAAGAAAAAAAGCCAGAATTGAAGTAACGCAAGGACCATGGCCATGGTAAATTTACCATGGCCATGCTGGTTGCGTAGTAGAATTGGACCTTGAGTACCATGCAAGGACCACTGTCGTGGTCATTTTACCAGGGCAGTGGTAAGTTGCGTTGTCAGCCCATTTGAATTTTGAATTATTATAAATAGGAACTGAGAAACCTTTTTATCTCTATCTTTTGTTCTATTTTGAAAACTGGGGGTTCTGAGTGAGAAAGAGGTCCTGTGAGAGACTCTGAGCCACGGGAGGAAGTAGAGAGCAACATTGGGGATCACCACTATAAAATTTCTTCCCATTTTGTAATCTTTGTCTTCTTTTGAGATTTCTGGCTTAATCATGAACATGAGTAGCTAGTTTCTCTTAGCCCCAGATTGTGATGTAATTGTACCTTTTACCCCGATTCTAATTTTAATAAAACCTCGATGTTATTCAATTATTTGCTCTTCACTGCTTTTATTGCTTTTTAGGACGGATCAGTCTAAACATAAGTTAATCTCTTGGCTATGATCAATTGCTTGAGATTAACTGAACTGTGAAGTGATTGGATTCATACAATTTGCATGATCAAACCTATTGTATGAATTTCCAGTAGAATTAATCAACCTCTCTGAGATTCATCATTTCCTCTAAATTAATTTACCTATGATCAATTGGGAATTAAATTAGGGGAAATAACATTATTAACTATGATCAATTGCTAATTAAATAATTTAAGATGTCGCTGGCAAGTAACACATTTAGGGATTTTATTGAGATTAGAATTGGGAGAAAAAGGGGTACATGTGAAATCACAATCCTAGGCTTCTTTATTATAATTGTTCTCACATTAATCTTTCTACTCCGATTCTCTTTCTTTTGAAAAGAATAATTGAACACCATTCCCCTCAATTTGGTTTTAAATTCTAGATTGTTTGATTATTTGCGAAATTAATTATTTGGGAAAGTGACTGGTCCTTTGGGTTCGATATCCGGACTCCTAGAGTCCACTGTTATTACTGTGTAGGGTACGCTTGCCCTTTACGAACGCATTTTAAGCATCAAGTTTTTAGCGCCGTTGCCAGGGACTAGTTGTGTAGTTCCTAGATAATTTATTTTGTGAAAATTAAGCAATTCTTGTTCATGTTGTGCATAGTTTTGGTTCCTTTTAATTTTCTATTTTATCTATTTTTTTTAATTTTTTTTTGTTTAATTTCTAAATTTTTATTTTATTTTGTTTTATTTATAAAAAAAATTGTTTATTTTAATTGTTCATTTTCTTTTGCCAGTTGCGTTTTAATCCCTTTTTCTGTGTTGACAGTTTATGCTAACCAGGTCCTAGAGGTCAAAGCTTGTGAACGAACCTAAAATCGAAAAACCTGCTCAGAAGAACAGAGCGAAACAGAGAAGAAGAGTAATGGCTGAAGAAAATGACCCACTGGTGGAGCAGTCTCTGTTAGACTATCTCACTCCTCAAGTTGGGGTAGCTAACAACATCTTATTGCCAGCATTGGGAGATGTTAATTTTGAATTGAAACATGGCTTCCTCCAGACGATAGAGAGTAACCAGTTCAATGGGTTGGCTATTGAGGACCCGGTGGAGCATCTAAGAAGATTCCTGAGGATGGCCAACACTGTAAAATATCCTCGGGTGTCTACTGAATATATCAAACTAGCTACTTTCCCATTCTCACTCAACGGGAAAGATCTCAGTTGGTTGTGCTGACTTCCGGCCAACATCATCACAACCTGGGAGATGTGCACCAACAAATTCCTTTGGAAGTACTATTCTGTAATGAAGACTAACTAGATGTAGAGAGATGGGCAATTTTGCTTAGAGGGAGTAAGAGAGCCTGTCAGAAGCCTGGGACAGATTTCAGCAGAGAATCATCCAGATTTTCTATGGAGGTGTGTTCAGTCATAACAGGACTATCCTCGAAGCGCTTGTGGAGGTTGCTTGATGGCTAAATCACCAATAGAGGCAAATAGAATCATTAAAGCCATGGCCTCCAACGCCTACAACCACACTGCAGATAGGCATATTCTGATGATGCCTGTGAACCAAGTGGAAGCTGGAACATCTAGTTCAAGCATTGATCAGAAGCTGGAGAAGTTGTCTAAGCAAATGGAGACCGTGATGAAAGCACAGGTACAGGTTCTGTCTGTAACTCTTCCACCACTCACTTGTGATATGTGTGGGGAAGCCCATAGAGGAGAATGCCTTATGAGTAATGCACTTGCTCAAGCTATGGAGGAGGTAAATTATGCCAGTGGGAAGAGTGCAGAATATGATCCCTACTCCAGCACATTCAACCAAAGATGGAGGGATCATCCTCACCTTTCTTGGAGAGACCAGAGGGACCAAGGTCCCAGGCAGGAGAAGAATCAAAATGTGTATAGGCCTCCACATATGCAAAATCAGAGGTCAAGAAGAGAAGAGAGAATGCCATCACTGGAGGATGTCATGATGCAATATATAGCCAAGAGTGATGAGCGCATGAAGACTATGGAGTCTCAGCTTTCTAGCATGCAAGCTTTGTTATCCCAGAGATCTCTTGGTACCCTTTCTTCTCAAACCGAAACTAATCCTAAGAAGTAGGAGGCGAATGTTGTGATGACTAGGAGCAAGAAGGCTAAAAAAGAGCAGAAGAAGAAGGAAGAGTCACCTCCAACTCCAGAAGAGGAGGTTCTTACTGAAGAGAAGCCAACTATTGAGAAAGAGAAGGAAAATGAGGTACTAACACCTCCTCAGTCAAGTATTCCTTTCCCCCAAAGGTTGAAAGACAAGAGTGAGGATGGGTATTTTGCTAGATTTGTAGAGATGCTGAAAAGTTTGCATATTAATATCCCCTTTGTTGAGGCAATTGCTTAAATGCCAAAGTACGCCAAGTATTTAAAAGAAATTCTTTCAAGTAAAGGAAAGTTGGCGGACTTTGCTACAATTGGCCTCAACGAAGAATGCTCTGCTGTGGTTTTAAAGAAATTGCCTCCTAAGCTTAAGGATCCAGGGAGTTTTTCAATTCCTTGTACTATTGGCAATTTGCAATTTGATAGAGTGTTATGTGATTTGGGTACTAGCATTAATCTGATGCCTTATTCTATTTATAAGAAATTGGGGTTACAAGAACCCCAACCCACTGACATCTCTATTTTGCTTTCAGACAGGACTCTTACCTATCCGCGAGGAATAGTGGAGAACTTGCTAGTTAAGGTTGGGAAATTTATATTTCCTGCTGGCTTTGTGATTCTGGACATTGAGGAGGATGAGGAAATCCCAATTATTTTGGGATGACCCTTCCTCAACACAGGAGATGTCGGGATTGATGTCCGAAAAGGGAGATTAACTTAGAGGCTAGGTGATGAGGAGGAAGTGATTAAAGTGTATGATACTGCAAAAAAACTCCTCCTCTTCCCCTTCCAATAATTTTGTGCAAGCCATTGACAAGGTGGAGATGATTGATGTTGAGCTTCACCCAAGTGTGGGGAAGGAAGCTCCTGGCTATAGAGTGGATGTGCATGCTGACGGTTTACTGTAAGAAGGGAATACCACCCTATTTGAGGGAGGTTGATTTCCTTTTCATCCGTCAGGCTCGGGATGTTAAACAAGTGCTGCTCAGGAGGCAACCTGTGAAGAGTGGGTTCATGAACCCATTGTATCCTTTTAATTTTTTTTTTGTATTCTAGAGCTTAAGAATTGTTTTTATTTTTGGTTATTCTCGCTTGTGGGGACCACGATCGTGCTAAATTGAGCACAGTCGTGGTGGTAGAAGCAAGGTTGTGGTTATATTTGACCACAGTTGTGCTCCCAGCATCCCCAAACAAAGTCATTTACGACCACGGTCGTGCTAAATTGACCATGGCCGTGGTCAATGACCACGGGTGTGGTAAATGGACCCTGGAAGTGGAAATTTCGCAATTTTTGTGAAAATCAGCTTCAAAATTTTCCGACCATGGCTGTGGTAAATTTTACCACCGCCTGGTAAAAAAAATAAAAAAAAATAAAAAATAAAAAAGATTTTTTTTTCTTTTTCAGGTTCATAGTCCCTCCTCACAGAAGCATTACCAGATACCTTAGAGGTCCGCTTTTGAGGAGGTTTTTCTGTTTTCTTTTTCTAATTTTTAGTTTTCTTGTTTCAGTAGTTTATATGTTTCCCTTTCAGTACATTTTATTTTCATGTCTTGTTGATTTATGTTTTTGGATGCATTGAGGACATTGCATACTTTAAGTGTGGGGAGGAGGTCATGGTTTTTCTCCCCAGCTTTGAGATGTTGTGATTTGTGATTATGCTAGTGCATTGTTCTGTGTTATTTTTGAATTCTTGATAGTTATGAAATTTTGTTTTCAGAAACCCCTTTGAAAAAAAAATATTTTTGCAGCATAGTAGTGGGATTTTCTTCAAGGAAATGAACATTAGCACTGAACATAATTGAATAAATTGTTTTTCCTTGAGCTTAGCCATAGAAATGTGAGTTTTGAGCTTTTGATTCTTTCAGTGTGTGATTCTGGTCCACCTTAGGTGGCATGTTCTATTTTCTATACTAAAATACATATCCTTGATTGGCTTTTTATTTTTTGAAGCAGTTGAGGCATTGGTTAGGCATTTTTCTGGATTCAGATTTTGTGTTACATCCCCATCTAGTTGCCTGTTTTAAGCCTGATTGAATATTCATTTGTCACCTTGCTTTGTGAAATTGTGTATATTTGATTATGCTTGGTGATCTGAAGGATGGGGGAAAGACAATGTAGTGCAGAGCATCTAGTTAAAAAAAAAAGAATTCAGTGTCTCTCAACTTCCTCTCCTGTGAATTGAATAAAATAAGGTCAAAAACCTTCAAAAAAAAAGAAAAAAAAAATAAAAATAGAATAATGCGAGAAGAAGTGAGAGCTGAAATATGGGTAGTGAAAAAGTGGATGAAAGAAGGCATTGGCTCCCTTTGATTTTAGATCACTGAGTGTGAACTGCCATTAGAGCCATTTGTTGTCATTTTCTTTCAGGATCTACCTATCACTATAAACCTAGCCCCATTACACCTTGTCATGCCTCATTTGTTCTGTTTGTGAAAAGTTGACTGAGTTGAGTTGATTGATGAATAGAATTGTGAACATGCTCAATTAAGTGTGATTTGAAAGAATTTCTGTTGACCTTGAAACACTGAGAGAATGAGAGATGAGTGAACCGAGCTCATAGGAAATTGGTCATTTATGCGGGTGTTTTAAGCCTAATGGATTCTTTGGAAAAGTTCTGCTGTATTTTGTTGCTTTTATTGTTGCTTTTGTTTCATTTTCCATTATGAATAAATTAGGGTTCTGTTACAAGTTTTTGACTAGAGGGAATTGGTTTTGATATTTGACTCAAAATAATTGCTTGAGGGCAAGCAATGCTTAAGTGTGGGGAGGTTTGATAAACCGGATTTTGATTGTATTTTGATGTGAGCTTATATGTAATTTTCATATATTTTGAATATATTTTATTGGTAAAACTCATTGTTTGATGTTAGTTGATGCAAGATAGGTACTCAAGAGGCTTCATGAGGAAAAGAGTTAAAAATTGCACCTTTTGGAGCAAAAATGCCACTGTCTAAAGGACCAAGAAAAAAAAGGCTAGAATTGAAGTAACGCAAGGACCATGGCCATGCTGGTTGCGTAGCAGAATTGGACCTTGAGTACCATGCAAGGACCACGGTTGTAGTCATTTTACCAGGGCCGTGGTAAGTTGCGCTGTCAGCCCATTGGAATTTTGAATTATTATAAATAGGAGCTGAGAAACCCTTTTATCTTTATCTTTTATTCTATTTTGAAAACTGAGGGTTCTGAGTGAGAAAGGTCCTGTGAGAGACTCTGAGTTGTGGGAGGAAGTAGAGAGCAACATTGGGGATTACCACTGTAAAATTCCCTTTTGTAATATTTATGTCTTCTTTTGAGTTTTCTAGCTTAATCATGAACATGAGTGACTAGTTTCTCTTAGCCTCGGATTGTGATGTAACTGTACCTTTGTACCCCGATTCTGATTTTAATAAAACCTCAATGTTATTCAGTTATTTGTATCTCTTCACTGCTTTTATTGCTTTTTAGGACGGATTAGTCTAAACATAAGTTAATCTCTTGGCTATGATCAATTGCTTGCAATTAACTGAACTGTGAAGTGATTGGATTAATCAAACCTATTGTATGAATTTTCAGTAGATTAACCTGTTAATCAACCTCTTTGAGATTCATCATTTGCTCTAAATTAATTTACCTATGATCAATTGGGAATTAAATTAGGGGAAATAGCATTATTAACTATGATCAATTGTTAATTGACGAATTTAAGAGGTCGCTGGCAAGTAACGCATTTAGGGATTTTATTGAGATTAGAATTGGGGGAAAACAGGGTACATGTGAAATCACAATCCTAGGCTTCTTTATTATAGTTGTTTTCACATTAATCTTTCTGCTCCGATTCTCTTTCTTGTGAAAAGAATAATTGAACATCATTCCCCTCAATTTGGTTTTAAATTATGGATTGTTTGATTATTTGCGAAATTAATTATTTAGGAACGCGACTGGTCCTTTGGGTTCGATATCCGGAGTCCTAGAATCCACTGTTACTACTGCGTAGAATATGCTTGCCCTTTGCGAACACATTTTACACATCAAGCATGCATGTGGAAGACTCGAAGTGATTCTTTTTTGTAGATTTTTTTGTTACTCAAGAATATGCACCCTTTTATATTCGTGTAATTTTATACATTGTGAAGTACTTCTTGGGGAACAGGGGGGATGGTTCCAGAACAAGATCACAAGATTTCTTGGAGAAGGGAATGAAGTTTACTTTTGGGAGGATAAATGGCTACAAGACACTAAGCTTGCTGAAGAGTTTAGTAGACTATATGCAATTTCATTGCAGAAACAGTGTTCAGTGGCTCAAATGGGGTCTTGGAATGGATTGGAATGGGAATGGGATCTAACATGGAGAAGATCGTTGTTCCTATGGGAAAATGAGATGCTGGTTGGTTTGAAAAGGAGAATTAGGGAGGGTGTACCAAGAAGGGGAGCGCAGGATTTATGGTCATGGGCAGGGGATCATTTGGAAGGGTATACTGTAGGAAAAACTTATATCCAAAGGCTCAATATGGATTTGGTGGTATCTGATACATTACTGTTCAAATGGATTTGGAGATTACCAATCCCATCCAAAATTGTTGCATTTGTGTGGAAGTTGACTCTTGATAGAATCCAAACAAAACAAAATCTGTTTAGAAGGAATATTATGGGGAATATGAGTGATGCTTCTGTCCCTTTTGTGCTAGGGAGATTGAGACTGTGAATCATTTATTTTTTACTTACAGGTTCTCCTATTCAGTATGGAGTAAATGTTATGCATGGGCGGGACTTCAGATGGCACTCCCAAGCAGCTATAATGAACACTTTTGGCAACATGTTGGACTACTACATAAGGAGAGCCAAAGAAAGGCTTGGTGGTGTGTGTGGATGGCAATGATATGGAGCTTGTGGAAACACAGAAATGATGTAATCTTCAATCAGAGCACGCCTGATACACAAAAAGTTATGGACTCAATGCAATTTTTCTCATGGTCTTGGCTCAATGCTAAATGCAATAATTTCAATTACTCCTTCTATATGACTGGCTGATGCACCCGTTGTTATGTCTGAGATAGGATAGTTTGTCATGGAAATCGGAATAAGCCACTGTGGTTGGAACAAGCAGGCAAAGGAGCAGGTGTATCGATGGGATAGATGGTCTCATGGTCCTGCTTTGTCAAACAATATTGGAACAAATTCTATTTTGAAGATACACTACAGATTAATGCTGGTGAGATTTTGGGTGGAGGCTATACAAATTTCAGATGGTGGATGCAGGCCGTATACATAATTCATTGGTTATGATATATTTACAAGATTACTATATTTGTTAATATAGTGTAACCATTTCTGTAGGCAAATATGCAGGATCCCGGTTTTGGCTGTATCTAAAACATTTGTATGGCCTATTGGGTATTACTCATACCTAATAACCTATATTTTGCTTAATATATTATTTATTTTTGCTTATCAAAAAAAAAAAAAACCATTAGCCTGAATTATTTTTGAGATATTTGTTGGGTCATATGGGCATAAAGCCTCTGGAACACTTTTGTAGGTACTTCTGGTACCATTTTAACTTATCTATAATATATTTTTTCGTTGATAAAAAAAAAACCTCAACTTAAAATTGTTATTGAAAGATAGTTACACTTACTCTCACGCTATCTACAAATATGGATTTGTTAAATTTTATCCAAAGAACAATAGATAAAGAATAAGTGTGGATCAATTGGCACAAGATTGTTTCAACTTATTCAGAGATATCAAATTTGAGTCCTGACTCCTAAGTATATATGTAACTATATTAAATATTTGGATACCAACATTGGTTGGCACAAGTGGTAGCGGCTTGTAATGATAAGTCATATTAGTAATATTAAATATTATATTTGTAATGAAAATTTTCACATTTAATTCTTTAATCTAACCCTAACAAAATCCCTATAGATAATATCACACAAAACATACACAATTACATAAAATTATTAGCTACAGAGACTCAGCAGACCCTCTAGTGGCCTAGTCTTTTCTGAATAATGTGTGTGCTTGTTGATTGAGAAAGCAGAATATCATTTTCTAGTTGTGCAGAGAGTTCCACGAAAGCTATTGCAGAGAGACCTGATAACATGTAAGTGCTTATTTGTCAAACGTAACTTCTGCAATGGAAAACGCTAAAATCACTCAACCTCAAGCACACATGCACTTGATAAATCACTTAAGAAACTCAGATGGGTTTATGCTTATAAAAAAAAAAAAAGGAGGATGGGTTGATAAAGTAATTTTCTGTTTATTACAATTTCAAGCTTAGGGACACATCATTTCTGATCCTTTTCGTTCAACACCCCTCGAAATATTTATGTTCATTGATTCATTGCACATAGCAATATTGCAAAGGAAATTTAGGCTCAACTATAGTAATTATTAGAAAGTTATAGATAAAAAAATCTCTTAACAAAGAATACTTTATGCTTTTCTCTTCTAAATTTTCTTTTATATTGTTCATTATTTTTTCTCATCTTTTTAATTTTCTTGATTAGTGTGGTGGGACGACAAAGGGCACTTCATGCACTTCGGAAGCACTTTAAGGTGGGTCTATAAGTCTAGTTTAAGACAAACATGAAACATCAGTGGAATGTGACGATGGGACAATATTATGGGCGTGGAGCTTTAAGATGAGATATGTCCAATGAATCCATACCACATAACTCCATTAATGTTGTGTAGTGTTTACTGTTTACAATATCTTTTTGTTATAATTTTGTCTATATTTACTGATTTAACTCAATTTATACACTGTGTTCATTCTTTTTATGTTATTAATTGATTCCTTGATTCCTAAATACAAGAAGAAACTGGTTACACATCGTTGAGTTTGAGCCTAAACGGTTCAACATTATACACACAGAGAGAAGACAAAATTAAAGTTACAATACTTGTATTTTTTTCTCAAAATGAGGGTACATTGTCTACGTCCACATATAAGTAGAGTTTCATTTGTTTAAAAATTAGATAAAACTACTTTTGATAGAATTAATATTTGAGGCACAGACCATAATTAAGATGTGTGTCTAGATGAATTAATTTTAGCTATAAATTTATATTGGAACATATGTTTTGTATTAGAAATTCAAGAATTATTTTTCTAACACAAAATTAAGGCACAACTTTACCGATTTTCTCTTTTCTTCACTGGTTCAAGAAATTCTTGACTGGTTTGTTGAACATCCGATTTTGAGGGTTTTTCGAATT
The DNA here is from genome assembly GCA_026413185.1 of Pueraria montana var. lobata. Taxonomy (NCBI): domain Eukaryota; kingdom Viridiplantae; phylum Streptophyta; class Magnoliopsida; order Fabales; family Fabaceae; genus Pueraria; species Pueraria montana. The sequence continues at coordinate 18,978,239 of CM048649.1, forward strand.
GGTCACTATAGTTCAATAAGTTAGACAGAAGGAAATACTATACACTCTTTCTCTTTCATTCAACTTCTATCCTTTTTTTTTTTTTTTCATTTTCTGTTACATTATTTCTCACATTTACTGATTTCTCTTCCTTCATTTACTTTTATTATTTCTCTCTACTTCCACCAGTACACTATACACCTTAAAGATGGAGTGTAGGACTACATAGACTAATTTCAAATTTGGTTGGATTTTCAAAAGGAAAATAATTTATGGACGTCCAATATGCTATATGACACCTAGTGAGAGAGTAAATATAAGTATTATAGTTTATATGATATGATAGGAGGGGAAAGATAAAGAGAAATGGTAAGTGATGATTAGGTGTTTAAAAAAATGGGTGATTCATGTATCATTGCTCTTTTTAAAACACTAGGCATAGTTGGGAATGCCACTTTGAAACATTGTCCACCAACCATCCCTATGTTACAAGTAGAATGTCAACAAGTTATTTATTAAATGGGTAATGATATAGGATGATGATATATGGACACTCATATAGGATAATGATATTTAGACACCTTTTTTTTAATAAACACCTATTTAACATCTTTCTATTCACTTTATCTCTCTCTTCTTGTGACATCATATCTCCTATAAATCTATCACTTATCTCTTCATTTTTTTTCCTCTCTTTCTAGCTGTTGATGGGCATTTGGGTGATGTCCACAAAACATTATCCACTCATATATTACAAACACATACTTGACACCCATTTTTTCTCTTTATCTCTTTCATCATATTAAATCATCATATCACCTATCATACACTTCTTTCTCTTCTCTCTTTTTCTCTCAAAGTGTCAAATAACATGGAGTATCCATGCATCTTTATCTTTATTAAATTTGGTGACTGGAAAGTTGCAAGATTTTGACAAGACACTTGGTTGGAGGAGGAAAGTCTTGAAAAAAAGTACAATAGGTTGTTTTTAATTTCACAAGAAAATCATCTCATAGGTGATATGGGTAGTTGGGAAGATGGTGAGTGGAGGTGGGAGTTTAGGTGGAGGAGAGAAAGGTTCCAATGGGAGAATGATCTTATACATAGCTTGTTATTGAAATTGGAAGGGTTAAAACTGAAGAAGGTTGGTTCGGACAAATGGGTGTGGACTCATCACAATTCTGGAGTATATTCTGTTAATTCAGGGTATAATATGCTGGTGAATATGTCTAGGCTAGTGTAGGAAAGGAAGAGCCCTTTTTGTATTTTACTGTGGAAGTTGAAGATTCCTCCTAGAGTAGTGTGCTTTATCTGGAAGCTATGGTTGGATAGAATTCCAACGAAATTGAATATGCAAAAAAGAAATATACAAGTGGAAAATGGAATTTGGACATGTCAATTTTGTTCTCAAAGTGTGGAATCTACATCGCATGTTTTCTTTACTTGCCCAAAATCTTTGCAGGTTTGGAATCTTTGGTACTCTAGGCTGGATATTCAAACTGTCCTGCCTGCAACCACAAAGGACCACTTTTGGCAACACGCATTATTGGGGGGTTTTAACAGAAGTAATAAGGTATGGAAAATTGTCTGGTGTGCCACAGTTTGGAGTATCTGGAACCATAGGAACACATGCATTTTTAAAAGGAATGCTTTTTTGATTTAGACAAGTTGTGGGATACTGCACGTCTACAAGTTTGGTCGTGGTTGAATATCTGGGATCCTAGCTTTTGCATTTCCAATCAACAATGGAAAGCTAATACAGAAGCTTGTCTTCGTGATCTTTTGAACTCGTCCAGCTTTGCTTTCTATTAGTATAACAGGTTTCTGTTGGTATTGCTTTGGCTCTTTTTTCAACGTCATGTAATGTTATACTCGTATATGCTGAATGGGGAAGTCACGTTATTGTGCATGTAATTTAACAAGCTTTTGGAAAAGTTGGTGAGCAATCAATGTACATGAAACTATGAGAACTTGCTTGCAAAAAAAAATATTGGTGATTAATATTTAAAGGGTCTTGCTAACCAGTGCCCTTAGGACACTGGTTAAGGAATTAAAAGGAGAAAGTATTTATTGTGCAAATCATAGGAGATCGCAAAAAGAACCATGGATAGCACAATTTTCCGCCTCCCAATAAAAACCTTTCTCCTTTTAGTTCCTTAACTAGTACCCTAAGGGCACTGGTTAACATTTGCCATATTTAAATTATATGTGATAACTACCATCCTTTTCATGGTTTAAGAAATACTCCCTCCGTCCCAAAATGAGTATCACATTTGGAAAAAAAAATTATCCCAAAATGAGTGTCGCATTTGGTTTTTCAATTTAATATTAATTACTTTTTTTCACTAATACCCCTAATAAGTGTCACTCTAGATTTTTCAATGCAATATTAATAATAAGGTTAGTTTTATAAAATTACTTCTCTCTTTCATCTATTTAATAGTTTTTCTTGGTTTGTGTAAAAAAACCTAGGACGACATTCATTTGATAACTCGCTTGAATTCGAAACCATACATTTGATGAGATTAATAAATTCATGCTTACATCATAAGAAATTTGGACCATATATGACTTCATTGTTTAGTAAAACGAGTCTCAAAGGTTAAATTCAACTAATAATTAATATATGCAAAATAGCATTGGACTTTTCACTATATGTTGTATTTTTTTAATAAATTAAACTAACACTTTCGAGGTTTGTCATATTGCACATAATATTAGTCATAAGCACAATTGGTGGATACTACACACCAATGTCATGATAATCCAAAAAAAATTACAGATGATATTTTTCTTTTTTCTATTCCTATAGACTAACTCCTTAATTGTTTGAAAAACATTGCATCTTGTATCCCTATAAGGAGGTCACTGTAAATGTTAAAATAAACAAGGGGATTATGTGCATGTTGGAATTTTATGTTTCAATAATTAATGTGGGCAAATATTATAAAATAATTATATTAGTTATTAATTGTTACTGCACTTTATTTTATGTTATCAAATTAAATGAGTTTGTTACACTACTAAATAACGTGATATGGACTTAGATGAATAGATGTCAGTGTTGGCCCTTTAGGAGAAAACCCTTTTATATTAACACACTATGAGAAGGCTATGGTCCCCAATATACCGAATAACTGAAAATTTATACTTGATTCCACCCATCTAAAGAGAGGTTAAGGTTCCATAGGAAACTCAAAATATTCGGTTGAGGAAGAACCATAAAGTCACAGGTTTTCCTTGTTGAAGAATGCTTAGAATATGAACCAACAATAGATCTATATATTTACTTTAATCCTTAATAATCAAGCATATTGTAGATTCTAGGGCTTTTGCGTTCTAGGGTATGTCCATGTGATTTTGTTGGCTTTCGCATAACAAATACTAAAACAAAGATTAGAAAATTCCAACAGTCACCAATCAAAATTAAATTGAGAAATCAATAAAAGTATTATTTTTATATAATAAGTAAATTGTAGTAACTAATTAAATGTCCTAACTTATACGCCTCTTACCAATCACAACTCTTATATTCTATTATAGTTATTGATTAATGAGCAGATATCAATGTTGGTCATTGGAATAACTGAAAATTCATACTCACTTCTACCCATCTAAAGAGAGGTTAAGGTCTCATAAGGAAACTCAAAAGATTCGGTAACAATATACTCCCTTCGGACTGAAATATAAGCAACAAAAATTGCATTTGTTGGACTAAAATATAAGCAAATTTTAACTAACTCTCTCTTATTTAATGATACCATCTCCAAAATACCCTTCATTTAATTAGAGTTTTGTTTCCAACAACCTTATGTTTTTTTTGTTCTATGCAATTAAATGCAAGGGGTACTTTAGGAAATGTGTTAATTATTTTATTGAGATTATCAAAATTAAATGATGCTAACTAATTTTCTTAAAATGTGTGAATCAGTTTTTTTTTCTTATATTTTCGGAGGGAGTACTATTTATTAATTCGGTAAGAATCCATCATGGGTCACATTTAAGTATTTATAATTCAAAGATGAGGTAAGCAAAAGTAAATTAAGCCTTAAATTCAATAAATATAAGCTTCTTGTAACTAAATCACCGTTAGATGTACAGTAATTTTCTTTTTAATTAAAATTTCAATCATATAAAGACAAAGTTAGTAATATCTTGCACACATAATATTATGTTTCCAAGATATTACTTGGTCTTGATTTGACTGAAATAGCATGAAACTATGAGAACTCACGCGCATATATAGACAAGTAATGGTGAATATTACTCCCTCCGTTTCTCTTTTCAAAAAAAAAAAAAAACATACTATTTAAATTGTATGATAATTACCATACTTTTCGTGGTTTGAGAAATATAAAATATTGAAACTATGATAACTCGCATGAATTCAAAACCATACATTTGATGAGATTAATAAACGCATGTTACATCAAAAGAAATCTGGACCATTTATGCCTTCATTATTTTAGAAAAATCTATCTCAAAGGTTAAATTCAACTAATTAATATACGCAAAATATCATTTCACTTTCACACACACACACACACACACACACACACACACACACACACACACACACACACACATATATATATATATATATATATATATATATATATATATATTTGAATATTTCATATTGCAAACAATACCTTTCTTTTATATTCCTACAGACTACTACTTAATTGCTCAATATATTCCTTATATTTTTTCTTATTTCATTTCTTTTTAATTGCCTTTTAAAGTTTTTATATAAAAATCAAGAAATGTAATAAATTTTCTTATTCCTAATAAAATAGTTATGTGATTTTCTAATTTACCCTTTTTCATTTCTATTCCACAATAAATACGTATATTTTTTTATGTTCACTTTCATGATAAATTTGTAAATTAATTAAAAAATAGATGAGAAGTAAGGCTATAATTAACAAAAGAGTAATTACTATTATCTTAAACTTTGGAAAGGACAAATAAATAAAAATATTGTATTAATTACTGTATTTAATAAATATAGTATTTGTTTATTAAATGTGTGACTTTTCTTATAAAACTATCTAAATAAATAATAAAATTAATAGCAAAAAAAATATAATTAAATAAAGTAATTATTACAAAATTTAAGACCTAAATATTTTGGTACATTACAATTGAAATGAGAATTTGTATTAGCTTTTTTTATTAAAAAAAAATATATAATATATTTTAGAATAAAAGTTTCAAATATATATTAGTATAATATAATATATAAATTAATAAATATATATAATAATATTTTATCTCAAATTTTTTATTATAAATTCGCTCCTTTGTTCAACTTTATAAAGTAGCTTTTCTCTACTATGTACCAATCTATCTGTATAGTAAAATAGACAGGAACCTAACTATTAATGTAATGTTTTTATTAATAATAATAATAATAATAATAATGTGTGTATATATTAAAAATTCATTATTGAACATATTGGAAGCTGTAGGCAATCTTTTGGTTGGACTAGAAAAGATACGTAGTTTCGCTCACAACTTGCAATATATGAAGGATATGCAAACTAGAAGCAGGCTAACGTGGGAATGTAGCATAGGTCTCTCACGGTGGGAGAGGGTTTCTTAGCAGTTGGATTTATCTTTTCTTAAATTGATGGCTAGATTTTTTTCTCTTTTTTAATTTTCTTTTCCCTTTTATTCTTCTTCCTTTCTGGATTTAGCCTAATTCTTTTTTTCCCATTTCCTTCTCTCTCCGCCTCTTCTTCCCCAACGACGCATCCACGAAAACCACCATCACCACCACGCGTTGTCTAGTTTCTTCCCCGATGGACCCCCATCACCGGTGCCGGCGCACGTGATGCTACTCATTCGTAGTCCCTCCCTCCATCCCCGACAACCCCGTCTCCAAAGCTCGCCCCCGTAGGCCAGAACCTCACTCCAAATCCATGTTCTTAACATTGGTGTTTTTTGGATCAATTGACGTTTTGGATGTTCCCATTTTGTTTTTTCTTGTTAAAAAAAATAAAATAAATGTGTTTATTAAATTTTGATTTTTTTTTAGAACTTCTGATTGATTTGTGGTTTGGTCTCTCTCTCTCTTTGTGATGAAGTTCCTGTAGTCGGGTTCGCGGGAGGATGTAGGTGATGTTGTGGGCAGTATCAGATATGGAGGTTTTGGGGGGTTGCAGTGTCAATTTTTTTTGCAACAAAGATTGAGTAACAGAGACACGATAAAAAGGGAGGGAGTGGGGGATGAGGGTGATTGCAGTCTGCAGAGGTGTTGTCGCGCCGTTGGCGGCAATGACGGCTTTGGGTCGGCGGCAGCTTCATTGTTACCACCTAGTTGTGAGAGAAAGAGAACAATGAAGGACAAATCAAGAATGACAAATAAAAAAAGAAAATAAAGGAAAAAGAAAAAAATCTCATCCATCAATTTATAAAAAATTAAATACAACAGGCTAAGAAATCCTTTTCCACCGTAGAAGACCTTTCCCACGTTAGTCTGCGTCTGCAAACTAAAAGAGGATACATATAGAAACAAAAGAAACAGAAAGCAAAATTTTTGGCTCGCTGCAATTTGCTCTGTGAGAGAGAGAGTGAGGATATATTAATGCAACTATGCAAGTCTAACTTTATGTTTGGTATGATTGGACCAGTGCAACTTGTCGTAAAGTAAATTTACTAGTTATTAAATTAATCGGGCAAGTATGGTAGGCATCTCTGTATTTAGGCTTCCTTTTCTTATACTTGTAAACACTGGCGGATCCAGAGTGGGGGACAATGTAGGGCAATTGCCTCCACAAAGTAAACTGTTTTATTTAACGTTAAATTAATCTATACGTCTCTATATTATTCGACAATTTTTAATTAGGTGCCTCCACAAAGTAAACTTCTATTTATTTTTTAATTAGGTCACTGCCGTTAATGCAACTAACAGTAGTTAACGGCAGGGACCTAATTAAAAAATAAATAAAAGTTCAAGGATCCAATTAAAAAAAAATAATTCAGGGACCTAATTAAAAATTGTCGAATAGTATAGGGATCTACAGATTAATTTAACCTTTATTTAATATGTTAAGTAATTATATGTTTTTGCTCCCATAAAAAAACAAGTATTGTCTCCATAAGATAATTATTTTAAAAAATGAATGTTAAAAGCTATAAAAGATAAAAGAGAAAACAAATTAATACTAATTTTACCCATAGAAAAAAAAAATTGGCACTAATTTTACTCACAGAAAAATAAATTGGTTATAATTTTATCCACTTTACCTTTTTAATTTTAACCATTCTCAATTTCTCTAATTTCTCAAATACTTAATATGAAAATGCGTAGAAGATAATTATAATTTGTAGAAATTTATGTATTTTGGTTTTTTATTTGTCAGGAAATTATGTCTTTTGTAGAAAAGCTTATAATACTTTTTATCAGTGAAAATATTATAGACTATTTTTCTTTGCTCCCACTAAAGAAAATTTCTGGATCTGCTATTGTAAAAGTCTCTTTTTGCTGGCTTTTATAATATCTTATGCTATAAGACTCAATTTATTTTACAATGAAATTTATTTTGCTTATTAAATATTCATTATTGAATAAAAAGTAATTATTATAAAATTATATATATACCTTAAAATTTTATTAAATTATATTTTAGATCTTTCTTATTTTTAAGAAGTTATGAAATTAAAGAAAATTAAAATAATATAAAAATAGATGTTCAATATAAAAATATATCATAGTTGAATTTCC